>OZ005650.1:318587451-318909951 GCA_963930645.1 Salticus scenicus
TCAAAAGAAATCAATCAGTGTTTATTTTTTATATTCCTTTATAAATAAAAAATAAAAATAAAAAGAACTACACTGAAATTGCTGTAAACTTAGCCGCTGCCTACGACAGCCCTTTTTCTACCCGCATTTCATTTGGTCCAGGTTCCCACTGAATGCAGAAAGGTCTTTTCGGGCAATTCAATTTGGGTATTTATCAATGACAAGTGGATCTGCTATTAGTTAAGAACTACGATTTTAAAGACGACTGTATTTCAGCATCTAATAAACATTTTAGCTTTTAAATCATGTACTTTATAGTCCCCTCTCTTTAAACCATATTACGATTTGATTCAGCCCAATATAAGAAATAAAATAAAAAGTATATTTTCTTTTAAAAGGAATTAAATAAATAGAAAACAAATAAATTTTAATTAAGCTTTAATCAGTCTCACCCCTTCTACTATGTAATACCATATTTTTTATTTATTTATTTATTATTATTATTTTTTTTTCAGTAAATGCTATAAATAATAATAATAATAATAATAATAATAATTTTTTAACAGGAATTAATTAAAAAAAAAGAAAAATGAAAAGTAAAAAGTTGCATTCTATAAAAATTATACATAAACATAACTGTTATAAATATGTTTTTAAATTTAAATTTAATATACTTATTTTTATTTTTATTTTATTTTTTCTATTGCATTACCATTTGATTTTCAATAAATATAGAAAGAACTTTGTAACAAACTTTGAAAAAACACCATAAAATCTAATAATCTTGCAACAATTGTTTCGGGTCGAAAGAGCACACGACATTCCGTCAGGCGAAAAAATTAGGCACGAATGCTGCAGTCAAAGCGGTAACGCACAAATCCGCTTAAAGTGAAGTGTAATATTTTTTTGCTCTTCGCTATTAATATATACGATATATACTGATTAATCTTACCTATCGAGATCTACGCATTTTCCTTTCTTTCTAAAGATCAGAAATGTGGTCCTCTCAACTCTGACGTGCAACCGGGTTTTGGTCTGCAATACATATACATATACGTATTAAATTCTATTTATGAAAAAAGTCTTAGTTTTACTGTTTTTTTTTTTTATTTTTTATTCGTTTTTCAGAAATTTACCGATAATCTTTTTTTTTTTTTTTTTTTTTTTTTTTGGTTACGATTGAATATTGAATGAATATTTACATATTTTAAATTTCATATTCCGTTTGCATTAGCTGCTATATGTGTATATATATATATTCAAAGCACTACATGTAGAAAATAAAAAAGAAGTCAAAGAAAGAAAATAATTGTTAATATATATATTAATCATGCATTCTTTTTAACACAGCGATTTAATAATTCTTTACACTTTAGTTAATTGTTATTTTTTGTAAAAAGGAAAAAATAAATTTTGGGCGAAAAAGGAATTTATAAATGAAGTTGTTAAAAACCCTGTATATTTCCTATCTTAAAATAAACAAAATAAAATGCATCGGATTTAACTATCATTATTATAGACAATATAACACTGCTTTATGGTATTGCATAAATCCAATGGAAATTTAATTTCTTATAATATTTATAAAGTTTCGAAAGCAAAAGTAAATTTTTGGTGATAGCAACAGATATTTCGCGGAATGTCTGTTGCACATTCTCCACTCTGCAGTGAAATCTGACCAGACAAATAATCCATTCTTCCGTTAATCTAAAGGTGTGGTGAAATGACAGTCACATGAATAGACAAACAAGGCCGCTCTCTGTCTCCATAAAGAGGTAAAGTCTTGGCCGTTTACCTAGGATTCTTAAGTATAAAAAAATAAAATAAAATGAATATACTTGTAGCACAAAGTAAAGGCCTCCTTTCGTTTCTGTAACACCCTCCTTCAAAAGAGGTTTAAAAATTGTGAATTGTGAATTTCAATTGAAAATGACAATTCTTTAGTTGCTTTCCTGATTGAAAAAATGGTATTTTGAGCAGGTTATTTTTATTTACTTTTTCTCAGAACTGCAAAATCTGGTCTCTTGGGATGTCGTATGTTTCAGAAGATATGCTTTTTAAAATAATATACGCTTTTAAAAATGATAAACATCTCTTTATAGTTTTCACAAGGTAGAGTTTTCACAATTATTTGAATACTGAAAACCAAAGTGTGAGGTCTTTATAGGTTTGAATTTTTAAATGATGCCGATTTCACACAGTCACACAGATACATACTCAAAAACCAAAGTGTGAGGTCTTTATAGGTTTGAATTTTTAAAAGATGCCGATTTCACACAATCACACAAATACAAACACACACAAAAAGAGTTTTCCGTTGGGGTGACATTTTTAATTTAAAAATTTTGGAAGCATTACCAGTATTTTTGACAGTTTAAATAAATGGAAAAATACAAATGATATTTAGAGAGGTACAAAATGATCCCCGATTTCGTCTTATTTATTATATTACTGTATGTTTTACAGAAAAGGGGGGGGGAGTATCGTGCCCCATTAACCAGTTATGCTAGATACTCTACTCGAAGAACGTTATAATTTGTTAGACAGTACTTTGGATGAATCCTCAAGCTTACAACCGTATATATTAATAATTAAATTATAAACCGTATGTATTAATAATTAATATATAACATATGTTTATATATATATCTGAGAAAATAATTGTGCAATCCTCCTATTCATTTTAAACTAATATAAGGTTAAAGAAAAAAAAAAAATCAGAAGCTTGTATATATTTTTTAAAAGTTCTATAAAAATATTATTTTTTTAATACCTAAAGTTAAAAAAAAAAAAAAAAAAAAAAAAAAAAAAGGGATTCTTCATAACCTTGATGTTTTGTCTGTCTATGTGCCTATATGTGACATTTTTGATAAATGAAATAAGTAGCCGAATTTCATTAACGTCTATTTCATTAGAAGACTGATATATTTCGGATGACTCTTAACTATATTTCATATATTTTGGTTTTATTTTATTTTATTTTATATATATATATATATATTTTCCCCACAGAATACCTTGCATTAATATATATTTTTAAATTTTCAAGTTGACAACCTTCCAATTTTCAAAATAAAAAGTTAATAATAACAACAAAAAGAAATAGGACTGACTTCAATTAAAGATCTTTCGAAGAAATTATATTTAGATGTAAATTAATAAAAGTAGTAAATAATATTAAAGAAAAAAAAGTCTGTTATATGTAATTAAGAACTTTCAGAAAAAATGGAGTCATTTAGAAATAAAATAAAATAATAATAAAATAATAATAATAATAATAAATCTTTCACTTACAAATAATTTATAAGAATTGTTTCTTTAAATTTGCAGGATTTTTCTCAAAAAGTGTTTAATTAAAAAAAAAAAAAAAAAATATATATATATATATATATATATATATATATATATATATATATATATATTTATATAAATCATTTATGGGATATCCAATATTATGTTAACTTATATACAGAAATCCAAGCATCATTCCTTTCCGAGGGCCAAATGCGGTACACCAATGTTAATGTGTAAACGAGTTTTGGGCTGCACTTGGTAGGGTAAGCAAACGAAAATAAACACACACATAAATAATTCTTGAAAATTTGGTTCAAAAGCTTTCTTAATTTACATTTTATTTTATTTTATTTATTTATTTATTTACTGAAGAATTTGAAGTGATATTTTAAAATTTTCGAGCTTGCAATTCTCCATCTTACAATTCATATTAATAAATTAAGGAAAAAATAATACGGCTGTCTTTATATATATAAATAAAGAACTTCGTCGATAAACGGTATAGTTTAGAAATAAAATTATATTTATAAACCTTTCATTTGTATCAACATATGATAATTGTTTGTTTAAAACTGCAGGGTTTTTCTCAGAGTGGTTGATTTAAGAAAATTATAAATCATATATGAAATTTCCAATATTTATAAAGCCTTGAGCCCTAGCATAGTCAATCAGCCTTAAATCCTACAGACAACCAACGAACCAATACTTATAACAATATACTCATTTATATTTATTATTTTATATATTTTTCCTATGTAATGGAATCTCTTCATTTCCTTCTCTTTCCGAGGATCAAAAATGGGGGTCCTCGCAATACCGATGTGAAAACGGGTTTCGGTCTGCATTTCGTATGATAAACAAACGCAAATACACACACATAGTATATATATTAACTGAAAATTTGGTTCAATTTATTTTTTTAATTGTATGTAATTTTATATTTATTTATTTTTCCAGAACACACTGAAATGATAGTTAAAAATTATGGAGCTTTAAATTTTCCTTTTTTCGAATCGTATTAATACATGACGTAAAAAGAGAAGAAAACTGCCTACAGAAATCCACACATCATTCCATTCCGAGGACTAACTGTGGTCCTCGTAATGTTAATGTGTGAACGAGTTTCGGTCTGCACTTGGTAGGGTAAACAAACAAAAATAAACCTACACATAAATAATTGTTGAAATTTGGTTCCAAAGCTTTTTTAATTCTATTTTTTTTTTTTTTTTTTTTTTTTCTAGACAATTTTGGAGTGATATTTTAAAATTTTTGAGCAGGTAATTCTCCATCTTACAAATCATATTAATAAATTAAGGAAAAAATAATACGGCTGCCTTTATATATAAATAAAGAACTTCGTCGATAAACGGTATAGTTTAGAAATAAAATTATATTTATAAATCTTTCATTTGTATCAACATATGATAATTGTTTGTTTAAAACTGCAGGATTTTTCTCAGAGTGGTTGATTTAAGAAAATTATAAATCACATATGGAATCACCAATATTTATAAAGCCTTGGGCCCTAGCATAGTCAATCAGCCTTATATCCTACAGCCAACCAACCAATCAATACTTATAAAAATATACTC
The DNA here is from genome assembly GCA_963930645.1 of Salticus scenicus. NCBI lineage: Eukaryota > Metazoa > Arthropoda > Arachnida > Araneae > Salticidae > Salticus > Salticus scenicus. Next base: position 318,592,317 of record OZ005650.1, read on the forward strand.
ATCTATATTTATTAATTTATCAATTTTTCCTATGTAATGGAATCTCTGCAATTCTTTTTCTTTCCGAGAATCAAAAATGGGGGTCCTCGCATTCCCGATATGAAAACGGGTTTCGGTCTGCATTTCGTAGGGTAAACAAACGCAAATACACACACATAGTATATACATTAACTAAAAATGTGGTTCCTTTTTATTATTATTATTATTATTATTATTATTATATGTAATGTTATATTTATTTATTTTTCCAGCACACACTGAAATGGTAGTTAAAAATTATGGAGCTTCAAATTTTCCTTTTTTCGAATCGTATTAATAAGTGACGTAAAAAGAAAAAAAACTGCCTACAGAAATTCACGAATTCTTCCTTTCCGAGGACCATCTGTGGTCCTCGCAATGTTAATGTGTGAATGAGTTTCGGTCTGCACTTGGTAGGGTAAACAAACAAAAATAAACCTACACATAAATAATTGTTGAAAATTTGGTTCAAAAGCTTTTTTAATTCTAATTTTATTTATTTATTTATTATATTTTTTTCTTCTGGACAATTTGGAGTGATATTTTAAAAATTTTGAGCAGGTAATGTTCCATCTTACAAATCATATTAATAAATTAAGGAAAAAATAATACGGCTGCCTTTATATATAAATGAAGAACTTCGTCGATAAAAGGAATAGTTTAGAAATAAAATTATATTTATAAATCTTGCATTTGTATCAACATATGATAATTGTTTGTTTAAAACTGCAGGATTTTTCTCAGAGTGGTTGATTTAAGAAAATTATAAATCATATATGAAACTTCAAATATTTATAAAGCCTTGGGCCCTAGCATAGTCATTCAGCCTTAAATCCTACAGCCAACCAACCAACCAATACTTATAATAATATACTCATTTATATTTATTATTTCATATATTTTTCCTATGTAATGAAATCTCTGCAATTCCTTTTCTTTCCGAGGATCAAAAATGGGGGTCCTCGCAATACTGATGTGAAAACGGGTTTCGGTCTGCATTTCGTAGGGTAAACAAACGCAAATACACACACATAGTATATATATTAACTGGAAATTTGGTTCAATTTTTTTTTTTTAATTGTATGTAATTTTATATTTATTTATTTTTCCAGAACACACTGAAATGATAGTTAAAATTTATGGAGCTTCAAATTTTCCTTTTTTCGAATCGTATTAATACATGACGTAAAAAGAGAAAAAAACTGCCTACAGAAATCCACGAATTCTTCCTTTCCGAGGACCAACTGTGGTCCTCGCAATGTTATTGGGTGAACGAGTTTCGGTCTGCTCTTGGTAGGGTAAACAAACAAAAATAAACCTACACATAAATAATTGTTGAAAATTTGGTTCAAAAGCTTTTTTAATTCTAATTTTATTTATTTATTTATTATATTTTTTTCTTCTGGACAATTTGGAGTGATATTTTAAAATTTTTGAGCAGGTAATTCTCCATCTTACAAATCATATTAATAAATTAAGGAAAAAATAATACGGCTGCCTTTATATATAAACGTCGATAAACGGTATAGTTTAGAAATAAAATTATATTTATAAATCTTTCATTTGTATCAACATATGATAATTGTTTGTTTAAAACTGCAGGATTTTTCTCAGAGTGGTTGATTTAAGAAAATTATAAATCATATATGGAATCACCAATATTTATAAATCCTTGGGCCCTAGCATAGTCAATCAGCCTTAAATCCTACAGCCAACCAACCAATCAATACTTATAAAAATATACTCATCTATATTTATTATTTTATAAATTTTTCCTATGTAATGGAATCTCTGCAATTCTTTTTCTTTCCGAGGATCAAAAATGGGGGTCCTCGCATTACCGATGTGAAAACGGGTTTCGTCCTGCATTTCGTAGGGCAAACAAACGCAAATACACACACATAGTATATATATTAACTGAAAATTTGGTTATTTTTTTTTAATTGTATGTAATTTTATATTTATTTATTTTTCCAGAACACACTGAAATGATAGTTAAAAATTATGGAGCTTCAATTTTTCCTTTTTTCGAATCGTATTAATACATGACGTAAAAAGAGAAAAAAACTGCCTACAGAAATCCGGACATCATTCCATTCCGAGGACCAATTGTGGTCCTCGCAATATTAATGTGTGAACGAGTTTCGCTCTGCACTTGGTAGGGTAACAAACAAAAATAAACCTACACATAAATAATTGTTGAAAATTTGGTTCAAAAGCTTTTTTAATTCTAATTTCTTTCTTTTTTTTTTTTTTTTTCCCAGAACAATTTGAAGCTGGCAATTTTTCATCTTAAAAATTATAATAATAAATTAAGGAAAAAATAATACGGCTTCCTTTATATATAAATAAGGAACTTCGTCAACAAACGGTATAGTCTAGAAATAAAATTATGTTTATAAATCTTCTATGTGAATATAACATATGAGAATTGTTTGTTTAAAACTGCAGAATTTTTCTCAAAAACTGGTTGATCTCAAAAAATTATAATTCATGTATGGAATCTTCAATATTTATAAAAACTTTGACCCTAGCATAGTCAATCAGCCTTAAATCCTACAACCAACCAACCAATACTTATAAAAACATGCTCATCTATATTTATTATATTATATATTTTTGAAAGCATGCATTTTGTTTATCCATTGAAACCTTTGCATTTCCTTTTCTTTCCGAGGATCAAAAATGTGGTCCTCGCAATGCTGATGTGCGAACGGATTTCGGTCTTCATTTACTAGGGTAAACAAACACAAATACACACACACATATATATTAACTGAAAATTTGGTTAAAAAAATTTTCTTAATTGTAGGTAATTTTATTCTTACTTTTTTCCTTTTTTTTTTTTTTCCCCTAGAACACAGTGAAATGATATTTAAAAAATTTCGAGCTCTTCTTTTGAATCGTATTAATAAATAACGTAAAAAGAAGATTTTTTTTTTTTTTGAATGATATATTAAAATTTTTGGGCTGGCCTCTTTCCCCCCTCGAAACCATATTAATAAATTAAAAAAAAAAAAAAAAAAAAAAAAAAAAGAAGTCTGTTATGTGTAATTAAAGTACTTCCTCAAAAAAATGGTTTCATTTTGAAATAAAATAAAATAAATAATAATAATAATAAATCGTTCGCTTACAAATATTGTATGAGAATTGTCTCTTTAAATTTGCAGGATTTTTCTCAAAAAGTGGTTGATTTAAAAAAATATATATATAAATCATTTATGGGATCTCAAATATTTTGTAAAAAATATACTCATCTATCTATCTATCTATCTATCTATATATATATATATATATATATATATATATATATATATTACGTTTTATATTTTATAATACATATACTTATCCTATCTACAGAGTTCAACGCATTCTCCTTTCTTTCCGAGGACCTGAAATTTTGTCCTCCCAATATCGATGTCTAATCGAATTTTGGTCTTCAGTTGGTAGGATAAACAAACGCAAATATACACGCACGCATACATAATAAACAAATTTCAAACCTTGCGGATCTCTCACTACCAGTTACACTGCCCATCTGGCAATATGCCTTTTTTTACATTTTTCTATATGTAATATAGAAAAAGTATTGGATTCGCGAAAATTTTCGAGCTCCGTTTTTGATGGATTTAAACATTTTGGGATGTCCAAAACACGAATTGATAGTTTTTTAAAAATGTCTGTCTGTCTGTATCACTTTTTTGTGGACGCTTTATCTCACGAACCAATGAATGAAATTTAACCAAACTTGGTATTTAGTTGCACCCTGACATAAACTGGAGCTGGTTACATTTGAGGATGAATCGCTCAACAAGTGGCGCAGTGATCTCATTTTTTGTAAACTTTTAACATGGCAGTATAGGACAAAATTTCGTATTAATGTGCATAATTAGAGTTATATAAAACGTGTGACAATAAAATCAATATGAATTATTGATAATAGTAGTAGTTAACTAGAAAAAAAAATTGTCCATGTGGGGGCATCGGTTCCCCCCTGGGGTGAAGTACCCCTCCCCCCCTGGTGGGAGTAAAGTTTCAACATGGGTATCTTTCGAAAGGTCTCGTCAATACCTTTAAAAGGAATGGTTGCACTATAAATCTGTGATAATTTAAAACAAAGTTATCGATTTTTTTTACTTTTAATGAAAAAAAACTTTGATATATTTTTTTTTTTTTTTTTTTTTTTTTTTTTTACGAAATTTAATTAAACTTGGTAGTTAGTTGGTCCCCGACATAAACTGGTGCTGATTACATTTGGGGATCAATCACTCAACAGGTGGCGCTGTGATCGCATTTTTTCTAAATTTTTAACATGGCAGTATAGGACAAAATTTCGTATAAATGTATATAATCAGTTATTTTTAACTTGTGATTGCAAAATTAATATGAATCATTGATAATAGTAGTAGTTAACTAGGAAAAAATTTTGTGTATGTGGGGGCAATGCTTCAACCCTGGGGGGTGGAAGTACCCCCGGGGGGGTAAATTTTCAAGATGGGTATAGTTCGAAAGATCTCGCCAATACCTTTAAAACGAATGGTTGAACTATAAATCTGTGATAATTTAAAACAAAGTTATCGATTTTTTTTTTTTTTCATTTAACGAAAAAAAAATCTTTTTTTTTTTTTTTTTTTTTTTTTTTTTTATAATATTGTTACTGAGTGAATATGTATAGGAAAATATAGAAGAAAGTCTTGTGGTGGCCACAACATACTAGTTGCGATATTTTCGGCCACTAAATGCTCTTATTCAACATAAGGTAAAATAATGTTTAAAAAATAAAAATGTAGATGTTTGATACTTATCTTGCTTATCATAATATTTCTATTAAAATATCGTTTTTATTCTCTGACAAAAAAAAAAAAAAAAAAAAAAAAAAAAGATTCTTTATAATAGTGAAGCTTTGTCTCTTTAAGTATCCATCTGCTCTGTTTTAGCGTCTGAATAATAGCCCAATATATTTGCAGTATCTTTTATTAGAACGATGACATATTATGGAAGATTTTTAACTATGCTTGAGGAAATGTCGCTTCAATGATCTTTTAAAATTTAAAGCAATATTTTATGGCGGAGGTGGGTCCGCACTCGGTAGAATAAACAAGCGCAAATACATACACACATACATATTAACTGAAAATTTGATATAATAATTTTTTTCTTAAAAAAAAAAAGTTTCATTTATTGATTTATTTATCTTATTTCCCAGAACACATTGAAATAATATTTTAAAAATTTCGAGCTCTCAAGTTTCCCGCTTTCCAATCATATTTATAAATAACGTAAAAAAATAAAATTAATAAAAATTGAAAAAAATAATAAAACTTGCCTAAATCCACGCATCTTTCCTTTCCGAGGACCAATTGTGGTGCTCTCAATGTTCATGTGTAACCGAGCGTTGGTCTGCACTTAGTAGGGTAAAGAAATGAAAATAAACACACACACACACACACAAATACATATTAAATACATTTCATGCTCTGCTAATTTATTTATTTTAATTGACTGCCTATCTGGCAGCTTGTACTTTTGTTTACTTGCAAATATTTCGGGCACTAAATGCTCCGATTCATGTTAAACTAATGGAATGTTTAAAAATTAAAAATACAGATGTTTGTATACTTTTCTTAAAGTGTCTATAAAAATATTTTTAACCTCCCCCTCCCCCCCACCCGCCCAAAGAGAGAGAGAGAGAGATTGATTGATTGAAACTTTGTCTGTGTTTCTATCTGCCTAATTATTTTGGGGATGTCTTTTAAAACGCTGATATATTCTGTGTTGTTTTTAACTATGTTTGATAAAACTTTGATTCAAAGACTTTTATTATTTTTGTTATTATTAATATTTAAAATGACGTTTCTTCCATAAACATTTGCACAGAAATTAAAGAAAAATTCGAGCTGGCAATCTTTTCAGCTTTCAAATCATATTAATATATTAATAATAATAATAATAACAATAATGAGAGTAATAATAAAATGGAACCGCTTTTAAGTATATATAAAGAACTTCCTTAACAAATGATGTTTAGAAATAATAATAATAATAATAATAATAATAGTAATAATGAATAAATTTTCCATTTAAAAATAACACATGGCAAACAATTTCTTTGAAAATGCAAAGTGTTTTTTTTTTTTTTTTTCTCTCAAATACTGCTTGATTTTGAGAGATAAAAAGAACGAATATGAAGTCTCTAGCATTCATAAAAATATATTCATATATGAGAAGAAATATACCGATTCACTCTACCAATCGTGATCCCCGCATTTTCCCGTTTTCCCGAGGACCAGAAATGTGTCCTCGCAATGCTGATGTATAACCGGATTTTGGTCTGCATTTGGTAGGGTAAACAAACGTAAATACACATACACATATATATTAAACAACTTCCATACTCTGATTTCTCAATATTAATTAGAGTACCCATCCAGCAGCATGTACTTTTGCTTAATTGATAATATTTTGGGCACTAAATGATCTTATTCATCTAAAAATATTATATTGTTTAAAAACTAAAAATATAGATTTTTTAAAATTTTCTTAATGTTTCTATAAAAATATCGCTTTTAATATTTAAAAAAGAAGGGAGATCCTTCATTATTTTTAAGCTTTATTTAACTATGTATGTATCTGTGGTATTTTGGCACCGAAATAAATAGCTCAAAAATTTTTAGGTGTTTTTTATATAATTAGAACGCTGATATGATCTTAATGAATCTTATCTATATTTGATGGAATTTTGATTCAAAGATTTTTTTTTATTTAAAAGGACTTATTATTATTATTATTTCATTGATATTTTAAAAAAATTGAGCTGGCAATCTTCTAACATTGAAATTATATTAATATACTTTTTTTTTTTTTTTTTTTTTTTTTTTAAGTATAAAGAAAGCCATCTTTTAAGATCGTCCTCAACAAATGATAGTTAGAAATAATAATAATAATAATAATAATGGATATTTCTTCCACTTTAAAGTAGCACATAGCAAACGGTTTGTTTGAAACTGCAGTATTTTTATCAAAAAATCTGTGATTTCAGAAGATAAAAAATAAATATACGTTTTCTGATAATAATAAAAAATGCATTCATATACATATGAAGAAGTATACTGATTCAGTCTACCAATCGGCATCCACGCATTTTCTGTTATTCCTTGCAATGTTGATTTGTAAACGAATTTCGGTAGAATAATAAACGCAAATACACACACACACACATACATACATATTAATCAAAAATTTGGTTAAAAACTTTTTTGGTTAAAAAAAAAGAAAAAAAAGTTATTATTATTATTATTATTATTTCCAGGACAGTTTGAAATGATATATTACAATTTTTGGACTTCCCGATTTCCCTTTTTGAAATCATATTAATAAATTAAGGAAAAAAAAATTAAACGCTATTATATGTAATTAAAGAACTTCCTCAAAAAAGGGTATCACTTAGAAATAAAATAAAATAAAAAAATAATAACAATAAATCTTTCACTTACAAATAATGTATGAGAATTGTTTATTTAAATTTTCAGGATTTTTCTCAAAAAGTGGTTGATTTTTAAAAAATTTCAAATCATTTATGGGATCTCGAATATTATGTAAACAAATGCACTCATCTATATATATCTATACTATGTTATATATTTTATAATACATATATTTATCCTACCTATAGAGTTCAACGCATTCTCCTTTCTTTCCGAGGACCAAATCGAATTTCGGTCTGCAGTTGGTAGGATAAACAAACGCAAATATACACGCACACATACATAATAAACAAATTTCAGACCTGGCGGATCTCTCACTCCTAATTAAACTGCCCATCTGGCAATATGCACTTTTTTTACTTGCGATATCTTCGGTCACTAAATGGTCTTATTCATCATAAGGTAAAATAACGTTTAAAAAATAAAAGTATAGATGTTTGTATAATTATCATACTTATCATAAAATTTCTATGAAAATATCGTTTTTATTCTCTGACAAAATATGTATATATATATATATATATTTATTTATTTATTTATTTATTTATAATAGTGAAGCTTTATCTCTTTAAGTGTCCATCTGCTCTATTTTACCGTCTAAATAATAGCCCAAAATATTTGCTGTATCTTTTATTAGAAGAATCAAATATTATGGCTAATTCTGAACTATGCTTGAAGAAATGTCGCTTCAAAGATCTTTTATAATTTAAAGCAATATTTTATGGCGAAGGTCGGTCCGCACTCGGTAGGATAAACAAGCGCAAATACGTACACACATACATATTAACTGAAAATTTGATTTAATATTATTATTATTATTTTATTTTTTTAAGTTTTATTCATTTATTTTATTTCCCAGACCACATTGAAATAATATTTTAAAAATTTCGAGCTCTGAATTTTCCCTCTTTCCAATCATATTTATAAATAACGTAAAAAATGAAATAAATAAAAATAATAATAAAACTGGCCTATAGAAATCCACGCATCTTTCCTTTCCGAGGGCTAAATGCGGTCCTCTCAGTGTTCATGTGTAACCGAGCTTTGGTCTGCACGTAGTAGGGCAAACAAAAGAAAATAAACGCACATACACACAAATACATATTAAATAAATTTCATACTCTGCTAATTTATTTATTTTAATTGGCTGCCCATCTGGCAGCATGTGCTTTTGTTTACTTGCGAATATTTCGGTCACTAAATGCCCCTATTCATATTAAACTAATACAATGTTTAAAGATTAAAAATAGAGATGTTTTTATATTGTTATTAAAGTGTCTGTAAAATTATTTTTTTAAACCCCCCTCCCCCACACCCTCGCACCACCCCCAAGAAAAGAGACAGACAGACAGAGAGAGAGAGAGAGAAACAGCTAGAGATGCTTTATAATCTTGAAAGATTTCCTGTGTTTCTATCTGTTCATTTTAGAATCTAAATAAATTGCTCAATTATTTTGGGGTTGTTTTTTAATTATGTTTGATAAATGTTTCATCGAAAGACTTATAATATTATTTTTATTATTATTTAAACTGACGTATCTTCCAGAAACGTTTGCATAGATAAAAAAATAAAAAAATAAAAAATCGAGCTGGCATTTTTGCAGCTTTCAAATCATATTAATATAATAATAATAATAATAATAATAATAATAAAATAGAACCGCTTTTAAGTATATCTGAAGAACTTCCTCAACAAACGATGTTTAGAAATAATAATAATAATAATAATGAATAAATTTTCCATTTAAAAATAACACATGGCAAACAACTTTTTTGAAACTGCAGTTCCCCCCCCCCCCCCCGTCAAATATTGTTTGATTTTGGGAGATGAAGAAACTAATATGAAATCTCTAGCATTCATAAGAGTATATTAATATATGAGAAGAAATATACTGATTTACCATACCAATCGTGATCCCCGCATTTTCCTGTTTTTTCGAGGAACAGAAATGTAGAACTCTCAATGCTCATGTGTAAACAGGTTTTGGTCTGCATTTGTTAGGTTTAACAAACGAAAATACGCACACACAGTTACATATTATTTGAAAATTTTGTTCAAAGATATTTTTTTAATTTAAGATTCTTAATATATATATATATATATATATATATATATATATATATACATATATATTTACATTTAATAATCCTCGACGAATGGTAGCTTTTAGAAATTAAAGAAAGAAAGAAAAGGAAAAAAATACGAAATCTTTCGTTTGAAAATAACATATGACAACTGTTTGCTTTAAGCTGCAGGGTTTTTTCTAAAAACAGTGAATTTCGTAAGATTATTAATTATATATAGGATGTATTTATAAAAATATACAGGATATATTTATAAAAATGTATCCTTATATAGGTTATTCTTATATTTATAAAAATATACTCACGCGCATATATTATATTATACATTTTACAATATACGTATCTTTGGTCTGCACTCGAAAGAAATGTAAATACCCATATATAACAAAAAAATTTCATACCCTGCTGATTTCTCACTCTTAATTAGAATGTCGATATTTACTCGCATGTTTTTACTTGCACTTTTCAAACACTAAAATCCATGTCAGTCAATAACTAATTTAATGTTTGAAAATTAATATTTTAGAAAAAACGACGACCTATATCTTTATACATTTTTCTTTAAGTTTGTGAAAAAAAAAATGTTGTTTTTAATCTCCGATTAATAAAGGGGGGTTTTGAAAACTTGAAGCTATGTTTGTCTATCTGAGACATTTTGGTATCTAAATAAACAGCTTAATTTCATTCTGTTTTATTATTATAATTATTGTATTAGATCGCTGATAGACATATATTCTATATGATTCTTAGCTATATTTGATAATTAACAGTTTAAAAGAATTTTAAATTTTAGAATATATATATATATATATATATATATATATATTTCAGATCACGTTGCATTATAATTTCAATTTTTTCGAGCTGTCTGTCTCCTAAATTTCAAATCATCTTATGTGAAATCTGCAAACAGGCAATCTTGTATTTTTGAAATTATGATAAATTAAAAATCACTTCGTTTTTTATGTTGAATTATATAAACGTTAATAAATAAATAAATAAATAAATAACAGCGAATTTTAAACCTTATTCGAGAAAAGTAAAAAATTGGTCATAAATATTAATTTTAGGTGTTAGTTTGAACTTCGCGGAGTTCTTTTAAAAATAAAAGATTTTACGCTTATTTTATGAAATATCTAAATTATATATAATTTAAATATATTATTATATCCTCAAACTTTAACTTATTTTAACTATTTAAATGTATAGTAAAAGTATACAACCAGTATATCTCTTCGAGCTGCTATTATCCTGGAAAAACAGGTTAAAAAAAATCTGCAAATAATCTGAAGGTATTTGAAACAAGCATTATAAAATGTGCAGAATAATTGCAGTTTGGAAGCTAAAATCCCTCCCCCCTTTCTTAAATTTTGTATTGTTCCAAAATTTTTTGATAATCTGCAGTTTTAGGCAGTTTTTTTTTTTTTTTTTTTTTTTTTTTTTTTTTCTTTTTTAAAGTTTTTCTGCACTTTTTTTTCTCTTAAAGCTGTGAACTTTATTGTGATTTCAGAATTTAATCGGTTAAAAAATTAAATTTGGTGCAATTTTTGATGTGTTAACAAACCATAATACAAAATATCCCTTTATTTTGAAAATGTACAAATAATTTTCCATTGAATAATGCAAATATATATAAATATGTATGTATATTTTCCTTTTTACTTCTCTTATAACTAAGTGGACGGGAGGAAAAAACAATTTCAGATATTGCAATTTATTTTCCCGTTTGTATGTTTTCTGCGTAATATATGTAAAAACTCGTGGACCGATATTTGTGGTACTCAAAAGAAAAGAATGTGGTTTTTGACTCCCCCCACTTGATAGCTGACATTCCGGTTTTAAACGAGACAATCCCTTTTTACTGGGGATTTTAAGAAGATATTCCCTAATAAACCCACAAATTTTCCCTTCTTCTGGTCCTCGCTTTGAATGCAAAATGCGGGAATTTTATATTGAATTTATTTTTAAAAAATTGGATCATCTGGGTTCTTCCATGTCTATAATTAAGAAAACAATAATTTTTATTTGGATATGTTAATTTATACCGGAGTTATAAATAATTTTAGGTGGACCTCGCAATGAATGCAAAATTACGGGGACCTCACTTGGTAGGGTAAACCGGTATGTGTGTGTGTGTGTGTGTGTGTGTGTGTGTATATATATATATATATATATATATATATATATATATATATACTAAACATTGCTTAAGGTAACAATTGATACATATATATACACACACATATATATATATATATATATATATATATATAGATAGATAGATAGATAGATAGATAGATAGATAGATAGATAAGATAGATAGATATAGTACTCAATATATATATTATCTATCAGTGGCGTATCTTGAATTAATATTTTAGGTATGCTCCACTCGGGTAGATAGAAACAGTACTTTAAAAAAGATATTCAGTCATCTTATTGGTTAATTCGATAATTTTGGGGGGGAAAGTAGGTATGAAGGCATTTCAACAGTCAAACAGAAGAAAGTTTTTCATGTAACGAGTTGTTTCTAACAAGACATACTCAAAACGCCATTCTAGATACGCCACTGCTTTCTATATATATTGAGTACTATGTATCTGTATATATTGAGTACTTCCCAAAATATAGTTTGGGAAGAGCATGTAAACCCGTAATTATGTAAATTTTTAAAATCTGAAAGAAATAAAAATAACTTAAATATCTGAAGTAATATATATTTTTGTTGAAATATAACTTATTACATATAACTCATAACAATAAAATGGGAAATTTGAAAATGAATATTTAAAACATTTAAAATATACAACCTTTTTTAGTCCTTCATGTCACTTGCCGACTAGTTTCGCATGGGGCGACCCAGCTTGGTCTCCGGCGACACGGTGCTTGAAGTTCTTTGAAACTGACGCTTTACGCATACTTCTTCTCTTTTAAAGACTCGGCGCCATTGCCGGTCGAGTAGAGCCCCATCGTTGCCATTGCAATTATTAAAATTTGACAAAATTTCTACTGATTCTCTAATGGCGGCATAATTGTGGTTATGATAATTGGCTAATTTTCTCACTTGTTCGAATTTAATATTGATATTGTCGTCCTTGTTTACTTGTGTTAAAGCAGTAGTTATTTTTCCTGTGGCGAAATCGTGACTGTGTTCCTTAACGCGCGTTTTAATTTTTCTTTTTGTTTTTCCTATGTAACACATCTCTCTGCCTTGGCTGTTATTATACTGGGATTTTGTATATAGCAGCGGTTTCTAAAGGGTTAATGTTGTCTTTATCGCTCCTAATCAGCTGAAAAATATTGGGGTTTGGCTTCATGGGTATGTTTATATTATGTTTAGCTGCAACATACCCATCAAGCCAAACCCCAATATTTTTCAGCTGATTAGGATGGTTTACTTCATGGTTTAGTTTTTTTTATAAAGTATTACAAGTTGAAAATGAATGTTCATAAGGCACGTCTGTCGAAATAAGATTGCAAATTTTCGCTTGACTTTTAAGTTACGTTTCAGGTAATTCTGCAAACTATTTTAGTATAAATATTTAAGTAATCCTTAAATATTTTACTCATAAAAACTTAAAGTATAAACACTTGTCTTGCAAGTGAAATATTTTACAATACGTTAATGTATTATTCATAATAAATTTTAAGAAAATAGTATTATAATATTTTAGAAGCATGATTATAAAATATTATTCAAGTGAAGTAAAACACTTGTATTTCAGAAGCAATTCAGTGTCAGTCAAAACATTGAATTTGAGAAATTGAGAGTTACAGAATCGCAATATAAATTCAGTAGTTCAGTCGGCACTGATAGTGATGACATTTGGCAGATAATTTAACATTTACTCATATGTTTATGCCTGTGCCTTTACTTACGCTGATCTGTTTCTGAACATCTAATATTTATGTACACATATATTGCGCAAGTAGATACAGATGTGTAAGTATAGAAAACTTAAAAAGAAAAGTAGTCAAAAATGCAAAATAGAAATTACAGTAGAACTTGGATAATTCGAAGTTGAAGGGACAAGAAAAAAATTCGAAATATCCAAAAATTCGAATTACATATACAATTTTGTCAAAAAAATGTGATAAATTAAAAAATTTAAATTCTACGATAAAAGATTTAACACATAAACTTTATATCTAAGAACACTGCTACATTACCACTTTACATCCCCTCCCCCATTAAAGCAATATTTTTTAAGAGTTTAATTATTCGAAACTTTTTAAAAAATAGTCTTTTTTTTTTTTTTTTTTTTTTTTTTTAAGTAGAATCTTTGTGTTATAGCATATGACCTGATACAAAAATAGAATCTTCTGCATTACACATTACTTTCAATTAACAAAAACCTCGAAGTTCATATATATGCACCATATCTTCTGGTGCACTAGCTAGGGGCTTCTCTTGTATTCTTCTTTTGAAAGACTGTTAAAATAAATAATACCCTTGACTTCAGAGGAGAAAAATCTCGGGAACAAATTTTACTGTAATATTTTAAAGAATTTATCGTATGAAAAATTCGAATTATCCAAAATAGAATTCGAATTATCCACGATTTTGTAACATTATTTTAATACAAAATTCAAGGGACCATGTAAAATATTCGAATTATGCAGAATTTCGAATTAAACAAGTTCGAATTATTCAAGTTTCACTGTATTTTCAAATTTAGAAAATGTTAAGGCTGTATTGCGGGTTCTGACCTTTTAGGCGGGTTCAAACATAAAGATGATACAAGTACTTCTAATAAAAACTTAAAAATATCACTGCTCCTATGTATCTTACCAGAAGGGAATAATTCCAGAGAAATAAAAAAAAAAAAAAAAATCTCCACAACGCGGCAAATAAACATTTAGAAATACATAAACTTTTCAAATGAAAAGAATAGTAACCATTACATATCTCATAATTTCAAGCAAATTGCAAAATGTTCCATTCAAACTATCTTAATTACTGGAAATTCTTCTAATCTTCTAAATTAGAGAATGTAATAAAATGTTTCCAAAACTTAAACACAAATATCTGATAACCAATTAGTTGAACTATTAGCCTTAATTTAAAATCTAAACATTTTTATAAAACATGCATATCCGCAGTTGATGAACTACCTTAATTTTGAAGTTCAAAGAAGGTAATAAATCATTACTACTTTACATATATCAAAGCTATATTTCTAATACAAATAGAGGATTATATCCGCAAGAGTAATCTAAAACAAGTATCCATTTAAATACCCATTTTCTGTAAAAAATAGTTACTAACAGTATGCATTTCTTTTTTTTTTTCAAAAATACGAAACTTAAATAAATTAACCCAGTAGTCACTTTCGCAATATACAATTGAACTAAAATCCTCATATTTCTTATTAGAAATCACAATAGTTTAAAATGAAAAATAGCTCCTACTATTATATATAGAGATTGTTGCGTAATCGGGGTTCATGTTTTGTTCATGTCTGTTAATGTAAGCCAAATCTTGAAGAAGCTTAAAACTTTATTTACAGAATATTCTAGAAAGATACAATTCTTTAAAACAAGTATCAACTTCAGTTTCACCAGAAAACACAGCTTAAGTAACAGCTGAAAACATCAAAATCAGAGCATAAACTGTACCATATCATAAACACATTAGGCTGTAATCAAACAATAGAAAGAGACTCAGTCAGGTGGTCTTCACAGTAAGACGGTTGGCGTGAAACTGACTCTCAGGGCCGGCTCGACATTCCTTTTATAGCACCCTATTAGTTGAGATTTTTTTATAAGTCTTTATTTCATGTTATCATTGTTTTTAAGAACTTGCATACTCAAATAAACCAGATGATTTTAACTCTTTTTTGAAAAAAGATATCTCTAAGTATTGATAATTTGCAACGTAAAACTACAAAAAAATATGATCTTAAACTTAAAAGACTATATGACTCGCAACATAATCAATATAATTTTTCTAACACTGTCTCTCAATCTAGTATTTTTTTAAAATTTATCAAGCCAGAAGTTATCTGAACATGAACTAAATCTACTTAATAATGGACCTAATTTTGCTTTGAAGCCTTAATTAAAATCTGAACATGTGATTCCAAAATTTGAAAATATAATTAAACTGTTACCTGCTGAACATCAAGAATAAGACCGTGCACATGCTGTTTTCTCCTTAAATAGACACAAAAACCTGAATTATAGGTCAAGAAACTTAGACTTACTAACCTTTAAAAAACTTAAGACTAACAAAAATTTTCGTATACTTCAAGCTGATACATCCGAACAATTAGTTTCTTTAAATACTTCTGATTTTAATACTAAAGTTCTAGAAGCTATTAATGATTTAAACTGTATTGCTGTTACCTCTATTCCAAAAGAAAACTTAACAAGTAAATCTCAAAAATTGATTAATAATTACAAGCAGTTAATTTACCCTTATAATATAAAAATCCCTCTTTACCCTGACATTCCCAATTTTTTTTTTTTTTTATTAAAACGCATAAAAGTAAACTTCCTTTACGCCCAATTGTTTCAAATAGCCTCACTTACTTTCTTGAATAATTCCTATCTCATCTCCCATACAGCACAGAATATTTCAGTTATGCTGCAAAAAGCTTACAATCTTTCAAAAACATAACACATTTAAGTATTCTGTCTGATACCTTTCTGAAACACTTGCACTTTTCGATGTTCCATCTGTTAAGTAATTGAAACGTTTCTGTTACATATCTGATTTTTTGATACGATAGCGGACATTTCTACGTTTTTGAAACTAATCGGAAAGCAATTTAAACATGTTTATACGTTTCTGAAATATATATAAAGTTTCGATGTTACATGATTGTTACGTTTCTAGAACATTTTGTGTTCTTAGGGCTACTTAAACCCTTAATCATTGATAACCCCCCGTATTATTAATTCAGGTATTGAAGTTAAAAATAAGATTTTAAACACCAAACTAAACGGTACCGATATTTTTATTTTTATTTTTATTTTTTTAAGTTTAGATATAATTTCTCTTTTTTCCTAATATTGCTTTAGATAAGGTCCACATTATTATTGCTAATAAATGTAAAAATGATCCAACTCTCCCCCCCCCCTTCTAAATTTTATTTTAGAAGCTTTTAAATTAATTAATTCCAATAACTTTTTTCTATTTAATGATGTAATTTATAAACAAACTTTTCGTGACCCTATGGACTCACCAATTAGCCTTTTATTTGCCGATTTACTATTAATTGAATTGGAAGAACGAGTGTTTGCTTTAGTTACTCTTAAACCCACCTAATATATACGGTATGTCGACGACGTTTTCATTTCTTGGCTCTTCTCTAAACATTCCCTCCTTAACTTTATAGACGTCCTTAATAAACAATTTCCCTCCATAAAATTTACGCTTGAATCTGAAATTAACCGTACTCTTGTCTTTCTGGACTTATCTATTTAACAGGGAGCAGCCCCCGCTCATCACTCTTGGAGCGATGTAGAGCGCTTCTAAGGGGACTACTCGCAGTTTATTGAAAACTCAAATGGAAAAAAAAAAAAAGAAAAATACAAAATTCGCCGAGCCTAATCCGGTCTAAGCCGACAGTGGGCGATTATTCAGAAGCTAAAATTGCCCACGCGACAGGTGGCATGAAGTATTATGGACTTATCTATTCACCGTAATGAGGATAACTCTATTATTTAGCTCGATGTTTATTATAAAACTTCTTTCATGCCTTCCCCCATTCTTGCTTCTTCCGCTCACCCTATTGAATTTAAATTTGCTTTTTTTCACTCTTATATTTTTCGTGTCATTAATAGTACTTCATTTCAGTTTAACAAAAGTAAATAAATAAATAAAATTATTCAATTAGGTATTAATGTTGGGTATAATGAAACCAATATTTTAAAAATTATCAATAAAGTCATGAATAAAATCCATTATAACAATACTAACAATAGCAACCAAATTACTAAAATTAAGTATGCCAATAGTCTACCATTCTGTAATGAATTTAAAAATTTTAAACACTTTATTCATCGGAAATTTACTTTACTAATTCCTTTCATCTTCCCCTTTACTATTAAAAATCTAGTTGTTAATGACCGTGACCTTAACAGACCTACAGGTGGTGTCTATAAAAAACCCTATTAGATATAATCATGAACTATTTTACTACATTGGGCAAACACGGAGCACCCTCAAAGCTAGAATTAGTGAATACATCCGTTGTATTAAAGAAGGAAAAAGCTCTGCACTGGTTGAATTTCTTAACGCTAATTCTTTATGGTCCAAAGCCGAAATTATTTCTCCTCCCCGTGATTATCAAGACCTTCTCATATCTGAAAGAATAAATATCATTAAAAGCAATAAAGCTATCAACTTTAAAGATTCTGCAACTCTCCATAAAATGGCATACACTGTGTCAATAAAATTAATGGAATTTATATATGTTCAGTTAACATCCATTCTTCGAGCTTTTTGCTGTTTGTATGTTGTTAGAAACGTCCAGTTTTCTTTCTCAAAATTTGTATTTCTTCTACAAGATTTTTTGCCATGTAGCTCTAGTGCGGCCACGTTGGAACTTAACCCTATTTTCTAAACTTATGTAACTATGCTGTAAGATAATCTCGCAAAGCTTCAATCTTCGTTTTCAAGTGAATGTTCCTTTTATAGGATTTCAATATGTAATCCTGGTGTAACCCTAATGGAACTCAATGGACTCGTCATGTGGTGCAAAAGACAAATTTTTTTGACTTTAACCGTATGAATTTATAATGCTGTCTACACTTTTCTTATGTTAAAAACATTACCTGAAGTTGCTACATAGTTGTAGCGAAAAGCTTCGTGTTCAATTTTAATAAAATTTTTATACGTGTTTAAAGTGGTTTTATATATTTTTTAACTATGTTAACACGTAGATTTATAGCAAATTTTAAACATTTAAGAGTTTTAAATTTTAATTATATCATAGAAAGTTACAAACTACTTGCACATTTAACGTAGCACTTAGTATGTACAAAATTTGTATGTTTTTGGTGCAATAATTACACAATTATTTATGCATATATGCATGTATATATATATCTGTAATCAAAACTATTAAATTTTTGGCAAGTTTTTTGCTTATAACAAGAATGAATTACCATACATTTTTATAAAACTTGAAAAAAAAAAAAAAAAAATGACAAAACATTAGAAAAACATTATTCTAAAATATAAAATTCACAAGTGGGGTTTACACTGAGATAGAAGCATTTATTGCACAAGCGCAACGGATAGAAATATTTTTATTACATAGGTTGAAAGCCAGATATACTGTACAACTGATGCCAAAAGTCCATTTAAATAGAGTAAAAATTATGCAAGTCATCGACAAAAGAATAAGCTAGATTTTAGATATTTTCCAGACTTAAAATTTCATAAGGGGTTTTTCGCATGCAGCGTATTTAATTTGAAGATCCAATTATTTCAAACACAGTGCAAAAATTCTTTCGTGTAAAAAAAAAAAAAAAAAAAAAAAACTCTTATGAACTCATAAATCTTATTTAATAAGTAGAAATATATTAGAGTCGAAATCCCATGTAAAATCTAGCTCATTCATTCTCCAATAACGTGTTTCTTTAAATTTTAATCTATTCAAATGAACTTTTGTCATAAGTAGCAGTTGGATCCTCCAATTGCAGTCATGATTAAATCAATAGTTGAAATTGTGAATTTTTAAATGTTTCTTGCATTCGTAATGTTCTTCTAAAAAATGTTATAATCTATATGACAATATTTATGGATTTCTTTTTATTCTCTTGACTATTAAACATAATATTTTTTACAGATTTGTAATTTTTAAATTGTGTTTTCTCAGTTTGCATTTTTTCCTAAATTCACAATCTTCGAAATGCTAAATTTTTGGTAGATATTTAAGAAAATACTTGATATATTTTGTGATATTTAATAGAACCTACTTCAAAGAATTATTGGTGTATTTTGAAATTCATTAATTTGTTTTTGGGGAAATAAATAATAAAGACACGTTTTGGGGAAAATTTGCAATAAAACTTGATTTTTATAATATTTTTAATTGAAACATTTTTTCTTTTAAAGATATTGCAAAATCCATTCCTAATTCTTTCTTAAATATGTTCTGCTATACATCCAAAATAAATAAATAAAAAAGTAAATAAATGAATCTTTTGTTAAACATCTATAGAAGTTTCGGCGATAGAGAGAGATTTGAAGAACATAAATTCATGAAAAAATGCACACAGAAAAAACTAAATTTAAAGATTTCAAATCGATAAAAAAAAATGTCAGAATCCTTAAGATTTGTAGTCAGAATATATATTTTATTGAGAAAACCAAATATAAATCATTTTATAAATACTAAATTGAAATATAAGTTTTTATATCAAACCTTTAGTCGTTCCAATACGTAGGTGCTAAGCCCCTTAAATAGCATTAACCATTTTCAAAATACTTTGTATTAAATATATAATCTAAAAGTATCAAGTGAGGCTGTAACTGACAGATAATTTGAAGGTGAAAATTATAATTTAATAATATGGAAAAAAATTGTATTTTTTTTTTATATAATTCTATTGAAAGCTTCTTTTTCTATAACTATTAAATTACAACGCATTCTATAGAAATATTCTACATTGAATTCATTTTATCCAGATCCTATTGAAATAAAAGTTTCTGTTGATTTATTACGGTATCTAGTTTAATTTAATCTACTAACTTCTATTTGCAAAATCAATATTTATATTCACGTTAATTAGAAATGCAAACAGCAATGGCGGAAATTTGATTTTTGGGTAAAATAGTTTTTTTTTTTTTCACTAAAAAAGTCTACATTTAATTAAAAAAAATATGTGTGTGTGTGTGTGTCTGTGTGTTTTCTACATGTTTCAAAAATCTAATCAGTAATAAATGCAATAAAAAATAAAATGTCACAAATAAGAAATAAAATGTAAAAAATAAGTGGCACAAACATAAATTTATCAATGAATAATATATTGCATAGATATAACATTATTTTTAATAATTTTTTCAATATTTACCATAAATATATACGTTAAGTCAAAATCAAATATGAGTTCAAATTTAATTTCTATCTACCAGTCAGTTCCTTAAAAAGAAAAAAAAAAAAAAAAAAAAAAAAAAAAACGGAAGATGATAGGAAGTTTTATCAATATTTATTTCCAATCAGCGAACATCGTGTTACCTTTGGGCTTTGATTATTTAGATGTCTTAGTTTCAGCCCTTTTTAGCCTAGTTTTCGCTTTTATATTGAGAGAAATTGAATTTATTTTTATTCTATGTCTCATAATTTTTCGAATTTGCACGATATTTGTTTAGAGCTTTAATATATGTAGCTTAATACTTTTGGCTACTAAATTATGCGAATAAAACTTCTCAAAAGATTACGCCTCATGATTAGTTAAAAAATATTTGGTCAAAATTGTGATATGTTGTAAGATATTTAACATTTTTGAGTTCTGATTGCAGTATGCTGTGTCTAAAAAGGGCTTTGCACTGAGTGTAATACTCTATGTGTTATAAATTAATAAAGTTGATTTTTTTGGCAATTTTTTAAAGAAACTGTTAAATCTCCTTAAATACTTGTGGTAGCCTCATGCAATTAACATAGATAATTATTGGAAGAATCTTCATAATCACATAATACGGCCAAAACGCATTTCAATTATTTTTTCTAACAAGATGATCCAAAATATTTTGGTTCTTGTTTAATCTTTTACTGGTCCTAATTTCCTCTTCAGGAGAAAATTTTTGCTGAAATATATGATATATAGCATGTTCTTTATGCTACAAAGAATTCATGATAATTCTAGCTGAATTGTTGTCGATATTTGGCAAAATGTCTAAATTCGAAAGTGCCGACATTCCTATTCGTAGATAGTGTATAACAGAAAAACATAAATGTAAAAATGTGGATTAAAATTGATATTGGAGCATTAAAACTTATAAAAACAAGCTTTAAAGTAAAATCAATATTGTATAAAGAAAATAAAATAACGCTAAACATTTAGAGAATGTTCAAATGGAATGTTAATTTATATATATATACATATGTAAAACTTATAAACAACATATATATGCATATTTTTCCCTGTATCTATTTTTATTCGATTTATATGTTGTTCCCAGCACGTTTTCAAGGTCATTAACAGTTTTAAATCGTTTGTAAAACACGGCTAAATAATGTAATATATATGTATATATATACAGGGTGATTCGCTACCAGACCAACAAATTTGCATGGAGGTGTAGGCTGTACAGAGACGATGCGGAATCACATAGGAATGCAGGATTGCATAGGCCGTAGCTGCGAGCTATGGTGAAAAGAAGCAGAGAAAAGGAATAGAAACAGCAACATATTAATGGGACAAAAAACATTTGATTGAAAGGTTGTACTACTATCGTCAGGCAGGCCTGTTCGCTGCGCTGCATAAAATTCCTTACGTTTCGGAAGATTCCTCCCTGCAGTCTTGCGGTAAATGGAGCTGAACGGAAGGTCGCGTGAACATCGATCCTGCTGGGAGTCGTCATTTGTCTGTCAGGTCTGCCTCACGACTTCTGGTCACAATTTCGTACACCTGCTCTAGTACATCCTGTCAATAAAATGTTTTCTAACCCATTAATGTGTTGTTGTTTCGGTTCTTTTTCCATGCTTCTTTGCATCATAGCTCTCAACTACGGCATTTGCGACCCTGCATTCGCATGTGATCCCGAGTCATCTTTGTACCCCCTACACACCCTGCAAGTTTTTCGTTCTGGTAGAGAATCACACTGCATATCTCTATCTCTATCTATCTATCTATCTATCTATCTATATATATATATATATATATATATATATATATATATTACATTATTTAGACGTGTTTTAGAAAAGATTGGAAGTGATTGTTGGTTTCAGTTACGTTGACGGATTCTGCCTCATTTACAGGCGAATTCAATGCTTCAACGCTTACAATTGCTCTCTTCATCATTATTTTCAGCACCACCACATCAATTTCAACACTAGGAACCTCAGTAATTTTAGCGACACCATTGTTATATATTTCTTTTAGTCAGGTATGGTATCCGTGACTTCTAAGACCTTATGCAAATTCAAATAGAAGTTAATTTTTAGTGTCGTCGTGCGAGGATTGATCAATAAATGTTTGGCATAAGAGATAATATTTAGAAAAGCTTTATATTGATTTCTTTGATACATTATTTCATATTTTATCGATATAAAAACAAACATCCAGTCACATTACACTTTTCATTTCAGCTCATTGCATAAATCAAACCATTAAAGAGTAGCTTTGCATAGTTTAATCTAGTAGAATGACTCCTTGATGTACGGTTTAGGAAATATTAGTGCTGTTTGGAAGGAATAAAATGAATTCAGTGAAATATAAACGAGGAACTTCGAATATAAAATTCTAAGGAATGAAATGAAGTTGAGTAGATTGGGGTTTACATCGAATTACAGCTACTCAATGAACAATTGGTTGTGGTCTGGTCCTATGGGGAGTCGGAAGGCATGCTATCACTGTTTTAATTCTCAACGGAGATGTTTGATTCCTGCTTCAATGACCCTCAAAGGTATTATTTTGAACAACGGACGACATGGCGGCTATGACGTATTTTACGTGCACCAGCCACCATTAATGTAATAAACGACGGTCACTGCTGGCTCGATCATCGAACCAGCATTCTATAAATTGCGAGCTCGGCGCTTAACGAAGCAGCTACTGCTTCATGCCTATAACAATCTCCCCTAAAAAAAAGTTAATTTAAATAAAGAATGCTTGCATCGCAGAATACAGGGAGATATTTCATGTTTCGCATGCAACTTCCTTTCAGTAATATTTTTATTGACAGTGGAGGGCGATTCTCTAAGTCGTCCATATTAGTTGCTAATAAAATGACAGTCTACTCTTGAGGGTTTGTCCTCCGAAATTTTCGTTTTTTAACGAAGTACTTTTATCCGGGAAAACGCAATAGGATATCCCACATTCATCAGCATTTATTTTTTTTATTATTTTTATTTCTTCTGGTCATGGCGCAACTCTGATTTTCTGCATTTCTTTGTTTCACTTTCATTCTGAACTGTAGCTCTATCACATGATTTTCTTTTTTTTTAAATCTTAATAATAGCGTATCGTTAATCTTGTAACCATTCACTGATAATGTTCAAACTCGATTCGTGTAGTTTTGGAGCAATATCCAAATAATTTTACTCTTAATATGAAATAAGACAATAAGGTATTTTGCTAGCTGGATTTTTTTATTTAAATCAGTTGAGCCCAAACATGCCAAAAAGTTAAACTCAGTATTTTCCCCCCTTCCCATTTTTGAACACCATAGTAGGGTATTTTTGTTATAAAATAATATTTCGAGTTATATTTGCTACTCAACGCAATTTTGCGAAAGTTGCTTTCAACAGGCTTGACTTTTCGAAAGGTTAGATTATTGAATTTTTCTTTGCAAAAAAATATCTATTTTGTTTTGCCTCCATGTTCTTCTAAAACATAGGCAATCACAATTAAACTATAAACAAAAGATTGAAACTATAAACAAAGAATCGACGAAAACATGTAAAAAGATTGCGGAATTCCATTATGGCAAGCGATGTGACATAGTCAAGGTTGTGTCCATTGTGTTCGACTGCCTGCGTGAGGTCTCTGGTGCCGGATTGTCTGCAGTCTCGAGAAACCGGGCATACCAGGGTTTTTTCATCCTCATGGTTACAAAGTAACCGCGATTTCACGGATGGCTTTGATGTGCCGTTTGGGCACCCCACGCTAGGGTGGTACCCCGCCGTTTTGTCGCCAGTTGAAACTCCAATGAACTGTTGACCTGAGGATACTCCTCCTGACCAAAGACTGTTTGATTGGTGTTTGTCGAGTGGGAAAAATTGTTCCCCCTTTTCAGATCACTAAGATTTTTGGAAGGACTAGAGATTTTTCAGATATTAAATCGAGGACTTGGATTTATGACTTGAAAGAGAACGGAGGTTCTCCTGGATCTTTTAAAAATGATACTCATGTTAGGTTTTCACAGGTATCTGTGATGCATGTAATGCTATAAAATGCTAAAAGTAGTTTTAAATTAAAATTATGTTAAGTTTTGAAATCAAGCCTTGTTATTCCTTGTGTGGGATTTACAACCAATTTTTGACTACTATCATGTGTTCCACGCTACGTACCTACTATATCACAGCAGAAGAAAAGTGGTGGCAGCAAGGAGGATGTGCGCCTAGAGTAAATTAGGTGCAGCCCAAGCCTTAGAGGATAAGAAACGCATCAAGAAGATTACCAGCCAACAGATGTCTCAGAACTACGAGTGGTGAGTCCCTTTCTTTTTCTATTTAAGTATCAGGGAGGTCTTAGTTGTAGGAGATTAGCTGTATTTTGGGGTAACTTTCTTGCAGGTGTTAAATGGTCATAGGAAAGATTTTTTCTTTTAGATTTTCAATGGTTCTGTGTTTTCTTTTGTAGTTAAAAGAAGAAAAATCTTTAACGAAAGTTTTAGGAATCAAAAGTAAATGGGATTTTTGTTTCTATTTGTCTTGAAATTGCTTAACTCAATATTAATCCGAGTTAAGTGAAGAAAAAAAAAAAAAAAAAAAGTTAATTAATAATTTTTTTTTTCTGTGCAAAATAAAAGGCATCGGGTTAATTTTAATGTCATATTTTATTTTGGAGTATTTAATTGTTTTTGCTTCGTTTTGTCAATTGAATTTCAAAATTCACTCAGTTGTGGTTGTAATAGGAACTGAAGTTCAGTAATAGTGAAGTGTTTTATTGTAGTCATTAATTGTTCATGTATTTTTTATTATTCTTGTGAGAAAAAATATATTTAGTATCAATTATTTTTTTTTTCTCCCTTTCTCTTTTTTCTTTATTATTATTATTATTTTTTTTCTCTTTTCTCTCTCGAGTGCTTGATTTGTTTTTTTAAAATGGCTTATTTGAGAAAACTGAATAAAAGTACTTTGCTATTATTAGCAACAGAATTTGAGACCGACGTATCGGAGGATACGAGAAATAAAGATATTATTCAGGCAATTTTAAACGCTTCTGATTACGATGAGGAAGAAGCAAAGGATTATTTAGTGAGAATTGTAAATGATTTAGAAAGAGTTGAAAGAGAAAAAGAGTTAGAGAGGAAGGAAAGAGAGAAAGAGTTAGAAAGGAAGGAAAGAGAGAAAGAGTTAGAAAGGAAGGAAAGAGAGAAAGAGTTAGAAAGGAAGGAAAGAGACAACATTAGGCAGTTTGAGCTAGAAAAATTGAGGCTTCAAAATGAGGCAGAAGTCAATAGCACAGCGTCAACGGTAACATCAGTAGAACCGGGTAGAAAACGGATTCAATTAAGAGAATTGGTGCCTAAATTTGACCCAAAGCAAATTGACATTTCTTTGTTCCTTATGATTTTTGAGCGCCAAGCGGTAAAAGAAAAAGTCGAAGAAGATTGTTGGGTATCCCAATTAATCCCGTTATTACCGACGGATATAGCGGAGCTAATTGTAAAGGAGCCTGCGGATAAATTTGAAAATTACCAGCACATAAAAAAACTATTATTTAAGCGTTTCAAGTTGAGCGCGTTGGCGTTTAAAAATAAATTCGAAGACCATAATAAAAAACCAGCAGCTTTATGGGTAGATTTGGTGTACGAATTAAAAGGTTATTTAGACAATTGGCTAGAAGCCGTAGACGTTAAAGATTTTGAATCGCTGAAAGAATTGATACTCACCGAGCAAATTAAAAAAAGGGTTCCGTTTGAAATCCGAGAACATTATTTAGATACTTGGGAAGAGATAAATAATGCAACGAATCTCGCCGAAAAATGTGATAAATTTGAAGCGGTCAGGCGTGATCACAAAAAATTCGAACGGAAAAATTCCTTCAAGAAAGAAAAAACAAATTTCGGGTATTCTAAAA
Source organism: Salticus scenicus (assembly GCA_963930645.1). Taxonomy (NCBI): domain Eukaryota; kingdom Metazoa; phylum Arthropoda; class Arachnida; order Araneae; family Salticidae; genus Salticus; species Salticus scenicus. The sequence goes on from OZ005650.1 coordinate 318,618,832, forward strand.
ATAGTTATGACGTGAAAGGAGAAAGTGATAAGCAGGGAAAAAGAGAACTGGGTAAGAAAGAATCGGTTCAGAATGAGGAAATTTTCGAGAAACCGAGAAAAATAATTTGTTATCTCTGCGGTCAAGCTGGGCATATAAGACCTCGGTGTCCTTTGAACGATAAATCGGAGGCGCTTGTAAATCATGTAATTACAGCGCATTATTTGAGTCCATCTTTCAGGCCATATGTTAAAAATGCTATTATAAACGGGGTTTATCGTAACTATTTATTAGACTCAGGTTCGGAGATAGATATTTGTGACCGTTCATGGGTTAATGATCAAGATTGGTTGGGAGAGACGGTGAAAATACGGCAGCCATTAGATTCCGAATGTATTTCCTTACCCGTGGCTAGGATTACGATTGAGGGAGATTTTGGTATTATTGTTACTAAAGCAGCCGTGAAACCAATCGATTTGATTCAGGAATATTATTTAATGGGGAATAAAACCGCTAGGTTGATTGAAGCGCAGAGAAGACGCTCATTAGGTGAGAGTAAAATCACTAGTAAAGGAAAACTGCAAAATGAGTCTCATGTACAAACTTTCCATAAAAACAACTCTCGTTCGCCCATACAATCCCGTTTTTCTAACGCTAAAGGAAAAAAGAAAAATGAATCCAGTCCAAACTTTTGGGAAAACCCAGCTCCCCGTTTTGGAAAGTGGAGGACGAAAGTCACGAAATTATGTTTCACGTGTCAATCACCGGAGCATTTGAGTCGAAACTGTGACAAAATGAAAGGATATTTAAAGGGTTTTCAGGAGCCGAAAGCAAAATTTAAAAGGACTGATCATTTTGGGAAAGATAAGCGCGTAGGCCAACAGACCCGACTTTCAAATCCTTTACTTGTTAGACGTATAACAAAAGATTATCCGAGAGAGAAACTGAACAATGCAGTGGACGAACGCGAAACTCAATAGCAGGTGTTTGCTACTGGGAAGGAGGGAGGTTTCTTACAAGTTTTGTTTGTTTATTTAGTTTTCCTTCCTCTCTCAGAATTGTTAAAAGTGAAATGTTTTTTTTATTTTTATTTTATGCAATTTTCTGTGTAAATTTTCTGTGTTTGGAATATTATGCAAAAATTGAATTAATCGTTTCTGTGTTTTTAATTTTCATATATATAAATTTTGGTTAAAATGTGCTTTTAGTTAGAAGGTTATGTAGAGAAGTGTTAACTGCAACGTAACAAAATTGTTTAGATGAAAAGAAAGGAAATCTGTGTGAGGAATTATTTAGGGAAAAGCTGTAGAGAAAAAAATAATTTTCTTTTTTGATTGTTAACATGTCATTGTTAGTTACGGATATTGAGTGATCCATGTTAACTAAGATGATGCATATTGTAGGTTTGTTTTTTTTCCATTGCATAATTTTCCTTTTAAAATTTATTGAGATTTCTTTCTTTTACTTATTTTTATTTGGGTATTTTATTTATCCTTACTGTGTGGTTGCATACTTCTTTCTTCTCTTGTAGATAATTGCCTAACTGATTAACTGAATGTCATCTCTATTATTATTTTTTTTGTATATAGCATTGTGTAGGAATGTATGAAATTTTAATTCTTAGACGTATTAATTTTTAGCATTTTATTTTTCAAGTTTATTTTATTTTATTATCTTTTTTTTTTTTTTTTGAACTTGAGTGGTCTATTTATAATTTATTTTTTGTGGACTATGATTTATTTAATATTTTAAAATTTTTGTGTGGTCCTTGTGAAAGAGAAAAAAAAAAGTGTGAAAAGTTTTAAAAATATTTGAAATCTTTCAGAAATACAATTTTTATTTATTATTAATTTAGCATTTCAATTTTACGGTGGAGTTAACAGTGTTATGTAAAGAAAATTTTGAATTTTTTTTGTGTTTATTACTTAGAATTAAGCATAATTCTGATGTTAGGAAAACTCCAACTGAGTGGATTGTTTTCAATTGTTTTTTTTATTACTATTATTCAATTTATTTAAAGTTAACTCACTTTTAAGGGGTAAAATTGGAAATGGGCTTTAAGTTTATCTGGGGAAAGACCTCCCTGGGACTTAATTGAAAAATGGGGGTCGCCTACTGGAGTGCTGTTGGTCGCCTACTGGAGTGCTATCGGTCCTACCGGTCGCCTACTACTTGTCGCCAACTTGTGTCGCCAGCTTGTGTTATATGTGTGTCAAGAGCTGGATTTTGCTCTCCATAGTCGTGCAAAATCTTCTTATGGGGAGAGGAGCTGTGACATAGTCAAGGTTGTGTCCATTGTGTTCGACTGCCTGCGTGAGGTCTCTGGTGCCGGATTGTCTGCAGTCTCGAGAAACCGGGCATACCAGGGTTTTTTCATCCTCATGGTTACAAAGTAACCGCGATTTCACGGATGGCTTTGATGTGCCGTTTGGGCACCCCACGCTAGGGTGGTACCCCGCCGTTTTGTCGCCAGTTGAAACTCCAATGAACTGTTGACCTGAGGATACTCCTCCTGACCAAAGACTGTTTGATTGGTGTTTGTCGAGTGGGAAAAATTGTTCCCCCTTTTCAGATCACTAAGATTTTTGGAAGGACTAGAGATTTTTCAGATATTAAATCGAGGACTTGGATTTATGACTTGAAAGAGAACGGAGGTTCTCCTGGATCTTTTAAAAATGATACTCATGTTAGGTTTTCACAGGTATCTGTGATGCATGTAATGCTATAAAATGCTAAAAGTAGTTTTAAATTAAAATTATGTTAAGTTTTGAAATCAAGCCTTGTTATTCCTTGTGTGGGATTTACAACCAATTTTTGACTACTATCATGTGTTCCACGCTACGTACCTACTATATCACAGCGACATGTTCTCTGCATTCGGACGTTGCCACCTCTGAATTAAAACTGATGCACTTCTTTTTTCAAAGAAATGAGAGTGAAATATGGAATCCATTTAGTAGTTAAGAAGTGTGTAACTGAATATATATATATACTGGGTGATTCAATATAGATGTTACAGCGATTATCTCGTAAACTAAGAAAGATAGAAACATATTTCCAATTACAAAATTGGTGCAAATATAGAAAATATTTCAAATATGACATTTTTTTGTACTCTGGGATGTATACATGTTAAAATAAGAAATTTAATTTTTATACGGTCCCTCCTGTCATATGACTTATATTAAAAAAAAATATTCTCCTCGCTCTAAGAAGAAAAAAACATCATCTCTCTACGTCAAAATCTCGCTGAGTTATTGCAATTTGAAAATGACGACTTATACCACTTTATTTTAAATTTTGGCATCTATTTTTCGACGCCAAAAGGTTCACTTTAGAAAGTTATCTGTTAGAGGAAAAAAATTAAAAAAGATCCTTCATTTTAAAATAACAACTAAAATCATTCAAACACTTGAAATATACAGTTTTAAGAACTTAATGTAAATTTGCATTATATTCCGTATTGTAATAAATTTAATAGTTAAATTTCTTAGGGGGATCACCTGTAAATTAAAACATGTTATGAGATGAAAAAAAATACTAACAAAATCCTGTGGAATTCTCGCACTTTATTTCTTTTCCTCATGGTTGAAAAAATTTAATGACTTCTGCTCCTTAACAATTCTAACAAGGTTGAAAAGTGTTAATGACTTCGGTTTGTCTGTCTGTCCGCGCTCTAACTCGCGTGATTATTCATGAAATTTCCTGAAACTGATATATGCTATTTGAGTTCAATTATCGGATGTTTTCTATTGAAAATGGAGTGAATACCTCTGATAGCTTGTGTACAGGGACACCCGAAAGTATTCCAGATCATTGTGTTCTGTGAGAGGTATTTTTATAAAAGATATTTTAATATCTTTTATTTATGCGTATATTAATGAAATTGAAATATATTATTATTCAACTTTACTATCGGAATTTTTCTATAGAAAATGGAGTAAATACTATCACTGGTTTGTGTACAGGGACACCCAAAATTATTCCAAAGCATTCCATTCTATGAAAGATATTTTTTAAACCAAATTTTATTTATTTTTTGCAAAAATCTTAATGAAATTTAAATATGATATTCATATACACAAAAGAACGCTTTCTATAGAGTACAGTACGATTAACATTAGATTTACAAGGCACACAAAAATATTCAGATACGTTAACGGTTAAGGGTGATTATTGGACATTTACTCGAATTGCATTTTCGTTTACATTAAAGGTTTTCTAACAAATTTTAACTGTGAATATGATTTCAATTTGCATATTCTTTAGTCTGACTGTCCATCTGTCTATCTGTCCGTCTGCCCACCCCCAGCGTCCTTAAATATTTTCAAAAATGATATTTGTTATTCAGGTTTACTATGAAATATTCCCTATTTAAAATGGCATTTATAGGTCCTCTACAATTGGTTTATGTTCAGGAACGCACGAAAAAGGCCAATACTTTGCGTTTTGGGACTGACATTCTTTTAAATTATATTTAAATAACTTTCTACTATAAAAATTATAAAGAAATTCATATTTATTGTTAATATTGTAAAATATTTTTTGCGTACAATATTATAAGGTATTGATCTATAATTATATGGCAGGGGTGTTACTGTCTTCTGTTTAATTATAGTGCCTACATTAAAAAAAAAAAAAAAAAAAATCAAGTCTATGATTAATTTCTTTGAAACTTACAAATCTTGAACAACTTTTCAAGTGGTAACTAGACATGAGATCCAAAGTGCCAAATTTGAATTTCCTACAGTTACTTGTTGTTATATTATGCTGAAAATTCGTGTATATACAGATCAACCACTAACTTTCGTATTCAGGAGGCCTCAAAACGTGATATTATACAGAAAAAGCTCGATCTCCAAAAATTACTTTGTTTACAGTATGGGTTTGAGAAATTAAATTCTCGTTTTGTGTCAGCAATATTCTTCGACAAGAAAAAAAAAAAAAAAAAGAAAATGCTTACTTTAATTTTGGGTAGCCCTGTATGTTGTCTGTAAACTATATACAGATGACTTTGTGTGCGTAAGTTTAGTGTAATAGTATGTAAAACACTTAACACAAAATGAAATACACTTCCAGCAATTACCAAGTATAGCTCTAATATATGCAAATACTCTGAGTAACCCTGCAAATGAATGATGAATGATTGCTATATCACAATCTACATAAAACATGCTTTTATGCGTTTAAAAAAAAAAAAGTATTTTCAATTTGTTTAGGGCAGCCTATAGATGTCACACTGTACATATGAGAAATTTCGCTCGCAGACGTAATATATTTGAATTCTCTTGGATTACTCTGTACACAACCCTTTGTCTGATCGCAACGAATAACTTAGTGTAGCATCAATATATGTTACGGATTTAGAATATCGAATTTGGACTTCCGGTTACTATTTATTCTTGAGATATGATAATGATACACACACACACAGAGAGAGAGAGAGAGAGAGAGAGAGAGAGAGAGACCAACCGCTAAAAACATGATTTTTGAATTCAGAGGATCTGAAAACGTGCAAATATAACAAAAACAAATTTTCGGAAATTTGACTCAAAAGCAATAATTTCTCTATACCATGTATATGGGTAAGAGAATGTATAAAGTAAAAGAAAGAAAATGAATTTGAAAATTTTCTTTTAGAACATAAATTATTCGTGTTTTATTTTTTAAATTAACAGTGAGCATTTCCGTGTGTATTCACTAGGGTGAAGAGAGAAATTACAAGCTTAAATAAATAGTCGTGTTTCCCTGACTGAAAAAAAAACACTGCTCAATCTATGCTTTATTACAAAAGCTGTAGTAATTACAACTTCTCACTTTTCATACAACCCCATATGACTTGGCGAAAAATGCTAGAATTTTCAAATTACAATAACTAAGCGAAATTTTCACTTAGAAACATGATTTTTTTTTTCTTCTTTGACTAAGGAAAATATTTTTCTAAATATAAGTCATATGATAAAAGGGGCCATGTTCAAATTCAATTTCGTATTTAATATGAATACAGCCCCTGTACAAAAAATGCCATATCTGAAATCTATTGTTAATTTGCAGCAATTTTGTAATTGGAAGTATGTTTCTATATTTCTTAGTTAACAAGATAATCGCTGCAACATATGTTTTGAATCTTCGGTATATATATAATTTGTCATTAAGTGCCTGTTGGTTTTAAACACAATTTCATGAGAATCCGTAATTGATTTATGAAACTAACCTATTGTCAGTTTTAAGAATTTTTTCTGTGTAGAAAATATGACATATAAGAAGGTACAACGTTTTGTGTAGAATTTTAAGTATGATTTATTCCGCTAGAGGTAAGCGCATGGGTGGAATATCAATAAAATTTATGGGGTCTTAACCCGCATTTACGCGAATTTTGGAGAGAACCATGCAAAACACTGAACATTATGCCGAACAGCGCAATCTGGGAATGAACCCGGCACTTTCCATCTGCCAGTTTTGAGTGCAGAATCGCTGGTAAGCAAGAAGGTACAGAAATAGTGAAATTACCATATAAGCGGGAACGATATATAAATGATTTTTACAAAGTGAAACGGGAATTTTTAAAAATGATCATAAATTTGTGTTTCTATCATTAATGCATATTCATACAATATAATCATCGCTAATTTTAATTTAAAATTTGTTTAATTCTACTTTTGCCTATTTAACTATCATACATATTTAACATCAATCTCCGTAATTCCAGATGATTATTAAATAAAAAGTCTTGTCTACAAGCTGACGATATTTCCATAATTGCAGTTCGACTTTATAAGCGGAAGATCAACTCCAAATTACGAAATTTATTTGTTTAAGAGACATACGTCATAAAATTGATTTTGGTTTACGTAAATCAGGTTCATATACAGGGTGATTATAATTAAAGTTGCGATTTCAAAACGCTTTTATTTTAAAACTACCTATCAATGCGATTTGATAATTTACCAGAGCAATCATGAGGCAATAAAATTTTGTTTGTCAAAAAAAAAAAAAAAAAAAAAAAAAAAAAAAAAAAAAAAAAAAGTTCCAAAATGTGCCGTTAATTATCCGCAAAGTATTTGTTTCATGAAGCTCCTCTTTTCTATTTTGCCGCATCATGAATTAAATATTTTTTTCATAAGTTTATTTTATTTTATTTATTATTTATTATTATTATTATTATTATTATTATTATTTAATATTATTTAATTATTATTATTATTATTATTGTTATTATTATTATTATTATTATTTTGAGGGTATAGAACAGAACATTTCATATTTCAATTTAAAAATGGTAATTTCATAGCAGATTTAATTATTACTTATATCTGAGTGAATTTATGCATTGCATATATTTTCAATATTTTTATTTAATTACTGTTTTAAATGTAATGAAAAGAATACGTGAATAAATTATTAACAATTTCTAGGACAAAATTATTTCGTTCTATGCAATCAATATTATTTTGAAAAACAGAAGAAAATAAAAATTTTCAACGCTATTACAATATTCTAGTATACATATTTTTTCATATAGTAATAAACAGAAACAGAAACAAATTTACATATTTTCGTAAATGATTCAATTAAATCCAATAAATCCAAACTATAAAATAATGTTTTGTCTTGCCTGGTTGCTACATTGATTACGTTAAACTAATAAATGGGAAACTATTGAAAACTGGCTTTAAGTTTGTTTAATTTAATACTAACATGAGAAACATGCGGATGGTTTAACGAAATTAAGGTTTAAATATTAGCATAAGAATTCAAGTATCAGTAAGAGTTGAAGTTTTAAATAAATCCTAAGAGGACATTTTAAAGAAATACTATTTGTTTAAGCCTCAAATAAAGGAATGTGACTTAAAACTCTCTTAAATCTATCTTTAAGTAATGTTGCATTTTCATTTCTAAATTAAATTAGTATAAAATGTTATTAGATTTAATCTTTTATAAATAATAATTGTCAATACGAAAGCTTGAAATTCGTTTCCATTATATAAGAGCAAAGAATTTTCTAGATTTTCAATAGATAAAAAAATTTTCAGGTGTTCTGAACACGAATCATATTCTTTAGAAAATGTCTATTTATCTGTATGCGCGTTAAAAAAATGAGGGAAATGCTCTATTGTACCAATAGACAGATTTTTATAAAGATCTGATATTTATAACTAGATATTTAACCTATTGACGATGATTAGCTTTTGAAATGTATTTCCGAATAAGTGGCATTTCTATGCTGCGATTTTTATCTATTTAAATGAATGCTAAATCTCAGTTTCTACAGCGTAAAAATGCATTTTGAATTAAATGTTATAAAAGCAAAATGTTTTGATAAAAGAAAATGTTTTTTTTTTTCCTTGATATTATCTGTGATGTGCTTAAGTATCTCTATCTATATCACGTTATTGCAAATCCCCGCTACGGGCAGGCGAATAAACTCTATATACCGAGTTAGTTGGAGTAGTTATAAGCTAATAGGGGAAGTGCTTTGTGGGTAGATTAAACAAATATTCCGTTGATGGATCATACAATATTTTGTAGCCAAAGAATTAAGATTTCTGATTCATTTATCAGAAATTTTCTCAGCATTGCACAAAAAAGGAGAAAAATCAAAAACCAAAATCTACGCGAACTAGCTCCTGTCTAACCTACATATTATTATTATTATTATTATTATTATTAATATTATTATTATTATTTCCAACAAACATTCACTTCAAATTTGTCAATGATTCATATTTAACGAATCATTCAACTTGTTTACTTCCAAAGATCACATTCAAGATATCGTCATCTCTTCTAACTTATCAATTTTAAAAATCTCCGAAATAGTAAAATATTTTAACACCTGGCTAAGCTGACTAAATGCCCCCCATTTTCTAGGGACAGACTTTATTTTGAAGGCATTTTTTTAAGTTTTAAAAAATTGTGGAAAGTAAATTTCTAACCAATAATATTTTATTTTTAGTCATTTATTAGGGAAGAAAAAATACATCCATAATTGAATAAATATAGCAATTTTTAACGCTTCTCTATTATAAAGGTACTCATATATGGTCAGCGTACACATCGTCCGCAGTTAATGTTTCTGTTTTCAAACGATCTTCCTATCAACAAAACTTTTTGTTAAGACTTTCCAAAAAATTTGTCCCAATTTTTATAACCATGAAGGTTTATTTTCTGGATTTCATAGAAATGATGCAATCTTGAAAGCAATAATAAAAACAAGGGTTTGTTGGTTGGGTTTTTACGTCGCGCTACTACTGCGTTATAGTTAATTGGCTACAGTCTGGGACGTACCCCTAAGAATGGTTCTAACAGACAAGGGGGAAATATTATACTAATATACAGTAAAACTTCGTTAGTACATCACTCCCGAGACCATATAAAATTGGAGTGGCTTTTTGAGCATATTTTATATTTATTTTAAAATTAAATTCCAAATATTTATATAATAAAAATGTCTATTATTAAATTGCATTTAAAAAATTCTGAATTAATAACAAGAATTTAAATTAGTAAGCTGAGTGACAAACAAAAAAATAAAGTAACAGTACGTAAAAAAGTTGCGTAGTACTTATTATTTAATTCCGCAGTATGTCTATAAAACAATTATTACTGTTTGGAGCCACCTACAGAAAAATTGGATGAGTCGAAGGAAACAAAATTTCATCTACACGCTGTGGAAGGCATAGGGAAATGATTCCCACAAAGAAAAATGTTATTACCGTAAGCCGGCGATATGGGGAACTTTGATTCTGTTTTTCCATACTTCGAATTTGTACGCCCAGTGCATATGTAATTTTGGAGTTATTGATAACGAAATAAATGAATATTTAAATAAATGCACGAAAAATGGATTAAATGTTTTTTTTTAAATGTTAGAATTGAACATGCAAAAATGAACGGCATACCCTTAGTAGGATAAGTCGCGATTGTCTATATCATCATAGAAGTGCATGACATGTTTATAGAAAATGTTGAAATTTATAGAATTTTTCTATGGCGTTTTAAAGTATTCTGACAACCTCCTTTTAAAATACAATAATAAAAAATGCATCAACCAATTAAAATGTATTTTTATTATTAGGATTTTTTTTTTTTTTTTTTTTTTTTTTTTTGTTATTTCATGTTGTTAACTGTTAATATTCCAAATATATTTAAGATAATTCGGGGAAAGACGTCAGTTCGGGCAAGATGTAAGTTTGTTCCTCGACCTTGTATGTGTCAACAGATGGCGATACTCACTAGAATGTGTGCGGAGTCTTGTGCCAGTGAATAAATGGATTGTGAATTTATCTTAATTAATCACCGTTATTTTGGATCTCATGAGTATTTAACCTTGAGAGTAAATCCCTTATAATATTCGGTTGCTCATATTTAAGTTCATGAACAAATGTTTTAAGATATTATTAACAGAAGTGAATCCCTTATTCTATTGCACACACAAGAGAAGCAGAAATGACTTTAATATTGTAGAAATACGAAAAGAAGAATATGTGGCATCTTGAATCCATATTTGGGGAAAGACAGAACATGGTTCAGAAATAAATTAAATGATCATTAAATTTATGTTTTATTTTATATACTGTATATTATAGTGTAAAATGTAAATGAATTGAAAAAAAAAATAATATAACACATATCATTTTTATAATGGTAATTAACTAAACAATCAAGACTTCAGTTTGAATCACCTTTGAATACGCCTTGGAGCAAGGCGGCAACAGTAGGAAATAGAACTGATGGGTTTTCAGTTACTGGGATTTAAAACTATAACCCACAAGCAATCCCAGATTATGAGTTTTTTATTTCAAATGGTTACAGCAATGATACAGTTGTTGCTTTTGCAAATGGCGCATATGAAATAAACCTATGCCAGCAGTTGCTTCCACCAACAGACCATATAGGCCTAAACTAGCGGTTCCCCCCAACAGAACAGAAAAATGTACGCCTAGAAACATTCACCCCTGTTCAGAAAACATAAACCAACCGGTCGTAAGAAGCAACCATCAGTGATCTTAACTGCATAAGAAAGGAGAAAAACTATGCGCGACAAAGCAAAAAAATTCTTCAAATGGCGGGAAAATGAAAAACAAATAGAAATCTTCGAAAAAAAGAATAAAAAGAGACGTGCAAGCTCGTGTTTCCCAAGTGAAAGAAATCTCTGGATAAAACTGGTGACATCTGATGATGTTGTAAAAGATGCTGTATGTAAAGGTTTCTTTTACGCTAAAAACGATCTCAAGTGTGATGAAATTCAGTGCATCAAATGCAAGAAAGAAGATTTCAATGATGACCATTTGCACAAAGTGAAATGTTTTGAAGGCTAATATTCAAACTTGTACCCTTAATAGTTTCACAAAGTAAATTAAAAAAAAGAGAATCGTTTCACAAATTTCTTTGTTTTTTGATAGCTATTGTATATTCACAGTAGTGTTCCAATTATAGCAAAAACAATTTAAAAGCACGTAAAATTAAATTTTATTTAAAAGATGTTAAAATGTTTATCCAAAGCTTTTCGCTTTTAAATAGTAAAACATCATCAGGGATTTTTATCAATGAGCAGTTTTCAAATATTTTTCCTTTCACAGTCAACAGTTAAATCTTTTAATAACGTGAATAGCAGCAAAATCAATTTGAAGTTCTTTGAAGGTGGATTAATGAGCTAAAAGAAATAAGAAAAGCTGGAAGCATTAAAAAATCACACGAGGCTATTGTATGAGAAAAACCATAATGAACTAGCAGAAATAAATTATTAGCTATTTTATAATATTTTGCCAAATTATTGGCAAAATTACAGAATCTTTAGAATTATTGTATTTCTGCATTTAATTATATTAAAGGCTTCGGAAATGTAAAGTTCTTGGATAGTACGTGGTGCTGTAATAATTTTGGCTTTATACCATATAGGGTTACCGTTTGAGTTGGAATAAATGAAGTTTACCAGAGTAGAAATATTTCCTTCTTTGATACTACGTATATGTTCTTGTATTCTTTTGTTTATAGTCCTCTTAGTTTGTCCAATATAACAGAACAGTTCTTTGTTGTTTTCGATGGGAATTTGATAGACAAAAGTTTGCCTGTAATTTGGCACAATATAATAGCTAATAGTTTATTTTTGCTAGTTTCTTATGGTTTTTCTCCTACAATAAGCCTCGAATGATTTTTCAATACTTCCAGCTTCTCTTATTTTTCTTAGCTCATTGATCCACCTTCACCGGACTTCAAATTGACTTTGCTGCTATTCACGTTATTAAAAGACTTAACTGTTGACTGTGAAAGGAAAATTATTTAAAAACTGCTCATTGGGAAATAGTAATAAAATTCCCTGATGGTGATTTACTATTTAAAAGCGAAAAGCTTCGGATAAAATTTTTAACATCTTTTAAATAAAATTTAATTTTACGTGTTTTTAAAGTGTTTTTAATATAATTAACAAATGGCAAATTTATTATTATTACCCCCTTTTTTTGGGGGTAATTTATAATGTTCCAATGTCTTTCTTATTTTCCTTATTTATTGGGGTGTAGTCTCTTACCACATAACTGATGGCATCTTCTCCGTATATAGCCACAATTACACGAGTTTATTTAACATTTAATTTGTTTATTTTATATATTCAGGGAAAGGAATTGACAAGCATACATAATTAATTAAACATTGAAGAGCAACATGCATTTATTCCATTAGCTTGGCTTCACTGTAAGTAAAAATTCTATTATATGGTGTCTTCCCCTCATTTACCTTATATTCAATTGTATTATTTTTGATATTTTACAATTATTTTAAAGATATTTGTGCTTACATATATTGTTAACAAATAAATATCTTAATTCCTGTCTATTTTTATTGATATTTGGCGTGCATATAACGGTAGTAAATAAAATAAAAGAGCAAATTCTACGAAATATACTTTCGTTTTTAAAAAATAATTAAAATTTTTAACAGAATAAATTTATAATTAATGATTTCTAAAATATATTTAAAATTATTTTGCTTAAAAAAATAAATCAAAATATCTTCTTTTTTAAATAGATTATGTTTTGAAATTAATTTATGTCAAAATATGATTAAAAGACAAAAAATTATACATTTTCATTAAATTAGAAAAACTACTTTTCAGAGAATATGAATTTGAAAAAAAAAAAAAAAGCAAAACTACATTACTCAAGTTTTTCTAAATGAAATCACAATTTTTCACACAATAGTTTTTCGCTTTTAAATTATCGATACTTTTTTACTTACTTTTGAGCAGAAAATGAGATTATAGATTTTTCACTTCTGTGTGTTCTAAAAATAGGAAATGCGTTTGAGTTCTCATCTTAAAAGAAACTCAAGTGCGATGTTTGATTTTACTTTACAATTGAATATATGAAAAAACAATTTCTTTTTTATTTTTGAGATTTGTATTTTTGCATTTTTTTCCTTTCTTTTCTGGAAGAATATTATTGTCATTTTTTATTTCGGTAATGGAAAAAATAATATATAAAATATATTATCTGGAACATTGTATTTTCTTGTATGTATCGTTTATGCACAATTGTTCTGTAAACTACAATTCAGTTTTATAAATAAATAATAATAATAAAACAGGATTGCATGATGTAAATAACTTAAAAGTCTCTTTAAAATTTGCACACAACTTGGCATTACTGAAAGTTTCACGTAACAGATTATATTCACAATATTTACACTTAACATTTTTAAACTGAATTATGTTAGGTTTCTTCAAAAAATATATATTTATGCAACAATTCTTGAGGTTTTTGATATAATTTTTACAGATTTGAAATTTTTATATTGTGTTTTTCCATTGTGCATTTTTTTACGAATTCATGATTTTGAAAATGCTAAAACTTCTACAAATACCTAATGAAAGACCTAATATATTTTTTTAATGCTTAATAGAAGCTACTTAAAAGATTTGGAGGTGGATATTGCTATATATTTAAAATAAAAATAATCAAAATTAAATTATAACAAAAATAATGTTTTATTATTATTTTTATTATTATTATTTATTTTACATACATATGCTCTTTTATTTATTTTTTCCCAAATACCAACTAATAATTTTTAAAATCCATGACTAATTCTTTAACAACGGTTCTATTAAAGATCCACAAAGTATTAAACCTTTTTAAAAATATCTGTAGTAGTCGAAGTTTTAGCATTTTGATAATCACGAATTCATAAAAAAAAAAAAAAAAAAACTTCAAACTAAGAAAACGTAATTTACAGATCTCACATCTGTAAAAAAAACTCATGCAATTGTTACCTAAATATATATATTATATTAAAAAAAAAAAAAAAAAAAAAAAAACATAATTACAGTTCAAATAACAAATATTATATGGGAATATAATCTTTTCTATGAAACATTCAGTGCAGCCAACTTAAAAGTGCCAAATCCTTTTAAACAGCCAAAACTGATACTTAGAAATTTTATTATGTTATATATTTTATTTTACCCTATATACACATACGCCAGAAATGGGATGCAATGTCAAAATGGTTTATTAGAAAATAATAAGAACATCATAAAGACTATTTTATCGATGAAATTGGACAATTACATTGTAAAATTTTTCTGCAAAAGTTTTTCTGCATTTCATAATACATAATTTAATACAGTGTATTTTCTTTCTTATTTAATAATCACTCAGCATATTTAATGTCGCACATAAACTACACTGCACTACAGAAATAAAAATAAAAAATTAAAATTAAAATAAAAATAATAAAGGAATAAAGAAATAAACTTTCGAGCCCTTATACCATTCCTGCTGATTCTTATGTAAAATGACCTCAATTTCGCCCAATCACCCACCGTTTTCTACGGACGTCACATCCTCCCCCAATTTTTATCACTGATTTTATCACTGTAATTTTTTTACCATGAATTTAATTTGGAGAATACAAAAGTATTATTTTAATACTTAAAAACAAAAAAAAATGTATATAATAAGTAATATCAATATTTCATCAATGAAATATGTGATACAGTACCTTGAATATTCTAGGATTTGTGCACCTCAAGTTAAATGTCATGATTTGGATACGCATGACGAGGATACGCAGTAGGGTGGTGCGAAAAAATTCAAATTTCTATTTTCGATTCCTAATACCGCGGAAAAGCTGTCTGTGGCCATTGTAAAAGAAATAAAAAAAAAGTTTTGAAATTACATAATATCTTCCGATCGCGCATGCGCGTCGAATTTACAAAAAATGACGATTTTCAAGGTTTTTTCCTATTAAAACACAAATTAACTCCTGCAGTGTTTCGATTCTTAATAGCGCGGAAAAGTTGCTTATGGCGATTGTTGACAAAACAAAAAAAGAAAATTTGAACTCACATAATATCTTCCGATCGCGCATGCGCGTCGAATTTACGAAAATTGACGATTTTTAAGGTTTTTTCGAGTAAAAACAAAAATTAGCTCCTGTAATATTTTGATATATTATAATAAATAAACAATAGAAACAGATGCAAAATCAATAAATTATATTATAATTAATAAATTAAACAGTATTCATTTTTGCAAAAAATTTAATATACCAAATGCTTATATTATTAATACTTCCTGTAGTAAATGTTCTGTAAATCGTAAAACTGCGACAATCCAGTCACCAACCTTGTCATTTCAAACTGTCTTTTTCAGGGATAGAAACTTTGTACTGTGATTTTTGTGAAAACTCAGGCATGATAGATCGGGATTCAAGCGTTGTTCTTGTTTTAATGTAGCCATCCCTTGACTCATATCCACAAAGTTTTACTGATGCTTCTGAAACCAGTTTCACACATCTTTCCACAGACTGCGTGTTGCAGGGGAAGCTCTTTACATCCCAGTTTGGTATTTCACCAGATTTTATGAAATATTTTATTTCATCGTTGGATATGTTTCGAAGTAGAGGTGGAGGAGATAATTTTACTGAGTTCCAAACAATGAGTTCTGTGTATTCAGTTGCGTTGAAGTTCAATTTTGGAGGTACAAAATTTCTGACCGTTTTCCCTTTCGAAACACGTTCTCTACCTTTTAGAACTCTTCTCAGGCTCTTCTCAAGCTCCTTTATATGTGTCCTCTTGTCGAAAATCATAGCAAACAATAAATTTTCATTGTGTGCAAAGAACGCATTTCTTTCGTTCACGGGGTCAACAACTTGCTTCAGGTTATCAGGCAAATAACGAGAAGTTTCAATGGATCTGTAAAGATGAATAGGGCCATCTGTAAAAGTCTTGCGTACTTTAATTTCGAACCAGACTGGCATGTATGATTTCATAATGAAATTAACTAAGACTTTTAGCTCATCTGACGGACTTTCTATACTAACATAAAGTCTAAGGATCCTGCTGGCTTTTGTAAGCCACCTGGAATGTGAAATAGGGCCAGGATTACGATGAGACAAATCATTTGGACAGTTACCTATTTTTATTGCAAGGCATATATCCAGAAAATATTTCTGATCTTTGCGCAATATATCTCGATCTAATTTTGGGGTTGTACATGTACAATAGATTTGTTGAAAACCTCCCACTGGCAGTGTTTCGCATTTGATAAGTTGCTGTCCTATTTGCCCACAAAATGAATTAGTTCCCGTAGTTGCTCCATCTACATGCTGAAACAGGTGACGGAATGGCAGCTCGATAAAATGCAGCAAACAGATGGACCTTTGCAATGGGCGTCCAATATAAATTTCTATTTGGCGAATCACTCCATTTTTCCACCCAGTATTGACGTTAGTACCATCGCATCCAACAATGCTTAGATCTTCCAGTGAAATTTTTTTTTTTCTCCAGAAAGGACAGCATGTTATATGCGATGTCTTTAGCTGATCCGGAACATGGGGAGACATGACCAACATATGTAGAGCCAGGCTCCTTAATTATGGAATAATGATCTTCCTTTACTGTCCTTCTAAACTTTTTCGATTCCATCTCTTCTATGAGTAAAGTGTCATCTTTTCTCCCTGCGAAATAAAGACCATGAAGCTGCTCTATGACTTTTTGACTTTTTTTTTGGAGTTCAGTTCTATTGCAACTTTTTTCCCTTCGAATTTTATATCTATCAATAACTTGGGAAGAATCCCTTTCAGTTATAATGCCATTGTCCTCAAGCACGCTTGAAGCAATAGCAGCAGTTGCTCTTTCCGATACTCGGTACCGATCGCTATGTAACCCTGTTGCTTGTAACTTTATTCTCATTTGCCACGCTGTTGCTTATTTTTCAGAGTTGTGTGACTTATATTCAGATCCACTATCATTTATTTCATCCTCAGAAACATTTTGCTGCATGCTCATGTCTTCTAAATAATCACTTTCGATATGGATGGGTTGTACAGAAACTTGTTTTGAAGTATCACATTTTGGGAATTGGCATAATTTCCTTTTAATCCTATTTTCTAATTTTTTGGTCTCCGTTTTGTCTATCGTGCAGATTTGTTGACCCCGTGAACGAAAGAAATGCGTTCTTTGAACACAATGAAAATTTATTGTTCGCTATGATTTTCGACAAGAGGACACATATAAGGGAGCTTGGCCTGAGAAGAGTTCTAAAAGGTAGAGAACGTGTTTCGAAAGGGAAAACAGTCAGAAATTTTATACCTCCAAAATTGAACTTCAACGCAACTGAATACACAGAACTCATTGATTGGAACTCAGTAAAATTATCTCCTCCACCTCTTCTTCGAAACATATCCAACGGTGTAATAAAATATTTCATACAATCTGGTGAAGTGCCAAACTGGGAGAAGAGCTTCCCCTGCAACACGCAGTCTGTGGAAAGATGTGTGAAACTGGTTTCAGAAGCATCAATGAAACTTTGTGGATATGAGTCAAGGGATGGCTACATTAAAACAACGCTTGAATCCCGATCTATCATGCCTGAGTTTTCACAAAAATCACACTACAAAGTTTCTATCCCTGAAAAAGACAGTTTGAAATGATAAGGTTGGTGACTGGATTGTCGCAGTTTTATGATTTACAGAATATTTACTACAGGAAGTATTAATATAAGCATTTGTTATATTAAAATTTTTGCAAAAATTATTATTGTTTAATTTATTAATTATAATATAATTTATTGATTTTGCATCTGTTTCTATTGTTTATTTATTATAATATATCAAAATATTACAGGAGCTAATTTTTGTTTTTACTCGAAAAAACCTTAAAAATCGTCAATTTTCGTCAATTCGATGCGCATGCGCGATCGGAAGATATTATGTGATTTCAAATTTTCTTATTTTGTTTTGTTTACAATCGCCATAAGCAACTTTTCCGCGCTATTACGAATCGAAACATTGCAGAAGTTAATTTTTGTTTTAATACGAAAAAACCTTGAAAATCATCAATTTTTGTAAATTCGGCGCGCATGCGCGATCGGAAGATATTATGCGATTTCAAAACTTTTTTTTTTATGTTTTTTTTACAATGGCCACAGACAACTTTTCCGCGGTATTACGAATCGAAAATCGAAATTTGAATTTTTTCGCACCACCCTAATACGCAGTGAACAATACTTTTTTTTATTATTATTATTAATATAATTTTATTATTTTTTACCAGATTTTTTAAAACAAATTTTGTTTTTTAATATTGTTGTAACATTTTCGCATTCGTAATAAAATATTAAAAATTTTTAAATGTTTTTTTTAAAACTGAATAATATAATGAATTTTTTTTTTTTAGTTTTTTAAATCTATTATTGAAACAAAGCGCAATGTTATTTATTTTCGATTATTCTAATCACGGCGTAAAACTGGCGTCAGATTTATTATGGAAAAATAATTTAAAACAAAGTAATATGTGTTATTACTTTTAATGCTAAGTTTATACGTGACACCTAAGTTTTAATTTTGTGTCACGTATAAAGACGTGACATATTGCTTAAAATCGAAATGGTTTTAACAATATCTCCTTTTTATTGAATTTTAAACACTTTCGCGACCGCATGTTTTTGTCTTTTAGATAATCTGTTCCGCCTGTGGGCGTTATTCATTCAAACTGCATTATGTCAGAACGAGGTTATCTATATCCATATTTATTTTACAAACGAATATACATAATTATTATACTCTTTCTAGTGAAAGTATTTGTATTCATGCTATTTTGTTTATATAAATGTGAATATAAGGAATATTCTTAAGAAATAGAGTAACACACAAATTGTGAATGAAACGCCCACTGGAGGAGTTTCAGATTTCCAATGACGTGGATCTTCGTCAGCGGTCGCGAAAGTGTTAAATATCCCTTCTTAGATTTTAGCTTAAATCTTGTTATCTATATTTTTGTATATTATATATTGTTGGTTCGTACGCCTAAAATTAAATGTAAAACTTTATAGTAACACTTCCATGTGGTTCGTACTGTATAAAATAAAAATATACGCAACAGAAGTATATAATTCGTTTTTTTTTTAAATATTAAACAGTTTTTTATTTATATATATATATATATATATATATATATATTTTTTTTTAACCGCTATTATTATTATTATCTTTTTTACTGTTATTCTTTTATCTTAGTATCTAGAATTTTGTAATTCAATATTCTAGGGTTCATATGACTCAAGCTATTTAATTTTGTTCGTATGAAGTGATGTATTTAACTATTCGATGTTTAATAAATATAAACTAATAAAAATCTTTTAATTCATAAGCTAACCTGGAGAGTTATTCGAATTAGCATCTTTTTTTTTTTTATAATTATCATTTCTTTCCTTTTTTTTCCAGTGGGAAACTTAATAAATAATGTCTATTATGTGGTAGATCAAGATTTACTTTTTCTAAATGTATAGACGGACCCCTATTATATTTTCAGAATCTAATGATCTCATAAATCTGAATATGTGGTCAAAAATAGGGTTTGTCATTTAAAAAACGTTTATGCCTGTTTTAATATGTAGATGACCCCATAAGCAAAATCTAACTATACCATTAAAAACTAGATGTTATTATAGATCGATAGGTACCAGCCGCATGTTTCTACGATAATTTACAGCAAAATTAGGTGGAGGGTTGCCTTTTTTTTTTTTTTTTTGCCGACTGTACATTGCGTGTGTGTATTATATAACTACGTATAGGAGTACTTTTAACGAATGTGTAAATAATTACATATTAATTATGGTATCTGACTAAATACAAATTAATTTTTAAACAGGTTTTCATATTGTCATTAAAATTAAGAATAATTATTTCCAATTTAGAAAATAAGAAATAAAGTAGACTACATTGACAGAAAAAACATTCAACTAGTTTAAATTTATAGCAATAGGTAAAACGTATCTATCTGAATTAACGGAGGTTTTCAAAATATTTACTTTACTTTTTTTTTCCCTGTTAAATCTTGATTAATAATGTACAGTAACATTAAAATTAAAAATCCTTTAAACAACTTCAGATGATCAATTTATTCTTTTATTTTTAAACAAAAATGTTAAAAGTTATAAATCTGTGTTCCTCAGAACAACTTCTCTCGATTAAATTAAAAAAAAAAATAAGTCAACAGTTATCGTGCAATTTTATAAAACATAAAATGAATGTAAAGAAATGCTTAGTTTCAATGCAATTTTGAATCTTTTACGCTTTTCTAACTTCTAAGAAAATTAAATAACCCGCCGGAAAACTCAACGTTCACCAGAATTTTTTTTCTCGCCAAAGTAAGATAAATCCATATCCTGGAAGAGTCAACCTTTCTCGTAGACAACCCAAGATTTCATCAACAACGTTTGCGCACTGATAACTTGAGTCACTCTTAGCAATATAGATTCCATAACACTATGAGCGTGTTCAGCTGGCGCCCCGATCCACGACCGGTCGATTGTTCCTGAGCCAAAGCGTTGAGTGCTGTCGACCTATACAGAGTTACATCGTTCAGTGGAATGGACCGATCTCGACCGGTCTTGGAGGCTCAGCCCAGAGAAATTTCTTGATCCATTGGGTCACGTGATTGATCCAATGCACATTAGGATGAAAATCAGTCTCTGACTGACACTACGCAGCATAAACCTGAACAATGAGCATCTCTTTTTGACATTAATTGTTTATTTGTTTAATTAGCTGATGACGAATATTGAGCCGCCCAGACGGTGGAGTGGCTAGCATCCCTGACTTCTACACAGTTGGGCCCGGATTCGAATCCCGGAGAAGGCATGGATGTATGTATTGTTCTTGTTCATGTTCTTGTATTTGTTCTTGTAATGAAAACTTGTAAACTCTTGTGGTGTGGATTATTTGAGATATAAGCGGCCCTAGAGGCAAGCAATAAATCTCATGTACTCATCAAACCAAAACAAACCAAACGAATATTGATGAACCTATTTATGTGCATTATTCGTGCTGTAGAAAATAAGGTAAGTAATTCCATAAGATGCTAAACTATATTATGTTTATTTATTTATTTATTTTGTAAAAAGATTTCTTACGTAATAACGATTTTCGATACGTAATTTCTTTTATTGATGGCCGTAACATTTAAACATAAAATTAAAACAAAAATTTACACAATTTTAATTAAAATATTTTTTTTTTTGACGCTATCATATTTTTTAATTTAATATATAAAAATAAGCTGGGAAAAAATAATTATTTCACTTTTTTTTTTTTTTCAGACAAAGCTTTTCATTTATGCGATTGTTTTTTGTTTACAAATAGAAAAGTTTGTAAACGATTGTATTTTTACCTTTAAAACAATAAGTTAACGTTAAGTGAATAAATTAAAATCATTCCACATACTTTTAATTTTGGTAAAAAAAGTTCAAGATGACAATTAGTAAATTTAATAAATAAAATAGACCGAAAAAAAAGTAGCTATAAAATTAAGCAGTGTTTACATTGCTAGTTTATTTTAATATTCAGTCGTCAATAAGAGAAAGATTTTTATATTGATTCATAAATCGAAGAAGAAAGTAAGATTATTTTTTATATAAATCCATTATATTAACTAAACAGCATATTTCATATTTTATATAATTTTATTTATTTATTTATTTATTATTATTTTTTCAAAAACGTGTTTGTTGTAAATTTCTGTTAATAATAAAAATCGAAGAGAAAGAAAAGTGTTTTCTTATATCAAGAAGTGCTCATTTAACATATAAATCCACTCTGCTCCTTTAAAAATAAATGTAACATAACATTCTTAACATTTTCGTGATTCAAATTGTTTATAAATGAATTTAGTAAAATCTTAACCAAAGTAATGTATATCAATAATTTATCAGTACAATCACTTAATATCTTCTTATTTTATGAAAGCAGAATACAAAAGTCTACATTAATGAGAAAGAAGGAAAATTGTTATTACATAAATGATCCTTCTTCTTTTTTTTTTTTTTTTTTTTTTTAAGGAAAAACGTAATATAGTTTAGCATTTTATGGAATTCCGTATTAAAAGTCCAGACAAAATAAACAACAGAAATATAATAAATAACCTGCTAATACAGATCAAATTAGGTAGATGGCGACGCTCCAATCACGTCAGAATTGTTCCAAATTGCTCAGTAGATTCCTGGCCCGATCCAAGACCGATCCAGGATCAGTGGATCATCGCCTAGTCGAATTGATCCATTGCGTGTGCTCTACTGAACACGCTCGACGTCTTGTCTGACATTCAAAGATTGTCAGTAGTCTAGGAGAATTTCCTTAAGTTTTAGAAAATTAAATCGCAGGACAGCAATTCCGCGAATTTACATAACAGAGGTCGCAAATAATATAAAAATAGTAAAATTAAAATATTTTCCTGGACTGAATTTTGTTTAACACTTGTGACTATTTTATTCTCAGACAGCTTTATCCTGGGACTGTTTGTTTTGTAAAGGCTATTTTATCATGGGATTGTTTTGTCAGGGCGATTTTGTACTCGGATTAGTTATTTTGTAGGGGCTGCTTTGTCCTGGGACAATATTATCGAGGAGATTTTGTCCGCTGACTTTTTTTTTTCATGATATTTTATACTGGGACTATTTAATATGGGATATTTTATGCTCAGAATACTTTGTGGAGGGGTAATTTTGTCCTCTGGATATTTTATTCTGGGGCTGTACCGTAGGAGCTTATATGTCTTGAGACTGTTTTATCGAGGCGATTTTGTTCTCGAACTATTTTGTATACATGCTATTTTATTCTAGGGCTAATTAATCAAGGCAATTTGTCACCGTTATTTTGTCCTGGGAATATTTTTTTGGGTTATTTTGTTAAAACATTCAGAATTAGTGTTGGAAAATCTGAATAAGTTAGCAGCTATTTAAAGTGATTTGCTGGACGGGGACGATAGGCATCAACAGGATTTCGGGACTAAATAGACAAATAAATAAATTTAGGAAAAAATAAGTGAAAAGCGTTCTCCCATGAGACATAACATACAGAGTGAAGTGCAAAGATGATGCATATATATATATATATATATATATATATATATATATTCTTTTTTAAATGTAATATGTTCAAAAATATACTTTTGCTACATTATTTTATTTAAGAAATATATACAGTTATTAAACACTAATTATTTACCAAGCATATACTTTGCTTACGTATAAATGTATATTACATTTACATTAAAATGACACATACGTATAAATGTATCCACAAAAGAATATTAAAATAATACGAAAATATTACTTATTCTTTCTATTAATTAGAATTAGAAAAATATTTCATCTGACATTTTCTAAGAATTTAAGTCTGATTTCATACATTTGATATGTCTTTTTTTTTTTTTTTAATCTTATATTTTATTGTAAAAATATATTGTTCTAAATATGCATCCAAGGCGTTATATCTGCAATATCCTGTTAAACCGCTTTATAACTTTTTTTCAGCTTGTAAATGTTGGTTAATCGCAAATTCTTCTTCTTAAAACTTGTTGGCTTCATAAAGAGTCTTAAAGTTAGTAGAAAAAACCATAATTATTTAAAAAACAATCTTTTTATTAAAGATAAAAAATAAGGGGAGGGGAAATTTTCCATCCGAAAACTTATTTCACTTTAAAGCACCTGGTAGACTAAGTTCTCTCGGTACCATCGTCAAAATTATTCTGAATATAAATACAATAATTTGTTTTCAGAAATATATTTTTTCTTTGTCTGTCATGAGAGGAGCGCGGGTTACCAGTGAAATTTATTTTTTCTCAAGATTTAAAAAAAAAAAAAAAAAAAAAAAAGTTTAATTTGAAACTTCATTTTAATAACCTAACCAAATATTTGTATATATATATATACATACATATATATTAAAATTGATCAAGTAGTTCCACAAGAAAAATCATGTTTATGCTAAATTTTGTTAGAAGCAAAGTACAGGACACAAGCCTCCATTTCATTTTCCTGAAGAAGATAAGTCAGATCAGTTTTTCGTCACAAAAAATCCTGTAACGCTATATATTGTATAAATTTTCTTTCAAAAGCGTTGCAGAGATTTTTAAGAAAACCAAGTATTTGCAGCATTTTTTTTTCCAGATTTAGAGCGTGTTACCAGTTAAAGGTAATTATCTTGAAGATAGTGGTGACTGATATCGAAATATCATCTAAAAAAAAACTCTAAATGTTTAAAATTTATTCGAGTATTATCGAAGTAAATGGAGTGTTTGCTAGTTTTATTTTATGGATAAGCGCGGGTTACCAATGAAAATGAATTATTATAAAAAAAAAAAAAAAAAAAAAAAAAAAAAGAGGCAATTCAAATTAAATTGTAAACAAAAAATCTAAATGTTTATAAAATCAATTTATGTACAGTCAGTAACAAAAGTGTCCGAACGCTAGCAAAAATTCCTATGTAAAAAAAAGTAACATATAAATCTCTTCCGAAGCCTAATTTGAATTATTTTAACATAGGTTTACATAACAGACTCG
The DNA here is from genome assembly GCA_963930645.1 of Salticus scenicus. Taxonomy (NCBI): domain Eukaryota; kingdom Metazoa; phylum Arthropoda; class Arachnida; order Araneae; family Salticidae; genus Salticus; species Salticus scenicus. Next base: position 318,643,653 of record OZ005650.1, read on the forward strand.
TTATGTTACATTTTAATTTCCAACCTGTATTTATAGTATTAAATTTCAGGGTAAGAGAAAGTCGTGTGAGTGACACACATTTTCTATTTTTTATTTATTTATTTTATTTTATTTTATTTTATTATATATATATATATATATATATATATATATATATATATATATATATATATATTAGCTATTGCAATATCACAATACTTCTGCAAAGGATTTTTAAACATACATGTATCTGTTTAGAATAGTCTCTTTATGAATTACATCCCGCGACAAAAAGATAGGTACAAAGGGTTTTTTCCTTGATTTTTCATAAAATAACAGTATCTAAATTGTGCTTATCATTAATTATTATCATAAAATAACACTATTCCTCGACTAATTTTTTAAGACTAATTAAGAAAAGTTTTAAGACTAAAATTTTTCTAATGTAAGCTTATACTCCGCGGCAAAAAGATAGGAACAAAGTTTTTTTTTTTTTTTTTTTTTTTTTTTTTTCATAAAATAACATTATCTAAATTGATCTGATCATTTATAATCATAACAGAACATTATCATATAAAAAACATATTAAATATTTAAAGCATATTCAAAATAATCATATATATATATATATATATATATATATATATAATCCTCTATTCCTATATTTTTGTCGCGGTGTGTAGTCTTAAATTAGAAAAATTTTAGGCTTAAAATTTTTCTAACAAAAATTAGTCCGGGAATAGTGTTATTTTATGATAATAATAAATTATAAGCACAATTTAGGTAATGTTATTTTATGAAAAATCAAAGAAAAAACCCTTTGCATATATCTTTTTGTCGCGGGGTGAAATTATACAGTAATACGAACACGTAAATATATAAATTTTGAAACTATATATCATCTTAAATATTTATAAATTGTAAATAATTAAATGTGATTATAAAAATGGTTTGGAAGGATTTATTGGAATTGAAACATTCTTGAAAAGTCTGTTTTAATCCATTAATGTATAGATAGAAGAGTGAATACATGTCAAAAGCACGCACGCACGCACCCACCCACCCACCCACCCACACACTCACACCCACCCACCCACACACACACACACACACATATATATATATATATATAAAAAAAAAAACAAAAAAAAAAACAGCATTTTTAATTTGATTTTCTCAGATTTTTATGAAATTGGGCTCATTTATATATTAAGAAATGAATGTATACCAACTAATTAGTCCCTAACCCCTTTAGGGTTTTATATACAAAGCTGCAAAGTGGGTAAAAAATGCAAATTTCCTAAATTCTTCTACTACAAATGTACCCACATTGTCTTTCTTAATTAACTTAGAGATAAAAAAATCGGTATCATTAGAAAGCTTATACTGCAGGCTTTCAATATATATATATGCTTTGGTATATAACAAGTATATATGTTTATTTTTATTTATTTATTTTTTTTTTTTTTTACTTTAAGGTAAAACATTTTGTCCTTTGGCCTCCAATATCTCAAAAAGTACACATTTAATTTCCTTTTAAAAATTATTGCAAATTTCATTATGAGACGGCCAGGAGATGCTGAGTTATAAATTAATATGCAACCCTAAATCAGTATTTTGATACTAACAAAACGTAAGTTTTCCCCATATTCTGTTTCCTAATTAACTTAGAGATATAAGATTTGTATCATTACAAAGCTTGTAATACAGGCTTTTAAATGATATATCACATGTATATATTTTTTAATTTTTCATTTTAAGATCAAACATTTTGACCTTTAAATTTCAATATCTCAAAAAGTATACATTTAATTTTCATTTTTAATTTATATGTTATTATTACGTATATTGTCTATAATACGTGTAAGTTTCAACATGAGACGGCCATTTTTTTTTGTAAAACGTACGTTATGTTAATATGGAAATACTGGTAGAGTTCCATTTTAATTTGTAACTCAGTATCCTATGGCCGTACCATGTTGAAACTTACAGTAATTATAGATAATAAAAGTCAGAATAACATATAATTTTTAAAAGAAAATTAGATACGGAATGATTTTACTGATTAGATACGGATTTTCAGATACGGAAGGTCAAAGGTGAAAGTATTTGACAAAAATATATACATGTGATATATCATTTAAAAGCCAATATTATAAGCTTTCTAATGATACCAATCTTATATCTCTAAGTTAATTAGGGAACAAAATATGGAAAAAACGTACGTTATGTAGTATGGAATTACTGATTTCGGGTTGCATATTATTTTATAAGTCAGCATCCCATGACCGACCCATATTGAAATTTACAATATGTATCGATAATAAATGTAAAAGTAACATGTTTATATATTCGAGGTCAAAGATAAAAATGTTTTACCTTAAAGTGAAAAAAATTTAAAATATATACTTGTGATATATCATCTGAAAGCCTGCATTATAAGCTTTCTAATAATACTAATCTTTTATTTTTAAGTTAATTAGAAAAGAAAACATGCGTACAATTGTAGCAGAAGATTTTCTGAAATTTGCGTTTTTTACCCATTTTACAGCCCTGTATATCAAAAGTTAAAAGAGATAGGAACTTATTAATTGGTATAAATTTATTTCTCTATAAATCAAACAAATGAGGACAATTTCATAAAAAATCAGAGGGGGTAGGTTTTTAGCTGTGTTGGTTTGACACGGAATGACTCAGAAACAAAGTGCATAAACAAAGAAAAAAAATCTATATTTTATAAAATTTTAATCATCGTGATATACTGTCTTTATTATAGTATGTACTATCAGTATATTATACTGTCAGTATATTCATTTGTAACTTAATTTAAAATAACTTACCGCTTATTTTTATAAACATATTGTTTAACTGAAGTGTACATATTCAACTATTATATGATTAATTGATAAAAGTTCAAAAAGAAAAGAAAATACATTAAAATTTCAAAGTTGTTTTCATTTAACTTTAACTAAGCAAATTATTTTTATATCAAATAAAAACATGCTTTCCATCATTGGTCTTTATCAGAAAAAAATATAACATTAAAACAGAAAAGATAAAGTAGTTCTCATCCGCTTCAGGAACTTTAAAATAAATTGCAGATATAAACATTTTTAAAAAAATTAAAAAAGACAATGGATTTTTTTTCTTCTGTCGGAATAGAGGCTTGTTTTTCACAAAAGATGCATTCATAAAAACAGAACTTTTTAACTTTAAAAGGAAAGGCGAAGATTGATTCGAAGCCCTAAAGTAACAAGGAAACAGAAGATAAATTATCGGATTTCTTAGAAGAGTTTCTTCAGGTTAGATTAGCTTTTTTACAAAGTCACAATGCTTTCTTTGTTTATTTATTTATTTATTTATGTAAAATGATATGACGGATATATTTCATATTTTATAAGTTTTAATTTATTCAATTATACATTTTATATTTATTGAAGGATGTTTATGTTACATATTTATTTTGCTAAATTGTGCATAAAATTTTGTTTTTAGTAAATATGTTTTTTTTTTAAATATTACTTTATATTTAAAAGATTATAAACGTAATAAAAAAGAAAGTAATATTTAAATTAGGATCTCCAACCTGTAATAGTTTAACAAAAATAAAATAAAGACATTAAATAAAAAAAATCTTGATATTAGTAAATTACTTACGCATAAAAATAAATAAATAAGTAGAACGCACGCATTCATACCTTTCAAAACACGCTGTACATATTTTTACATGAATGAATAATTTGAATTTTGAAATAGAAATTACAAAAAACATATAAAAAATAAAATTTTAAATGAAAAATAAAATGAGGGATTGAATAGAAATATGTAAATTCTTATTAAAATTTTAGATACATATTATTTCATGCATTCATTTGGCTTGCATAAACCAAATTACATATTCAACAACATATATTAGGCGAAGTTCCCTGTGGCAGAGTTCTTATTCATATATTCTTTTTGAATTGTGTCATTAAAACTTGAATAATTAAATATTATATTTCTCACGGGGGAAATATCGTTATGTGAAAGTTAATTTTATATCAAATTATTTACCTAATTTTTAGACAGAAATTTTATTTCCTTTCAGTAAAAATAATGCATTATTTTCAATATAATTAATTTGATAGTCAGTTTATTTTATACTTTAAATATATATATATTTTAAATTGATAGTATATATCTATATATATATATATATATATTCTCAATCATAGTCAATTCTTAATAAAAAAAATCTTGTTGGAAATGTGATGTAACCTTAAATCAGACATTACATTAAAAAACTAAGAATTGTGGTATTTTTTTGCAAAAAATATAATCATTCTAATAATACTGAATTAATCATAATAACATCTATAGCGAATCACGCTGTTCGTATATATATATATATAATGTCATACTTGAACATTTTTTTGATATTAAACAGTCATGTTTCATAATAAAATAGACTCAACAAGTAAGAAATGCAATGTAGTTGGTTGCATTTACTTTGATATTGCCGCGGTTTCCATTGTAGGAGAGGAGCCAGTACAATATCTTAAAAATAACATCGTAAAGTTTATTGTACAACGACATGAAGAAAAATGATTTTCCTCTAATGTTTCATATTAAAATAGACTCAATAAGAAAGAACTGCAATGTAGCTGGTCATATTCATTTTGAGTAAATTGCCGGGGTTTCCATTTTAGGAGAGACCTGTAAAATATCTTACAAATAACATCGAAAAGTTTATTGAACAATGACATGAAGAAAAAGAACTTCTTCAAGGGATGTATGCATTTTTATATTAGGGAATTTGAAAATAGACCATGGGATTTTTCCCCTACGTGACGATATATCACGTGAAAAAAAAGGTTGATAACCAATTTATTCGCGAGAATTATAAGAGCTATAAAAATACGTCAACCACGATTACTTTTATATTGACTCACTAATAGTTTTTTCTTATTTGCGATCACTGATATAAACCTTAAAAATCATTGCCGATAATTATGTTGCTAAAATCAAAGAAAACTCAAGAAATTCCAATAGAAATATGTCTCATGTGCAAAGAATTCCGCGAATCTAATTTTTCACAGTGTGCATGCTACAAACTTAGCTTATAAGCATTTTACTGTCGAGCCTGAATTCCTTACTAAGCCTATTAGTGTCGTTGAATGTGACAACACCTCTCCTTCTCCAGATGACAAGAATAGCTTTTTAACAGAAATTAAAGAGGCTACCCAGCAAACACAGCCGTGTCGGAAACATAACAAAATGATGTCAGATATGTCAGACTTGTCAGATGTATCGATTTTCGCGTAACATTTAGGTACCTTTTCACGATAAAAAAAATTATATCATCTAATCGATGTCTTTAAAATATCGAAAACATACCGACTTTATGACATGCAATTTCTGTATAAATATTTGTTATCGAAACGATAACTAAAACATGACATATTTATGACACCACACTAACCTGTCCAAAATATGATACTGATCTGATATCAGAAACATGTTAATTTTTTGACATTCTTTTTGAAGTATCGAAATGTTATCGAATGAACATCAGACATTGCTTTGCTAGCCGTAACCCGTAACCGCTAACTGAACCAACCGCATTGTTTGTTTACAAGCCAGAAGCGAAGCTCGTGTAGCAGTGATTTTGTTTTGGATATTTTCATATCTTTTAATCGGTTGCTAATTCATTTAGGTAAGGAATTTTCTTCTTATTACATGCTCTCATACTTCTCAAAAAAATTAAAAGAGAATATTGTATTGACTTTTTATAAAATTATAAATATGTTTGGTGTTTCATACTTACTTCAGTTAAGAATGTTTCTTCGGAAATTTGTTATTTTATGATTCGCACGTTTAGGCTTAATCTGTATGATAAATGCATTTTGATTTTAAAAAAGTCAAAGTACTCACTAATTTTAATATAAATTGGAGAATATAATTGTAATTATAAACTTTGTGATACCCTCCGGTGCTAAGTTTAAATAATATAGAAGGTAAAAAAATATTCATAGTGTTAGGCTTAGTTACTATTTTCCAAGCCAGTGTTGCATAGTTATTCTGTAAGGAACGTATTTTTCATATCTCATAAATAATAAAAGCCAAAAGCTCCAAAATCTTAGGAGAAAGAAATTGCGAGTTATTTATACCTACTATTTTAACTCGTTTGCAGAAGTAGTAAATGTAATGATTGTAGATATCGTTATCTTTTATAAATGTTGTGAGTTATTCATATCCGCATTGAATATTTTGCAGCGAATATAATAAACAATGTTCAATTATAAAATTTAAAATAAGAAAAAAATCAGAAAATATTGTATTTTGAATTACAGTGATAAATAAGAATTAAGTATGAAACTAAGATTGTTCATTCAAATGGATGAACATAAACTATTCATTTATACTTTCTGAACTAAAATTGAGTTTGACAATATTCATCGTATTGAAACCTTGATAACAGATGATGGTATAGACCAGGCCTGTCCAACCCAAAACACTTGACGGGCCGCATTAGAAATATATTTTATTCATTCGGGCCACACTGTATGTACAGTCATAAAAAAATCCCCCCCCCCTCCTTTACCAACTAATTCCGCCGTAAATTAATGTAGAGACTTGCGACTGGTGCCAATCGATTAGTAATAAGGCCTAGTTTAGACGGTTTAGTTAGATTTTGCTTAAGGGATGTATGCATATTAAAACTGGCATCAACTTCATTTTTTTTTTTTTTTTTTTTTTAAGGCAACCCGCAATTTTGACAAGCTTTTTGGATTAAAAATTAGATGTTATTACCAATCGTTAGGCATCAGCTGCTAGTTTCTACGATGATATATAAAGACTTTAAAAAATGATAACTTAGATTGTTTTCTTATAATAATTTTTATTATTTTTTTTATTACTAATGATATTCTGAAATTCATTTGAATTTGCATTTTTATTTCTCGATTTATTTTTCATTATAAAGCAAACATAAATACATAAACAAATACAATTAAAATAAATAAATACAGTGCGACGCAAAATTTTAGACAATGACGCTATTCATCTTTAAAATTTAGAATTATGACGTCAGAATTACAAAAACCTGTATATATATTTAAAATATATTTTAAAATGCTATAATCAAAAGACAGTCGTTTGATTTGCAATAATTTTAATTTTTTTGATAAAAATGAAAATTTGCTTGACGCAAAAGTTTAGACACGATTATGAGTTTCTGTGAATATTTGCTGGTATATGCAAATTTAAAATATATAATGTCACAGATTTTCAGTACTTAAGTTCTGAAAATGATAACGCTTCGTAGTCGACATGCCGCGAACTAAAAAAATCTGGAGTGACTCCACTCGACTTTCCGAACATTGAGTAATTAACAGTTTTGTAGATAAAGTAAAGAAAGAGGAGTTAGTCAGTCTTAGTCAGTCTAAGAACGGGATTCGACAAGGATTTATTTAACAAAACAATATTAAGTGTATCCTTTTTATATAGGAATTTTTGCTAGTGTTCGGAGACTTTTGTTGCCGACTGTATGTGTGTATGTATGTGTGTATGTTTGTGATTGAACACGCTAGCGTCTAAACGCTTTGTTCGAATAAGCTGAAAGTTGGTGCGTATATTGTAAGTCACCATAGTACGAACCCTACTGATTTTGGTGAATCTAGCACTTATAGTTTTTTTACAGGGACACCAGGAAAAATTCTTTATCATTATGGCCTATGGGGCCAAATTTTTAAAAGTGTGATATCGTCTAAACGTCTTATTAATCTGAGAAAAATATTTGTACACATGTTAAAGGTCACAGTTGCAGAAACTGTATAGATTTTGGTGAATTTACCACTTACAGTTTTTTTACAGGGATACAAAGAAAAATTCTTCATCATTATGGCCTATGGGACCAAATTTAAAAAAGTGCGATAGTATCTAAACGCCTTATTCAATTGAGCTGAAATTTTATATGAATATTATAAATCACTTTTGCACTAACTATAAGCATTTTGGTGAATATAGCATTCATAGGTTTTTACAGGGACACAACGAAAAATTCTTTATCATTATGATCTATGGGCTGAAAGTTCAGTAGCGTTAAATAAAACATAGTGTAATATATGGAGAAAAATACTCAAACAGTCTATTATGTTTTTCTCTCTTTTGTTTGTTTAACAACTTCTCTTTCTTTACTTTATCTACAAAACTGTTACTTACTCAATATTCGGAAAGTCGAGTGGAATCACTCCACATTTTTTTAGCTCGCGGCATGTCGACTACGAAGCGTTATCATTTGCAGAACTTAAGTACTCAAAATCTGTGAAATCATCGACTTTAAATTTTCATATGCCAGCAAATATTCACAGAAACTCATAATCGTGTCTAAACTTTTGCGACAAGCAACATTTTATTTTTATCAAAAAAATTAAAATTATTGCAAATCAAACGACTGTCTTTTGATTATAGCATTTTAAAACATATTTTAAATATATATACAGGTTTTTGTAATTCTGACGTCATAATTCTAAATTTTAAAGATGAATAACGTCATTGTCTAAACTTTTCCGTCGCACTGTATATAATATGCTTATAGTTCTACTAACTGTCATAAAATTACAAAATGGAGAACTTCACCTTATAAAATGGGTAGAGTGTAATTAATTTTCACAGGAACGCCGCCCAGACGGTATGATGGTTAGCGTCCCTCACTCTTACACGTTTGGGCCTACATTCGAATCCCGGGGAAGGCATGGATGTGTTGTCCGTGTTAGGGGTAGTTATACATAGAGAGAGAAAACTTTACGCAGGAACCGAATTGCTTACAGAAAATTAAGCTCATATAATACAATTAAATATATTTGTTCGAGTTTTAGATTCAGAAGAAATTATTTGTGTTACAAGTATCTTTTAAAAATTCAAGAAAGACCGTATGACATTAAAAATACAATTTTATTACCGCATTATCATAAAGTCCTTTCATAATTTTATTTTGAGCCATCATAAAAAAAGTTCCGTCATACACTACCTCATGGACCTTTATATCACGTAGAAAATTATATTGCATCATTAATAAGCGATCCTTAGCCCTTATGTAGTTTACACATGTGTCTTTTGTTAAATAAGTGACAATAAAACAAATTATGGGAAAACTACCTAAAGAACGAGTAACTCAGTACTTTCATTTTATTATTTCAGACGTTGATGTATGTGGAATATTTTGTATTAATTCTAAAAAATATATATATTTATACAATTATATAACTTTAATAAGTTCTATATTTCTAGTTTTATTTGCTTTGTAAAAAAGTATGTGCATTTAAAAATAATTACATATTTGAGCCCATTTGCATTTATTTCCATCCATAAACAAACTATTGTTAGAAACGGGGAAACATGCTAAAATGATAACTGTTAATGCCACTAATTTCTTTGTTGCAAATAGTAATCTTTAAAAGCTTTACAACATAGCAGTTCAGCCTGTTTATAGTCTTGCAAGCTATTTATAATAATAAAATATTAAATATAAATTTGTTTCTCCTAGATATCCAAATTCTGGAGGTTTCTGGGAAGCTGGGTTCAAATCCATAAAATATCTCTTAAACGAGTTGTGTAAAATTCATATTTGATATATGAAGGCATATTAACGGTAGATACGCAAGTTACGGGCATTTTAAATTCTATATAATTAGTCACATTTTCTGCTAATTAAGAGGAGTTCGATATGCTGAATCGTACTTATTCCCGATAGTAAGGTATCTAACTAGCTTTATCTTACGCACTGTTAATAATATCCAGGATAATATGTTAACATTGTGTTACAGAACCATAAAGCTGATTTAGCAAATGTTGAAGCAATGGCGCAAAAGTTATATAAGTAAACTTGCAACAATGCCCCGAATAACCTGTTAAAAATAATAATATTAATGCTTTGAATTTAATCATTGTTAAAGAAGACAATACTGTTGGTTGCCAAAAGCCATATGACCTAGTGACAGATGTGCTTTTAGGGATGTTTGAGATAGATTGGGTATTGCAGAAGACAAAAAAAAAAAAAAAAAAAAAAAAAAAAGATGATATTTTGTTGTGTTTAATTTTTGTTTGTTATTAATATATAAATTAATCATAGTTAAATTTTTCTCTGTTGTATATCAAGGTTACTAGTATATTTGTAATGCGAATGTTATATATATATGTATATATCTTTACTGGATATTGAAATATTTGTTATTAATCACCTATCAGTGGGGGCAGGTATATCGCCGCTCATCTTGGAAACGACATTAAAGAGCTAAACTGGGCGCTATATACAGATTTAAACAATGATTCTGCGTTTTGCGACAGTTTATTTGTAAAACTCTTCGATATAATAGGAAGTAGGGTCCAACTCATATTTCAGTTGATTATGATGTCAACATATCTGTAATATGACTATCATATAATTGTAATACTATAAATATATAAGATAAATATGTGCTGTCCTATAATGGACACAAGTAATCCCTTTAGCCGTGTCGAGTTTTTTAGCATATCTGTTTAATAACTCATAAAATCAATGCTAAGTGAAGTAGGAATAAAGCATATTAGTTTTTGAAATCAATGGATATTCAGTAATCTTATGTCCTAGGAAAAAATATCACATTTTTCCAAAATTTGCCACATTAGCCTCTTTCTTCAACTATTAAGTCACGGAAAAAGCCGTTTGCAACGGTTAAAGGGTTTTAAGTAATCATTAAAATTACAGTCCGATAAATATTTCTTTTAACTAATAACTCTAAGCTCTAACGTTTTACGCATCCTTACAAATTGATAATTATTTAATTGTGTTTTCTCTTATTTCAAATATAGATATTTAAAAGGGGGAAATATAATAATCAAATCACAACCACAACCACATGTGATCACAATCATTATTAAATATATTGTTAAAAAAATCACAATGATTAGTAAAAATCATTGTGATTTGGTTATTATATTTACAATCAATTTTTTTTTATAAACTGGACATTTATTTTGTTTTTGTCATTTATTTATTTTTTATACACTATCTACCAATAAGTATTTGGACACTTTCGAATTTAGACGTTTTCTCAAATATCTAGAAAATATCTTTAGGAATCATCTTGAAACTTTGGTAGTGCAAATAACATGTTATACCTCTTACATTTCAGTAAAATTTGTGTCCTAAAGAAGAGAAAGGGAACAGAAAATAATTGAACAAAATTCAAAATGCTTTGGTTCACCTATAAAAAGTAATTCTTTAAATGCGATGTAGCTGTAGCATATCATTATGAGGATTTTTCTCATAATCGGTATAAATTTTTATCAGTCTACAAGATATACTTATGGATCATTTCTTTTTAACACTCCCCTCCCCCCCCCCCAAAAAAAAAAAATAATAATAATAAAATAAAAATAAAAATAAAAATATCCACTCTTTTAATTATAACACGTTTGCATTATTTTTAAGAAAATAGATATACAACATTAGATACAGCATACTGCAAAGAGAATGCAAAAATTTTAAATATCTTACTAAATATGAGAATTTATACTAAATAAGTTTTAACTACACATGCGCAAGATTAAAAAAAAAAAATGCTTAATTTAATAGCTATAGGTATTGAGGAACGTATACGAATACTCCAAACAAATATCGTCTAAATTCAAAAAGTTTTGACATATAAACTGAATAGAATTTCAGTTCTTCTAAGAAAAAAGGAAGATGATAGGTGTTTTTATTAGTATTTATTTACAATCATTGACTCTGTATTTCCATTAGGCATTGGTTTAATAAAAAATTAAAAACGTGAGTAAAATCCCTCATATTTTTCCTCATATTATTTCAATTCATAATTTTCAGATCCCAAATATATGTTCCAGTGTCGTTATTTATAGAAATTAATCGTGGGTGTACTTCATATTATATTAAAATATATCTACCCTTGAGGTAAAGGACACCATGTTTCGAAAAGAGAGGACATGGGACATTTTCAGGAGAGCAACATTTATTTATTCATTTTTTCAACTTTTAATAATAATTTGATAATTTGCAATTATCAGTAATTGCTTAATGTAACTTTAACATTTTACTAATTAAATAATATATTAGTTCATTAATGAAAAAATGCACATATAAGACATGGTGTTCTTTACCTTCGGGTAAAGATTTACATTTTATATACATATACCGTTATTAATAGATAACAAGTAATGTAGTTTATAAGAAGCAAATAATTATATATATATATATATATATATATATATATATATATATATATATATATATATGCAAAATATTCACATGCTAGTCTTGTATATTGTTGATTTCACGATAATTATTTTAGTTATATGAGGGAAAATATTGTAATAAATGTATAGCTTATATCATGTATATAATATACATTACATAAATTACATATAATCATAATTATCCTAATTTCATTTATCATTTCATTCTTAAATTTTTTTAATTTTATTAATTTAAAAAAAAATGAATATTTTATATTTTCGACATTTGTACATAAAACCCAAAATTAATCAATGAAAAAACAAAAAACCTTAATATATTTCTCAAAATAAAACATTTGAGTTCCTTTTTCTGAGGATAAAGATTTTATTTTTTTATTTTTTTAAATGAAACTTAAAAAAAAAAAAAAAAAAAAAAAAAAAAAAAAATGTTCCTGTTTTAAATGTTTATCCACAAAAAAAAAAAAAAAAAAAAAAAAGATAAAAAATTACGCTTTTAAAATCGGGATGAAAAACAAGTAGCAATTAATTTAAAGCTCCAACTTTCAAAGAAGATTAATGCTCAGATTAAATAGAAATCTTTGTGTCTTTCATTTGTGATTAAAAAAAAAAAAGAAGAAATATTTTATTATATATATGTTGTTTACTAGATTATGCTCTTAGTAATATATATATATATATATATATATATATATATATATATATATTAATAATGTATCCATTGTATACTAAATTTTATTGCGTTATATATTTACATTTTTATAGGTCATATATCTGTACTGATAAGTATAAAGGATTTAAGTCCATATTCTTGATTTTTCAGGAGACGAAAAATAAAGTTAAACTAACAAAAAACTAATCAGAAGAATCGATTAAGAAAAAGGGATTAGGTTGATTTATACCCTTTATACCATTCCGTTATTGTCAATCTTCATTTAATAAAGGGAAAAAATTGAATTAAATATTTTATACTAAATATTAATGCTAAATTTCTAACTTGAATCTTTTTTTACCAATGGATTTTCTCAAAGACTAAATGACATAGATTTAAAACCTTTATACCAATCGATAGAGAATTTCTTTTCTGAGTCTGACTTTGCACTTAACTCAAAATCGACATTTTTGGACTTAAATCCTGTATACTTATCAGTACAGATATATACAGGCCATACCTCTCAATTACAGGTTGCAGAAAGAGCAATAAGACGTTTCAAGATATACAAGTAAAAGCTAAAAGTATCTGGTTCCTTTACTTCTTACCAAGAAAAAATCCACCCTTATCCTCTGTAGCACGATATTATGAATGAAGAATTAATTACAAAGAAAAACTAAACAATATTACACATCAATATATACGAATATAAATATATGAAGTTTTATAAAGACACTGTAAAGAACACTTACCAAAAATGAAAAAAATAAATGATAAATGAACATCAAGACATGTAATATGGAACACATTTACGAAATTTTTAATGTTACGTTTTTTCTGCTTATAGTAATTATTCTGTTTACAATTATTTCCTTTTTATTTAAGTTTACATATTTTCTAAACGCTGCAATTTATTCCGCATTTAGAGTGTAAATTTTAATCACATTAAAAACTGAGACAGATAAAATACACTAAAAATATACACTTTAAAATATTAAAAACACAAAACACAAATTTAAACGTTTCGAGCCTTTTACAGGCTCCTCATCAGTAAAAATCATCAAATGTAAATGTTGAGATGAACAACAGAATTTCATTAAGTGAGTATAGCGTATTCATCAGGAACTGCGCATGCCTCATTAAGTGGCGAAAAATGTTGATTTGTGTACCAGCCTTCCAGGAAAATTCTTGAATGATAATTTAAACATTTAGATATGATTATTTTAGTACTGTTAAAATCAAGTAAATGGTCGGTTGATGAGGATCCTGTAAAAGGCTCGAAACGTTTAAATTTGTGTTTTGTGTTTTTAATATTTTAAAATGTATATTTTTAGTGTATTTTATCTGTCTCAGTTTTTAATGTGATTAAAATTTAGTTTAACTACGAGGCGTAATGCTTTTTAAATATTTTAGAGTGTAAATTGTATTTTAATATAGCTTATGACATTAATTTTTGTTTGTTTAATATTTTATTATATTCAATTGCATATATATGTGTGTCTGTGTGTGTGTATACAGCAGGGCGCGAAATTTCTGCTCGCCAGCTCGCCATTGGCGAGTGGAATTTTTACTATGGCGAGTAAAAATTTGGTCTAGTTATAGATAGAATTCTTACACGATAAGGTGACAGAAATGTTCTTTTTATAGATTTATATATGGCAAAATCTTGCCATCTTATAACCTCATATTTAACCTCTCTTTTTCTCTTCTCGGAGTGCCGAGTCTGTGTGCGCGCTGCCCATCCTGGCCCATCCTGGAAAAGGAAAAATGCTTAGATCATGCATAAAAGTTTTAATCTCTTCGGGCAGTTTCGTTTTTTCCATTGTGATTTCTTCAAGCAGAGCGAGAATAGACGAGCCCACTGTTATAATTTGTAATCAATGATTTTATCGAAAAAGTAATTCCGAAATGGCTATTTCAAATGACAACAATGAACAAGTTATACTCATCGACATTTCGTCTGATTACAAAAATAAAATGGACGAAAAAGACATTTCTGATGTATAAAGTGAAATAAATATTCATTCTTTGCATTTATAGGTATTTTAATCTTTTTCAAATCTCAAATGATAATGATTTTTGATTATAGATGATTATCAGACATGATGACACACTTTTAATATATATAATTTTAGGCATATTTGTAAAAGCATTTCAAATAGTTAGGAAAAATAAAAAACCCGAAATGCGTAAAAAAAAAAAAAAAAAAAAAATATATATATATATATATATATATATACACAACCCTATTTTGTGGCGAGTAAAACTTCTTTTTCGGCGAGTGTAAGATGGGTTGAAATTTCGGGCCCTGGTATACAGGGTATATCATAATTCTATGTGTACCAAAATATCCCGAGATGAAAGCAATTTCGCTGAACATATTGATTTCAAACGTTTTGAGCATTCAAATGATGAATCAGTTGTAGCATCGTAGATAGGTCCTTCAGGAGCCCATCTGACACAAACACATATTTTTCAAATAGAAACCATACTTTTTGTTCATAGAATCGTGATAAGCAGGTAAAATATTTATTAAAACAGATATATTATTTATTATTATTTTTGCGAGTAGGGTCCCCGGGGCTTGAATCTTATGATGAAATAAAAATCTTGAAATCTCAATATATTTCAATAAAAATGCAATTTCACTGAACACGAATATTTTAAAAGTACCATAAACGTAAATAATCTATCGGATGAAGTACAATAAATGAAGCCGTTTGGGGCCTCTGGTGCTCCACAAGACTCAAACGTATTGTTTTTTTTTTTTTTTTTCGAATAGGGGGCCTAGGGCCCTCAATCTTATGTTTTGATTAAAAAAAAAAAAAATTAAAATATCTTAATAAAAAGAAATTTTCCTAAACACAATGCTTTTTTAAAAGTGTAGTTGTTTCAAATGATCTATGGATGAGGTATCATAAGTGTAAAACCCGGGATAACCTTGAAGCCTGCGCAGCACAAACTCAATTTTTCAAAGGTAAACCATGGTTTTTCTTCAGGGAATCGTGTTAAGTTGATAAATTCTGTTTTAAATACTATATTGCTGTTTTTTTTTTTTTTTTTTTTTTTTTTTCAAAATAGAGACCCCGAGGCTCTGAATCTAATATTGTGCATTTAAATAATCCAATAAATGAAAAAATATATGTGTGGGCATCAAATGACCCTAAGACCCCACGTGATACCAAATCAAATTTTAAATAGAAAATATGTCTTTTCTTCGCAGTATCGTATTAAGATAAAGTATTGTTTCCAGGAAAGGCATGGTATATCGTGAAGGAAGGATGGTAGAACTTGCAGTATGGTTTCCGTATAAAAACAGAGATTTTTTCGCGTGGGCCCACCCGGAGCTAGCCTGTAATACCTCATGTAACAGATCATTTGAATAAAAGAAACTTCTGACATTAATGTGATCTGAAAAATGATTTTCTTTTCAAATATTTCGGGATTTACAGACTTTTTACGGCAACACGTAGATACCTCATATCATAGACTACTCTGATGCATGAAACTTTTTCAAATCATAATGTTCAGTGAAATTGCTTTCCTTTGCAGATATTTTGATGTATCCATATTTTTGAAATGCCTGTATACAGATATATATAAATACGTATATGACGAAATGATATATAACATTAAGAAATAAAAAAGAAGAAGATTTTTTTTTAATATACACTCCTTCTCATATTCATAAGGACGCTTTATGTTTTAAATAACTAATGTAAACATAATTGTGGACAAGATTATACTAAGTGCACTTAATATATCTAGTATTCTAAAAAAAACTGTTATAACTTTATTAATATGAAACAAAATTAATAAAAAATAGGGAAAAATATTTTTTTTCTCCACGTTTTTATATGTTCATAATTATAGGAACAATCAAGATTGTTTTCGTTTTATTTAACTTACTATAGCGGATAAATTACAGCTGGCATGCGAATTTGTTAACTACTGGGCTAGATTAACTCATATGCAAGCCTTCAATTTTTCTTGGACGGACATTACTCATAATTCCTCGAAAAAAAAAGAACGTTCATGTAGTGAAATATGATAAATGTGTTTTTTAAGTGGAGGAATAATTAAACTCCGTCGTTGAACTGTTGGTTGGATAAGAGAGAGATCTAATGCAAAATCAGAGTTGTTTTACAGAGATCGAAGACTCATAAATTCCTCTTACAGTTCTAATAAAAATGACTGCTGCTGAATTTGCACGTAATTTTTAACGAAAGGTTGGAGTCCACATTTATGCATGTTTAAAATAATTAATAATATGTTAAAATGAAAAAAATAATAATAATCAATAAGCATTTAATATAGGAAAGAACGTCTGTGTTAAAGTTGAAACAAGACAATATGAAACGGTAAAATGTTGCATTTTCGGATGAAAAACATTTTATTCTTGATTAACCAAATGGTTTTAACAGTAACTGGTATGATATGAAGATAGCAAAAGACCGAGCAGATTTTTTAATGGCAGATTTGAATCGGACATTTTATAGGTGGATCTATGGTGCTCTGGGAAGCTGTTTCTACTGAAGGCAGAATGAATTTAGTAATTTTTTCTATTATTATGAACATCAAGAACATATCAGCAAATTTTAAACGTGGAATTCTCAGATTTTTGTTAGATTTTAGAGAGGGGTGGGGGGTAATAATCTTTTTTTCATCAAGACTTACATTTTTGCTCTACTTTTAGAGCAATAGAAAATAGTTTGAAGAAAGAAACTTCTGTATTATTGCCTTTCCTTTGGCCTAAAAGTTGAAAAAACCTTAACTTATCATATTAGAAAAGTGCATGCAAGTGAAGAGCAATTTTAAATAACTTAAATGTATTCAGCGTATCATGTATGTTGTATGAAATGGTATTGAAACTGAATATTATATATATATATATATATATATATACCAGAGAGAATGTCTGAAAAAGAGACCCCATAAAATATTAATAACTGAAAAAAAATTACTAAGATTCGAGCTGTCCTTATAATTGTGAACACCCAAAAAAGTCATTTTTTTTTACCGCATTTAAAGTTTTTTAAGATATAAAAACGATAAAACATTTTAAACATCGTCTATTAATGAAATTCAAATTAATGAAAAATATATTTGTTTAAATAATAATGTTCAGTGTTTAGTTAATATAGAAAAACGGGTGTCCTTATAATTATGAGAGCCAGTATATATATATATATATATATATATATATATATGAATTCAAATGATGAAGTGATAGAACATCAATATTTCATCAGTGACTTTGATAGAATATTGTATAAAAAGAGGTAAATTTCTGTCTCACTCTGTAGGCCCATTCCTAAAGATTTACAGAGTCCAAAGCCCAATGAACCCCTAACAGGTTGTTACTAATAAAAAACAAAAGCAAGATTGAAACATAAAATCCCTAGAAAGATTAAAAAATAATATAAAAAAAATTAATGAATAAAATCTGCAGTTATGAAAACGTTCAGGAAATATTCGATGAGCTACGAAACCTAAATCTACAATATTAAAAATTACACAGTGAAAGTTCAGGTAAAAATTGCAGTTCCTAAAGAAATTTTATTTTCAGTTTAAGAAGTAAATTCAAGTGAAGGGCCCTCTTCACTCACCGCTGCCGGAAGCCGGAGCTATTGTTATTCTATTGGAATTTTGTCTTTATAAATAATTTATTAACTAATACATATTTTTAAGTTCTGTTTTCATATTCTGAAAATTCCCAGCTGTTAAATTGACGAACCATTTAAAAAAAAATTTTTTTTTTCGTTTTTCATATTTTATTTTGAAGCTCCAAAATATGAAATTTCAATATGCGAAATATTTTCATTTTGCAATTTTAAAATAAAATATTAAAAAAAAAAATAAATAAATAAATACATTTTTAAAAAGGTCCGTCGATTTAACTGGTGGGAATTTTCTGAATGTGAAAACATAATTTAAAAATATGTATTAGTTAATAAGTTATTTGTAAAGAAAATTTCCCCATAGAATAACACTGGCTCGGGCTTCCGGCGACGGTAAGTGAATAGGGCCGTTAAAGTGAGAACTGTTAATTTTATATCTGAAAAGTTTAATGATGACATAAATATTAAAATATAAATTATCGATATGAAATTAATTGTATTTAATTTAATATTTAGGCACATAAAAAAGTTCGTAAATGATACTAAATTAGTGTCAGTTATTTGAAGACCAAAAGTGAAGTTATCCTGGTGATTTTCAGAGCATTATTCTTAGCATTATATCTGAAATTGAAAACATAAAAACGAAACAAAAGCCATCCTGTATTAATATCAATATTTATTTTTAATATTTGTGATTTTACATTTAACTTTATTATTACCCTGGTCGAAAATTGCTAAGAACAGATGACAACTGCATAAAATCAAACATAAAATGGCAGGGAGGGAATTATTGAAAATAGCATAATTGCGGGGGCTACAGTTTTTAAGTAGTATTTATTCAAATAAGATGTAAAGCTAGGAGAGATTGCGCCCACTGCGGAACGGCTGAAAGGAGAAGGATTGGCGCGCTAATAGTAGTTGTACAACGCCAATAGTGGAGTGCCGACTTGAATGTGCATATTGATTGCTTTAAGTTTCGAAGATAAAATTTTGTTATTTTGTCTCGTTTTAAAAAAGATTGCTTTGGATAAAGAGCATATGTTGACAAATAATTCTTCACATGTAAAAAAAAAAAAAAAAAAAAAAAAAAAAAAAAACTCTTCGTTTGCGTTTTATTTAATTATGTAAAACTTTTTGAATATGCATTAGTTATTAAAAAAATATTTGTAAATTTTTAATATTGTTAACATTGAAAAACTTCATGGACTTAATAGTGCTTAACGATTAAGAATGTTACATTTGCATAATAATGGTTAATAAACTACCTCATGGCTATCACTCTTCATTAAGCTAGACAACTATGTTATCACAATGGTTGCTCTAGAATTAAAATACTCAAGAAATAGGGAGATTTGGGAAATTTTTAGTATTTCTGGAAGGGGCTAGTAACAGTTTGAAAAGATTAAATCTTTTAAATTTATTGTATACTTAATCAGGATACTATACACGTTCACAGAAACACACACACACACACACACACACACACACACACACATATGTATATATATATATGTGTGTGTGTGTGTGCGTGTGTGTGTTTGTGTGTATCTGTGAAATTGAAAATGAAGTTTACAACGAATATTTCTTAAACAGACAATGATATAATCATACTTTTAATTTAGAAAAAATATTCTAGGTAAGAGTGGTTTCAGATATTGCACTTTTTGTATAAATCGTCGTTCACAAATTTAAATACGCAATTTAAATTTTATACGTACTCTCATGATTTTAAACTTACAATTAGAAAAATACTGTTCTTTTTCAAAGAAGAAAAACTAAAAATTCAATGATTCTAAGTGAAATAATTCCTAAGATATGAAATTTTAAAAATAGTGAATAGTACTTACCTACATCTTGGTGACCATTTTTTGGGAAAAAAAGGCATTGTTTTAGGAAAGAACTGTGACATGCGGTAAAATAAATAAAGATTCACTTGTTTTAACAAAGAAATTAAGTGCATTTTTCAAAAGGCAAAGGTAAGAAAATAAATAAGCAAAATTCTAGTTTTTGAAACTTTAGGATATAATTAAGTACCGTGCAGTATAATAGTTAAATCCTTTAGGGATTATCCACTAATTGCATAAAAGTTTAAGAGAGAAAAAATAAAAATTTGTACAATATTAATAATATAGCTTTCAAAACATTGAATATTTATAGCTTTTTCTTATTTATTTACGGGAATTTAAGAAAATGAGGAATTTTGATAGTTTGGAATTGAAGTGATTTAATAAAATATTTATTTAATAATTGATTCTGGTTTTATTACGGGATTAAATTAGAAATTTTAGTCCATATTGATTTCGTGATAATTGCGCGCAATTTAAAAGTATTATTTCGTTTTTTTTTTTTTTTTTTTTTTCCTTTTTTGAAATATAAAGCGAGATTGTTGAATTAATTTCAGAAGAATTATAAATAATGTTACTAAATTGATGTTATAATTTTATGGTTATAATTACTCTAATGCTAAATTTAATGCATGTTTTAAGGTTAAAAACTGAAGAAATGGTCAATTGCTTGTCTATGCGCCTAAAAATACGTTTTTATTTCTTATTTTCTCTTCGGATTAACTAGGAATAATTTAAGAACGTTACATTAGATTAAAGTTACAGTTTGATACAGTAGTATTAATTGAAATTTTTATAAAATAGTATATAGTATCAAACTGCTACTTTGTTAAAATTACAGATTTTAAATAAGAGAGAAAAATCAAACAAATCGCATAAATTATAAAAATTACAACGTACTGGACTGTTACAATGTTTAATATTTAATGTATTTTATAACGACGATAACATATATAATTAGGTATTGTTATAAATTGTAAAGAAATACACCAAACTCGTTTTTTCCTGTAGTTTTACTGATAAAGAGATGTTATTATGAAATGAATTGTTTTGTGTTCTGTTGCATGTAAATTAAAAAAATGTCAGGGAAAATTATTTCAGGACAATTTCGATTTAAACTATTTAAAGCATCTTTTTAATGATGCAGTGCCCATAATTAATGCTGTCATGAACAATAAATAATTATATAAAATCGCTCGGCCTTTAACATGCATTAATAATTATTTCCTTTTGCAAAAATAAGAAAATGAATAACACTAAACTTTGATTATAATTTATTATTCAAAATTTAATTCATTTTCTGTATTAAAATTGCATTTTCCTTCTTTCTATGCACATATATTCATTTAAAACAAAAAAAAATATTTATTTTATTTTATTATTATTTCTTTAACATCCAAACATGTATAACGTATGTCTCAAAGGAATAAATGACTAAACCAAAATTTCTCATGGATTTCATATTATAAATCTAAACTACTCCTTTTCTAATATAGTATTTCGTGAAAATTATATTATTTAGTGTGAACAAAATGTAAAAAGAGCATATTTGATATTATTTTAAATCCGCCAGGCAAGCCAATCTAAATTATTTAGCAAAAAAAAAAAAACTTTCTTTTTTGGTGTGTCTGTGTATGTGTATAAATCTTTCCTCTAAAACATTCGATGTCCATCGCTTGCATAATCATCACTCCGTGAAATTTCTGCACGCATTTTCTAATAACAAATTTTCAGTGTGCTAAAAATATCGTATGTTTTTTATGATAAATGTCCATGAATTTACGTGCCTTCGAAATATATGCTTATCTAAACTTACAACGCAATCTTTGATTTATATGCTTATATCTTTATTAAGTAAAGTCTGTCGTAAAAAAAAAAAAAAAAAAAAAAAAAAAAGAAACTTTGTCGTATTGATTATCTCTGAAAGACATGTTATTCAGTGATAATTCGGTATGTATAACGACCGTTTTTTTTTTTTTTTTTTCTATATTTAGTAACTACAAGTAAATTTATTAAAAATATAGAATTGTGTTTATTTTATGTATTGATCTAAAAAATTATTATAATAATAATAAATAAAGTTTTTAAGTTTTTGGTGCATATAAAGATTGTGAATTTCTTTATTTATCTTAACAAGTGTTTTTGTTTGAAAAAATGAGAGCTTATATCAAATTATTTGGAACACTTTCAGTTTAGACAGACAAAATATTAGTTTTTAACATTGAAAATGCTAATTGTATTTATTCTTTATTAAATATGTTTTTTAATCTCATTAATATGGGTTATATTCTTAATATAAAAACTGCACGTAAAAATTTCGGCTTCACCGTAATATGTCTTAATTTTCGGAGTGTCCTTGCATATATAACAGTGTTAGTTAGTATTCTATTTTTTTTTTTTTTTTTTTTTTACATGTCACAAACCTTTTTATATAATTATTCTCTACTTACTCGCTTTTTCTTCCAACATTAAATAATTCGTATTCCATTTGCATTGTTTATGCATTAAGAAATAATACTATTACGTTTAATCACAAGTAACAACAGAATTGAAAACGTGGCATAAAGACTAAAACAATTATTTTTTGAAATGCGTTAATTAAATAAAAACAAAGGGATAGTAATAATAAATATACAAATAATTCACTTTTTTTTTAAATCTAAATTTATAAGTTGGAAGAAAGGGAAAAAGTAAGCAAATAAATAAATAAGATATCTATAAAATTAAGTATTCCTCCCTAGATGATAGTAATGTGTATTTTGTCGGTAATTACTGCTGTATTAATGCCAATTAAAAAAATAAATAAATAAACAAGAATGATAAATCTTGCGACACGCATTGATTATTAGCACTTTCCAACTGCATGTACACGATGTATGATTTAACTATTGATGTTCTTTGCTAACGTTATCACAATACGGACAAACAAAAGCACAGAAAGGTGGAGATATACAGTAATTGAACTTATAATCACTCTTAAATATATTTGCAAACTGTTAAAAACACATAACACAAACGAAAATTTTATTACAGTCCTTCATGTACTTGTATGAATATTTTAGTGTACCTTGTAAATTTGAAGGCTGAGCATAACATATTCTACAGAAAATATAATTTTAGAATACTAACAATAAATGCATATTTCATTATGATTTTTACAGTAAAAAAAAAACAAAAAAAAAAAAAAATGTGATTTATAAAATTGCTTCTCCTAAAACGCAATGCATTGGCATTTTATTGGGTGTCCCAGTGCACAAACCAGTTGTACAGGGCCTATTACTGCCATTTGGAATATTCCATAGTGAACTTCAATGTCATGTGGCATTTTTAAGAAATTTTGAAAATATTTATGGGCATTCGAATCGAGCATACGGACAGTCAGACTAACAGATACACTAATCTATACCATATTCACACTTAAAAATTGTTAGAAAGTGTTAAAATAACTTATTCTAAACGAAAATGCAACTACAGCAAATTTACAATAATTACCCTTAATATACCTGCATAGTTTTGTGTGGCCCTGTAAATCTCTATCCGCTTCATATTAATATCTATAAAAAGCATTCTTTTGTGCATATAACATGTCTCAAGTGCAAAGTAAATTTGTTAATATATGGTTTATAGAAATACTTTTCCTAGAAAGCAATGCTTTGGAATATTTTCCGCTGACCCTGTATACAAACCATTGGTGATATTTATTCCATTTTCAATGACGAACACCCGATAGTTAACTTGAATAACATATTTCAATTTCTTTAAGATTTGTGTGAAGTAAATGTATTAAGATATGGTTTCTAAAAATACCTCTCATACAACGCAATGTTTCAGAAAATTTTCACACTACACAAACCAGTGGTAGAATTTACTACATTTTTTAATAGTCAACATCCGATTGTAAACTTGAATAATACATATTAGTTTCAAGAAATTCTGTGAACATTTATTGGAGTTAGAGTACGGGCAGACAAACAGACAAAACAAATTCATTAACACGTTTCAACCTTGTTGTAAAGAGAGGCAAATGAACACTCATGCCGAAAATCAGTCAAATGTCAAAAATACAATTCAGTTTTGTTTGAATATAAAAATGTATTAAAAAAGTTAAAATGTAATAAAATGTATTAAAGTTGTATTAAAAATGTGTGTTATCTGTTATTTATTTTTACCATAATGCCTGGTTAATTTTAATAACGTCAGTAATTATTTATATCTCAATGCTATCAATGAGGAAGTAGAGAAACTATAAAATTACTTTATGTATCTATGCGTATGAATTCTAAATATAGTTTTACCAATGAATCATCTCTGAAATATTTACGAAAATTAGCAATACTAAATTAATCGTTCAAATTTACTAATTAAAACGTTACTCATCAATATGATATCTTCGAGTTCTATAAACATATTAATAATTTTTCTAAACTATTTTCAGATAATCTTATATTTTCCAAGTTATGGTGTTTTGAAAGCAATAGACATTTCTTAAGATATTATTCCATTCAATTCGCTTTACTAAAATTTCAAATGATAGCAAGTATAAAATACTATCGCTTCTTCGATTATCACCATTGCATAAACTAATAAGTGCGGTATTCTTCAGATATTTCGTAACTTCATTTAACCATATGCCAAACTATTTCAAGTTGATTTCTCACTTAATAGCGTAAAATGCGATATTCCGAAATTTCTCAAAACTTTATTTTTTTCCCTTATTCGCTATATTTAAAATGGTAATCCTGTATAAACTATATTATTTTTCTTTTGATTAACTGCCATTTCACAATAGATAAGTTTATAAATGAAGATAATTTAAAATTATTCAGTATAATTTTATAATTTATATTAGAATAATAAATGAATTTAATAACATATACCTGTTATACTTATATATATTGACTAGGGATCCACTTCGTTTACTATCTAAACTGATTATTTTTCCTGTGAATGATAGCATATATATATATATATATATATAATGTATCGCAATATAGTTATTATTCATCTCCGTTATTTATGACTTTTTTTTTTTTCTCGTCAACCCCTCTTCGAAAAATCCTTTTCGCAAAAAAACAAAACGAAATAAACTAAGATAGATTTGTTATTATAAAAATGCACCACAGAACTGACGTTTAAAAGCAATAAGTACAAAACTCTGAATAAACATCATTCTTATTTTTTTACTTAGTTCTTACCTTTTATGGCGTTTATTCAAAATTTTACACTTATTAAGAATTGTTATTACACTAAAAAATATAGCAAAATAGGATATTGTAATTATTTTTCGTTTTATCATTCGTTTTGTATATATTATTTTAGTAACTCTTATCAATTTACTTTAAATATTCTGTACTTAAAATAAAATTCAAAAAAGTAAAGGAAAAAAAAAAGAATCGTTTAATCTTTATCTTTTTTGCCTACGTTATAATACAACGTATAGATGAAAGGACAAAAAGACAGACATTAGACTAATTGAATTCGTAACCACTCTTAAATACTTTTGAAAATCGTTAAAAATGCTTAACACAAACGGCATTTCAATTGCAATCCTAAATGTATTTTAATATTAGCTTATCCGTGTAAATTTAAAGGTTCAACACATTATATTCTATACAAAACATTCTTTTAGCATTCTAACAGTAAATGTATATTTCAGTAGAAAGTTAAGTAAATGTGGTTTATAAAAATGTCTCTCCTAAAATGCAATGCATTATTATATTTTTCTTTTGATGTCCAAACAATACACAAACCAGATGTATAGGGCCTTTTAATGCCATTTATTTAAGGAATATTCCACAGTAAACTTGAATGATATATATCACTTTTAAAAAATTCTGAAAATATTTACGACATTTTAGGAAAGTAGACGGACAGGTAGACAGACTGACTATGAGAGAAACTGATTCAGTAATTTTAAACAGACAAATTCATAATCTTATTCACTCTTAAAAATTGTTAAACATGTTAAAAACACTTAATTTAAACGAAAATGCAATTCCAGCAAATTTTCCCATAATAACCCTTAACACGTTAATGCCCAAATTAATTCTGCAAAATATTATTAGCTAATAATTCCACTTCTAAATTATTATAGAAAATTGACAGTAAAATATATTAACTTAAACAATTCTTCTGATAGTTTTAAATTTAAAGCCTATGAAAATAGATTAATTTCTTATTATTGTTGACAAAGATCTGGAAAGTAAAGTATTATAATATATTATTATTCAACTTGATTTAAGTCAGTATAGCTGCGCAAAAAGCAAATATATGTGCGACGAATGAAAAATCATAAAATTACTATCCAAATTATGAATGAATAATTAATAGTAGGCACATAAAACTTTCAGGGATCATTTAGAATGACGCTATAAACTGTCACTAAAAAGCAGAAATCATTCCAAGGAACTACAAAAAATATACGTGCCATTTTATTAGCTGTCCTCAAATGAGGACACTGGATTAATGTAACTGAATATTTTTGAGTGGTCCTGTAAATCTTAATGCTAATCATATTAGAGTCTACAGAAAGCATTCTTTTGTATATATGAGTAAAATATTTGAATTGCATTAACATTTGTATAAAGTAAAGATATTAAAATTTTAATAATATAAATACCCCGCATACAACGCAATGCTTTCGGAAAATTTCGGGTGTCCCTATACACAAAGCAGTAGTGGTATATTTGCTCCATTTTCAATGGGAAATATCCGATAGTAGACTTGAATAACATATATCAGTTTCAAGAAATTTCATTAATATTTACGGGAGTTAGAGCGTGGGCAGACAAACGGACAGATGGGCAATAACTAAAATCTTAAATACTTTTCAGCTTTGTTGGAATGTGTTAAAAAGAAAAGAAAAGAAAAATAATATACATTAAGTGTTTTTAATTTATTTCTTAAAATAATTGCAGCACTGTAGTTAAAAATAATAATATAAATAAATCAAAATAAATCCTCACTTTAACTTTCCAACAAGGCTGAAAAGTGTTAATGACTTCGGTTTGTCTGTCTGTCTGCCTGTCTATCCGTCTGACTGTTCGCGATCTAACTCCCGTAAATATTTATGGAATTTTCTGAAACTGATATATACTATTTAAATTCACAGTCTGTTGTTCCCTATTGAAAATGAAGTGCGTACCTCTACTGGTTTATGTACAGGATCACCCGAAAGTATTCCAAAGAATTAGTTAAAAATACCACTTTTAAACAAGTAAATATTTTTAATAAAAACTATACTTAAATTAAAAACATTATAAAAAATTCACAAATATATTTGCTCTAAGCTTTTTGTCCAGCTTATCTAGGCATCATGAGGACATATTAAAAACAGAAATTTGACAAATGCAGCACGAGACATTCATTATATAATAAAAAGTCACAGTACAATTACAGTTAATTTCAATCAGTCTTCAAATTATAAAAGTCTCTTTTATTAGTTGAAACTTTTTATGATCATCATAGAGCAACATGCTGTATGGAAAAAAAAAAACTTGCATATAGTTGAGGTTTCCTAGGGATGCCATGTAGAATCATAGTTACTGAGGAACTTGCATGGAACTTTGTTGGAAAGGACAAGGAAAGCTGTAGTAAAAAACTGAGATTTCAAAGGGATACCATGGAGAAACTGAGTAACTTGAATGGAACTTCGTCGGGAAGGATTTGGAAAGGCGTAGTATGATACATAACGGAAACAACCAAAAGATAGTCATGAAGCTGCAGTACTGTAGCCGGTTTTTGCTTCTTGGGATAACACTGGAGCCACCTTGAGAACTTTAATAATGAAAAATATGATGACCCTAAAAAGTTTCAACTAATAAAACATTCTTTTGTAACTTAAAGACGGATCGAAAACTTTAACTGTACTGTGACTTTTAATTATATAATGAATGTCTCGTGCTGCATTTGTCAAATTTCTGTTTTGAATATGTCCTGATACGCTGGGCGAAAAGCTTAGACTAAATATATTTTCAAAAAAATGTTATAATGTTTTTAATAAAAGTATAGTTTTTAATAAAAATATTTACGTGTTTAAAAGTGGTATTTTTAACTAATCTATACAATATCACGTGGTTTTAAAAATCTCTTTATGAGATGAGATTTACTATTCCAAAGTACTGTGTTCCATGACCATGAGAGGCATTTCTATAAAGCATCTTTTAATACCTTTACTGTACACAAATCTTAATGAAATTGAAATATGTTATTCAAGTTCACTATCGGATGTGTAAAATGGAGTAAATGCGAGCACTAGTTTGTGTACAAGTGACAACCGAAAGTATTCCAATGTATTGCATTCAATGAGAGGTATTTCTATAAAGCAAATTTTAATAACGTTACTTTGCACAAAGCTTAATAAAATTGAAATATGTTATTCATATGTACAAAAAATTGCTTTCTATAGACTATAGTATGTTATTAGCATTACATTTACAGGGCCACACAAAAATATTCAGTTACTTTAAGAATTATTAATAAAAGTTTGCAGGAATTGCACTTTCATTTATATTAAGTATATTTAACAATTTCTAACAATTTTTAAGTGTGAATATGATTTAAATTTGTGTATATGTCGGGCTGTTTGTCTGCCCGTCCGTCTCTCTGTCTGTCCACGGTCTAACACATTTAAAAACTTATAGATTTTTTTTTGAAATTGATATAGCTTAGTCAAGTTCACAACCGGATGTTCCCTATTGAAAATGGATTGAATACGTCTGCCGGTTTGTGTACAGGGACATCGGAAAGTTTTCCAGCATTGTGTTCTGAGAAAGGTGTTTCTATAAACCATATTTTAATACCTTTACTGTAGACAAATCTTAATAAACTTGAAATATGTCATTATCAAATGTTTCTTAAGTAAAATGGCGTAAATACCAGCACTGGTTCGTGTACAAGGACACTCGAAAGTATTCCAAATCATTGCGTTCTATGAGAAGTAGTTCTATAAGCCAAATTTTAATAACTTTACATTTCACAAAGCTTAATGAAAGGGAAATTTCTTATTCATAAGCACAAAAGAATGCTTGCTATAGAATATTGTATAATAAGCATTAGATTTACAAGGACACGCAAAAATATTTAGTTTCTTTAAGAGATTTTAATAAAAATGTGCTGGGATTGCACTTTCATTTTGATTGAGCGTTTTTAGCACTTTCAAACAATTTTTAAGTGTGAAAATGCTTTCAATTTGTGTATTTGTCTGTCCGATTGTTTGTCTTTCTATCTGTTTGTCTCCCGCCCCAGCGTCCGTAAATATATTCAGTATTAAAAAAAAAGTGTTATATATTAGTCAAGTTCACTATGAAATGTTTCATATTTAAAATGACATTAATATGTCCTGTACAACTATCTTATGTACAGTGACAACTATGAAAAAAAAAAAAAAGTAAAAATCCATTGCATTTTAAGAAACACTTTTTTAAAAATCACATTTAAATAACTTTCTACTGTAAAAATCATAAAGAAATTTTTATGTAGTGATAATAGTGTAACAAAATATTTTGCATTATGATTAACTCTCAGAATTACAGGGTTACACTGAAATATTGAAATACATTAAGGGCTGAAATTCTAACCTAACGGCTGCCTTTTCTTTTGTGTTAAGGCCTTTTATCACATTCCAACAATGTCTGAGATTGATTTTAAATTCAGTTAGTCTATCTGTATATTTTTCAGTCGTTATATCTGTTGTGTGATAACGTAGGCAAAGAATATTGAAATATATATGATACAACAAATACATGCAGG
Source organism: Salticus scenicus (assembly GCA_963930645.1). Lineage (NCBI taxonomy): Eukaryota > Metazoa > Arthropoda > Arachnida > Araneae > Salticidae > Salticus > Salticus scenicus. Next base: position 318,673,730 of record OZ005650.1, read on the forward strand.
TGGAAAGTGTTAATAACCCATGCTTACTGCATGATTTTTCGTTCTTGTTTTCTCTTCTTACAGATCGCTTTAGTTTTAAATATTTTATAATATTTATTTTAAAGTATCAAGCTACTATTATTTCAAATGGAAATTCAGTGAAAGACCATTTGCAGATTTATATATCTCTTCTAAATCTATAAATTTCAAAGTTTTCTTAAGCGCTTTCAAAAAATATTGTTTTTTTTTTCCAAGAAATTTGTGTTCCTTTTTCACTTTCTCTTACCCACAGGGTTGAGAAAGTATTGTTTTAGGGTCAAATTTTCGAACGTGAGTTTTTGTTATATTTACATGTTCTAAGGTCCCTTGAAGACGAAAATCATGTTTTCAGCGAAAGTTCTGTGTGTCTGTCTGTCTGTGTGTCTGTAATCAGCATTTCTCAAAAAGAAATAGTAGCATAAATTCGAAACTCGGTATTCTAAAGATGCATCATATAGCGATGCTACACTAAGATTTTCGTTGAGATGAAGCAAATGGTTCGTGTACAGGAACACTCAAAAGTATTCAAATGCATTACATCTATAGGGGAAATTCCAGCTAAATAGATTTTAAAATCTATAGACTGCACTAAACCAAATGAAACGAATGTATATTTTGTAAAATAGAGATAGCCAACTGGGAAAAAAGTTTTGTGTATGTAGGAGCTCCGCCTCCCCCCTCCCCCTCATGGGGGGGGGAATTTCTCCTTCGAGGGGAGTAAATTTTCATGATGGATATCTTTCAAAAGAGCTCGCCAATACCTTTAAAACGAATGGTTGAACCATCGATCTGCGATAATTTAAAATAAAGTTTTAATTTTTTCATAAAAAAAAAAGAAAAAGAAAAGTAACACTGAGGACAAATTCAATTTTTTTTTTTTTTTTTTTTTTTTTTAATATTTAGTGTTATACTAATTCTCTAATATAGGAACCGTGTGCACTGTGATAGAAGATATTTTTTTTAAATAATAATTTTAATAAATTATTTTTACTGATTGAATTTGTGTAGCAAAATACAGAAGAATGTCGTGTGGTGGCCACAACACACTAGTTATTTGTTTTTAGTGGATGTGCTTTACTAATAATATTTTACCATTTCCATTAAAGCTGTTCGAGAATTGAAATAAATTCCTCATAGAGATATGGTAAATAATGTATGTTTTAAGCAGAATATTCGTCGCTTGATTTTTGTACATTAATGAAACGGGGGTTGAGTGGGGCGGTAGCTCCCCTCACACAGAACTAATTATCATATAAAACTCTTCCTAAGCCTAATTTGAATTGTTTAACATAGGCGTACATAACAGTTCTCGTTATCTTACCTCTTAATCTTCAACCTGTATTTATAGTATTAAATTTCAGAATAAGAAAATATCGTGTGAGTGGCACACCAGATTATTCAAGTTCGTTGTCGAACATTAACGATGCAGAAGCAGCTAATGTGAAGATTACCTAGTTAAAATGCGGAAAACTCTTGATTCCGCATTTTAACGGGTCATTTTAGTAAATACGCATATTAGCTAGGTAATATGCACATTAACGAATTTCGAGCTTTAATGGTAACATATATATATATATATAAAGAACTTATGACAGAATATATTATTGAATAACAATTTATACATCAAGATATATTTAGTGTATTTAAAAGAAAATGATGCCTAATATTATTTTTTAAACATAAATGTAAAATTTACTGGATCACTCATTATAAAATTACACACACACGCGCATAATAATAATAATAATAGTATTCGAATAATTAGTAGAAGAAGAATATAAAATAACACTAGAAATGTCACTCACACAATAAATATAATTTTTTCCTAGTGGGTTCCTTTGAATCTTAAATATAAAAAAAATAAACTCGCCACTTTCCATGATGTTAAACAGCCTTTTTGCTCATCGTGAGAACGATTATTGAAAATTGTGACTTTAACAACCCCCACATGGTGGCTTCTGGAATGCCCTCATCTGCCCTTTCCCATGAAATACCTTGTTCGCTAACCGTGAAAACGACCTTTGAAAATTCTGACCGTTGCGAAATTATACTCGTTGGCTTCTACATCTACAGTCCCTTAGTATTTCTAATTTATAATTTTAAACTTTGATAACAAAATTAAATTTGTGCTTTAACAAAATAAATTAAATTTGTGTAATTTAAGACAAAGAAGATTTAATCAACGACAGCTTATTTTATGTGTGTATCAGGCGACAGGTTGCATGGTTATGCTTCGCTAAAATGATTTAAACTTGTGTAATTTCATTTTGCGGAAGAAAAAAATAATCAACAACTGTTTAAACTTTGTGTGTATAAAGTAAAATAATCTTGGGTATTTATCGTTCGGAAGGTGGTGATACTTTTCTGCATATTCGAACATTTAAGTAGAGGCTATATCTTAGTTTCTATTGAACACTATGGACTTATTAAAATATATCCGTCTATCTATATTTCTTACTCATGCTTAAATTTGCGTGTATATCGGCCGAAAAGTGGCGCTGCCTTGCTGCAATTTTCCTTGTTTGTGAAAAAGCTATGTTTGAAAGTATGAAGTACATAACTACACATTTATATATATATATATATATATATATACAGTGAAACCTGAATAATTCGAACTTGTTTAATTCGAAATTCTGGATAATTCGAATTTTTTACGCAGTCCCTTGAATTTTATATTAAAATAATGTTAAAAAATCGTGGATAATTCGAATTCTATTTTGGATAATTCGAATTTTTCCTACGATTACCTTTAAAATATTACAGTAAAATTTGTTCCCGAGATTTTTTCTGAGCAAAATTGCATTATATATCTTAAGAGTCTTTCAAAAGAAGGATAAGGAAATATAAGAGAAGCCCCTAGCTAGTGCATCAGAAGATATGGTGAATATACATGAATTTCGAGGTTTTTTTTTTAATTGAAAGTCATGTCTAAGGTAGTAGATTCTATTTTATATCAAGTCTTATGCTATGACACAAAGATTGTACTTAAAGAAGAAATAAAAAATATCTGACTACTTTTTAAAAAGTGTTGAATAATTAAGCTCGTAAAATATATTGATTTAGAAGGGGGGGGGGATGTAGCAGTATTCTTAAGTATAAAGTTTATGTGTTAAATCTTTGATCGTAGAGTTTTAATTTTTTATTATATCCCTTTTTGGACAAAATAGTATATGTAATTCGAATTTTTGGATATTTCGAATTTTTCTCTGGTGTGTGTGTGTGTGTGTGTGTATTTAGCGTAAGGTCATTTCTTATAAATAATGTCAAAGAAAATCCTCAGGTTTAGCAAAATAATAAAAATATTAAAAAAAAAAAAAAAAAAAAACTTTTATTGTGGTGAATTTATTAATAAATAATTTTGAATTTACTGATTCAGTATCAAATGAAAATTTTCTTACACATGTTTTAAATTGGTGTGTTTCTCGACAAGAACAAAAAAGCGATATTTGAAAATATTAATAAATAACTTCAATAAATTTTAAACTTAAAATGGCTAATCTATTAAGGGCGATTAGCGATTTCTATTGAAATCCGTTTAAAATTCGCGAAACTTCAAAATTGCTTTTTTACTCCACAGTAAAAAAAAAAAAAAAAAAAGACTTTTTTTTTTTTTTTTCTTTTAAAAGTGATTTTTTTTCTATCTATATATTAATAGGCAGGCATGAAATTTGTGGTACACTTTTACCACATTGATTGTGGGAATAGAGAGTTGAAAGTGGTATCATTTTGTATTAAAAAATTCCTAAAGTAGAAAGTTGTTAAATCTGGCAATATCTTAAAACTCAAATAAAACCATAGACACAATAATTTGTGTAGATGTAGCAACACTATATTCTCGAATACAGATTTTTCATTCTAAGAGACAATAGCTATTACAGTAGAAGAAATCTGAGAGAAAGAGTGACATAGAATAAAACGTAGGTAAAATCATAAAGCATTACTAATGTAATTAAAGGGAAAAATCCGAATATTTGTTCTGAACTGTGGCGCCATCTGCAGCCGTTTTCAGTTATAACAGAACACGGTTTTTTCAAAGAAAAACCGCTGATTGAACAGATCTTTAGTATTACACGTGTGTCTAGGTATAACCAACGAGATATATAAAGATGCTTTTTTTTTATTTTTTATTCTCTTTTGGTTTCATTAGAATAAGATGCATTTTCGAAAGAGGAGCGTTAAAAAAGATGTAGTCGAGATAAGAAGGGCACTTATACGGTGTCTTAAAATTTATTAATTATAACAATAAATGGTAACCCTTCAGAAGGTCCAAGATGAGTCATGTGACATGCTCTCCTTGCACCTGCGTATTCGGTGGTTCCCTTGGTAACAGATTATTTTCAGTAATTTTCTATGGCAACGGTTTGGAGATTGTTCTTCGCAGCCAATGTTTTTGTTTACTTACGGAGTTTAATATTCTTTTGTTCTAAATCATTTTGATTTTGATTTTACTTCTTTTTTATTTCGTGTAGTTTAACTTTAACCGATAAAATGTTTAAAAATATGTGAAACCTTATTATTTGTTGTTAAATTTAGCTCTTTAAATGTTTAAATTTTCTTTTATAAACACATTTAAACTTTGTTGGGAAAAGATGAAAAAAAGGTATTTTATTATTTATTAAAATGTGAAATGTGTGTAAAATTATTTTAAAAACAATTTATTTCGGTCATAGGACTGTCATTGTTGCAACATCAGTGCCTTCCGCCCATTTCCCCTCTGTCTCTTCGCCACTTGTCGCGACAGTGGGAATGCTTTTTTTTTTTTTTTTTTTATTCTCTTTTGGTTTCATTAGAATAAGATGCATTTTCGAAAGAGGAGCGTTAAAAAAGATGTAGACGAGATAAGAAGGGCACTTATACGGTGTCTTAAAATTTATTAATATGATTCTGTTTTATTAAAGAAGGAGAAAACTGAATATTTTTAATATATAGAAAATTATTCATTTTGTGAATTAGAAATAATCTGAAGAGTGTTAAATAATCGTCAAATTTTGTACATATTTTCATTGTAAATAGAACCATATCATCATCATTTAAGTAAATATGTTGAAACCCAAAGTTCCAGAAATATTATTTTGTGTCAGCGATACTCAATTCTAACTCTCTACGTTTCCAGTCGGCCGTGAAAAGAAGAAAGGGTGAGCACCTTTTCGATAATTAGTTGATAAATAATAATGAATGTGATTTTTAATTTAAAGATATTTATCGCTAGTTATAATCTAATTTAAAAAGAACCCATGAATATAAAGATTATATTAAATTAGTGGCGCCCCAGAACAGGGACGGCCGACTTGGATTACTTTCTCCAACATCGAAATAAATAAATATAAATGTTATTTGAATTGAATATTTGAAAATTTGTTCTTTTGATGATATTATAAATAAAGAGAAAAAGTTTTGGTTTTCAAAAAAAAGTTTCGTTTTCATTAACATTTGAAATAAATAATAAATGATATTTATATTGATGGTTTTGTTCTTGAAATTTGTTCCTTTGATAAAAATTGAAATGAAAGAATATTTTTAGTTTTGGTTTGTGCATTACTTTGTGTTTTGAATTATTGCATTATATATTAATATGATGAATGCATAACTTTGAAATGTTTTGTTTAATAAACAACTGTGACAAGAAATTTTATTTGATAATTTAATCAAAAAATAATATTTTTAAAGATTTGTTATTTATAATTAGCATAATGAGTGTAATTCAAAAACAAAAAAGAAGTGTTCTTAAAGCGCAAACCACAAAGTTAATAAATAAATTCGAAAGCAGGTTATTAGAAATTGATGTTGGAGAAGAAGAGTTAGAACAATATTTAGAAAGATAGGGAACTGAATTCATTAGATGATGAGATACAGAAAAATATCAAAGTAGAAGAGGTTGAAGAGGAAGTTTTAAAATGCGATGGATATAATTCAAATATTTTGATTTGGAAAACTAAAGTAAAAAGTAAAATGATTAAAATAAAAAATAGTAGTAATTCTAACATTTTATCGACTAGCCCCGTAATAGAAGGCAATAGAACACCAAAATTAGATCAAGGTTATATTAATCCTCCTCGATTAAATATTGATAGATTTAACGGTGATCCAACCGATTTCCAAAGATTTATTGATCAATTTGAAGCAGCAATCGATAAGATCCAGTTCTATCAAATATTGATAAATTTAGCTATTTGAGTTCATATTTAATTGGTACAGCTGCTGATGCAATAAAAGGTTTCACACTAACAAACAATAATTACTTCGCGGCTATGGAAACATTAAAAGATCGATTTGGAAAAAAAACATTACTAATTAATTCCCATTTAAATAAATTACTAAATCTATGTCCTGTAAAAAAATCCAACGATATATTTGCACTAAGAAAATTACTGGACACATGTCAGACAGAAATAAGAAATCTAGAATCCCTAGGGATAAAAGAAGAAAATTACAGCACGTTATTTTGCCCAATTTTCATAAAACTTTTACCAGCAGGCATAGTTTTAGAAATAACGAAAAAATACGGCGATGATGATCAGTGGAAAGTTTCAGAAATGATTGAAATTTTAAAAACAGAAGTTGTTAGTCGCGAAAAAGCTACTGCACTAATTTCAAATGTCCAACACTCAGAACATATTTCCACCACATCAAATAATAAAGAAAGTTATGAATCACCAAAAAATAAACAAAATACGTCCATCAACTGCAGCTGACCTTTACAATAATAATTCAGGCAATAAACGACATTTCTGTAATTTTTGTAATAGCGAAAAACATCTATTGCAGGATTGTAAAGAATTCAAAACTAAAGAATTCAGTGAAAAAAGAGATTTTTTGATGAAACGTGGTCATTGTTTTGTTTGTTTCTGTAAAGGTCATTTGGCAAAAAATTGCCGCTGCTTTGTAAAATGCCGTATTTGTTCTCGCCGTCATCTCGATATAATGTGTCCAGAAAATAATTCCGAAAAACAAGTTACAAATGAAAATACCGCCTTGTCCAATAAAACTTGCAATCAAGAAGTGTTACTCCAAACGTTAACGCTAAGGTTAATCAATAAAGATAAAGAATACATTATCCGAGCATTAATTGATTCAGGATCTCAGAAATCTTATTTAAAGAAAGAAATAATAAAGAAAATTGGTTATACACCTACAGGTCAAGAAAAATTAAACCGAAGTTTGTTTGGTGGGTTACAACAAACACACGATCATTTACGGTATAGAATACATTTAGGTGATTTACATAAAAACTATTTGTGTAATTTTGAAGTTCTTGATCAAGAAAAAATTTGCGCAGAAGTACCTAAATTACGAAATGGGCCATGGATTAACGAAGCAAGAAGGCGGGTAATTCAATTTTCAGATTATGAGAACTCAACAAAATTTAGAAGAAATAAAAATAGAGAAATTGATTTGTTAATTGGTGCAGATGTATGTGAGAAACTTTTTACAGGGAAAAGTAAATTACTCTCGAAGGGTTTAGTGGACTTTGAAACAAAATTACGTTGGACATTGATGGGTAAAACGGAAGAATTTAGTTCCAACGATAGTACAAATGTTGTTTTATCTCTTCATGTGGCCAATGCACAGATTTCAGATTTTTGGTCCCTGCTTACTTTAGGAATTTTGGATTCAGGAAATAAGAACACGAGAGAAGAATTAGACATAGCTGCTGAAGAATATTTTAACCAAAATATTAAAACTGTTGAAGACGGCAGATATGAAGTAAGCCTTCCATAGATTGAAGGCCATCCTCCACTACCAAGCTGTAGACCAATTGCTGAGCGAAGATTGAAGAATTGCGTGGAATCATTGAAGAAATCTGGAAGATTAGAAGCTTACAAAGCAGTTTCTAATGAATGGCTTGCAGAAGAAATCATTGAAGAAGTTGAGCCTTACAGTGATAACCTAAATGAACATTTTCTGCCCCACAGAGCAGTTATTAAAGAAAATTCCACAACTAAAATTCTTCCAGTTTTTCATGGGTCAGCAAGAGAAAAGGGCTCTCCTTCTATTAATGATTGTTTAGGAAAGTGTCCCAACTTAGTGGAACTAATTCCCTCTGTAATTAACAGATTTCGCTTTAAGAAAATTGGGGTAATTTCATATATTCGTAAAGCGTTCCTACAAATTCAGTTAAGCGAAGTAGACCGTCCGTATCTTAGATTCCTGTGGTGGGAGGAGGGTGATCCTTCAAATATTAAGATTTTTCAACATAGAAGAGTAGTATTTGGCCTTACTTGTAGTCCCTACTTGTTAGGAGCAACTCTAAATTACCACTTGCAACAGGTTAACGATGAACTAAAGGAAATTTCTGATAAACTAGCGGAATCTTTTTATGTGGACAATTGCGTCACAAGTGTAGAAATTTCCGAAAAACTTGAAAAATTTATTTCGGAGTCTAAACATATCCTTAGTACTACAAAATTCGATCTAAGAGGGTGGGAGCATAACATTATCAATCCAACAGAAGAAAATTCTACTCCCTCCAAGAAAAGAAATGTTCCAGTTTTGGGATTATTATGGGATTCAAACAATGATTAACTAAGTATAGACTTGCGAGAAAATCAAGAAGAAATCAAGACAGTTACCAAAAGACAAATATTGTCAGTAGCCCATAAAGTATTCGACCCCATTGGATATAGTTGTCCAGTAAGTGGACTACGTAAGTTGAATGACATTGCTATTCCAAGACTCCTTGTACCTGATCCGGAGTATACGGAAATGAGCCTTCATGTATTCTGCGATGCAAGCAAAGCAGCCTATGCAACTTGCATTTTTTTAAGAGCAGAAAATTTTAATGCCATTACCTGCCAACTTGTGCAAGCAGATCTCGGGTAGCCCCATTGAAGTCAGTCACCATTCTCAGGCTAGAACTTCTTGCCTGTACCATAGGAGCAAGACCAGCGCAAAGTGTAAAAACAGAATTAAGACAGCCGAGTATTCCAACACATTTTTGGACAGATTCATCAAATGCTCTATTTTGGATCAAAAGAAATGAAAATTGGGCACCTTTTGTTTACAATAGAGTGCAAGAAATTTGATCCCTCAGCCATCCAGAGAAGTGGAAATACGTACCAGGGAGGCTCAATCCTGCCGATTTGCCATCTCGGGGCTGTTCTGCTGAATTTCTCTTAAAATCCCGGTGAAGGCAAGGGCCTTCTTGGTTAAGAAAATTATCAGAATTTTGGCCTAAGTTTTAGAACCCGATTTAAATGTAATAGAATCAGAGAGAAGAAAAACAATAGTTTCTGCAGCCAATGTATCATCGAAAAACATAGACTTTTACGAGAAATGTTCCTCGTATAAAAAGATGTTAAAGGTCACAGCATGGATACTCAGATTTAAAGAAAATGCTAAAAAGCCTAAAGAAGCAAGAGTAATGACCAATTTAACAGTTGAAGAAATCGAGAAGGCTGAACTTACGATTATGAAGTTTGTTCAGAATCAAGATTTAAATTTTAAGAAAAACTTATCCTCTTTGCGTACATTTGTTGATGAAATGGGAGTCATCAGAGTTCAAACTAGAATATCAATGCGAAAAGATTCAGAAAATTTTAGATATCCAGTAGTTTTGCCAGTGAACCATAGCGTAACCTATAGAATTATTGAAAATGAACATACAGAAATGAATCATGCAGGATTACAAATTCTTATGTCAGCAATTCGAGAGAAATTCTGGATAATAAGATGCAGGAAGACCATTAGAAATATTCTGCATAGATGTGTCCAGTGTCAGAGATTCTCTTCGAAAGCTGCTGAAGTGCTGAATTCACCTCTGCCTGAAGATAGAGTGAGAGAAGCTGGTGTTTTTGAAATTACTGGAACAGATCTTTTTGGACCACTATTCTTAAAAGATGGCAGCAAATGTTGGGTAGTTCTGTATACATGTGCAGTTTTTCGAGCTATTCACTTAGAATTGACGACTTCGTTGACAACCGAGAATTTCATACAGACCTTTAGAAGATTCATTTCACGTAGAGGACGATGATAATGGAACCAACTGTGGAACCACAGTGATAATGGAACCAACTTAGTTGCGACAAGAAAAGAATTGAATTCTGTAGATTGGGCACAGATTGAAGAATTTGCAACTATAAAAAGAATTAAATGGACACTTAACCCTCCGGCTTCTCCGTGGTGGGGTGGATATTGGGAGAGATTGATTCGCATTATCAAATCAATGTTGAAAAGAGTTTTAGGAAAAGCCCATATGAACTATGAAGAATTATATACTACCATTTGCGACACAGAGAGTATGGTGAATTCACGACCACTTACATATGTATCTGAGGATACTGAAGATTTAACACCTCTCACACCTGAAATGTTTCTGAAAGATCTCCGTGAAACGGGAGTACCTGACTTGGATTTTATAGAAAGAAATAACCTGAGAAAAAGATTTGAATTCCCGACAGAAACTAAAAGACGATCTTCGCAAGAGATTTAGAACTGAATATTTGGGATTTCTTCGAGAATTTAACAATGTAAAGAAACCTCCTAACAACAATATTAAAATTGGAGATTTAGTTTTAGTGTAAAATGACAACTTAAAATGCATTCAGTGGCCATTGGCCAAAGTGGTGGATCTCTATCCTGGTAAAGATGGACAATTTCGTGTTGCCAAACTGAAAACCATGAAAGGTGAAATGCTGCGACCACTACAGAGGATTTGCCCTTTAGAACTTAGTGATACAATTGTAAACAAGAATCAAATTCAGACTTCCAGAGTTGGTAGAACTATTAAAACACTGAATCAAACCAGACTTTGATATAACTATATAAACTGACCGTAAAACTTTCAGTGTAAAATGACTTGAACATTTTTCTGAACTATTTTTATATTATATTGTTTATTATTATTATTATTTTTTATTTTTTAAGAATATTTTAGACTGTAAACAGTTTTCCTTTTTCTTTAATATTTTGTTGAGCATGTACAGAATCTTTCCATGCTCAAGGTGGGAGGATGTTGCAACATCAGTGCCTTCCGCCCATTTCCCCTCTGTCGCTTCGCCACTTGTCGCGACAGTGGGAATGCTTTTTTTTATTTTTTATTCTCTTTTGATTTCATTAGAATAAGATGCATTTTCGAAAGAGGAGCGTTAAAAAAGATGTAGATGAGATAAGAAGGGCACTTATACGGTGTCTTAAAATTTATTAATATGATTCTGTTTTATTAAAGAAGAAGAAAACTGAATATTTTGAATATATAGAAAATTATTCCTTAAGTGAATTAGAAATAATCTGAAGAATGTTAAATAATCGTCAAATTTTGTACATATTTTCATTGTAAATAGAACCATATCATCATCATTTAAGTAAATATGTTGAAACCCAAAGTTCCAGAAATATTATTTTGTGTCAGCGATACTCAATTCTAACTCTCTACGTTTCCAGTCGGCCGTGAAAAGAAGAAAGGGTGAATATCTTTTCGATAATTAGTTGATAGATAATAATGAATGTGATTTTTAATTTAAAGATATTTATCGCTAGTTATAATCTAATTTAAAAAGAACCCATCAATATAAAGATTATATTAAAGTCATGTTACCTAATAATAATTATAATTTGTCGAACTGATATTTTAAATGCCAAAATAGCGATAAAGGGCCAAACATAGTAACTTATTGGAGCATGTCACGTGATTCATATTGAACCACGGAAAGCTAATCCTTCATCCATTGAATCAGCACTCTAATTTATATGTCTCGTTGGGTATAATATATGGAGTACATTCCTCTTCCAAACTTCTCTTTATGTCTTTTTTACAGCAAAATTTTAAAATATTTTGAAAAAAATAAAAAGCATAACATATCTCATAACAGATGTTCACCTGAAGTTAAGTTAAATTTATTGTATTTTCTATTCAATACGATATTTTATCATGTGGGGTAAAAAGGGTATAGCATTAGGTTTAAGTATATGACTATTAAATAAGGAATTATATGAATCAGCCTCACGAAAACTGTCATTATGAGAAAATTAAAGTGGATAAAAAGCTTTTGATTTTTTTTTTTTTTTTTTTTTAATATATATATACATATGTGTATGTAATAGCTTCATAAAAAAAACAAAGATCCTGCATATTAATCAAAATATTTAAATTAATTAATTTAGAATATTGAACAGTAAGGAAATGACATTTATAATAGGGGGATAATATTTTATTAGAATACGCTGTTTTTTAATTAAATTAAATGATACAAGTACAATAAATTTGAGATAATCATAACTCGATCATGACAAGAAAGTGATAATTGTCTTAACAAAATCGTATATATGGACAACAAATATGTCGCCAATTTTTTCTGTTACCTTTATTTTGAATTTTTGTTTTTAAAAATGTGAAAAACATATTTTGATAGTCAAAAATGACTGCAAAATAATCCTTTAAGAATTTGGCATCTATTTATTTCAAATATTGTTAATATATCAATCGATTTAATGGCTATGCACTAGTGCTGCTTTCCCGCTGCTACAGTACGCTTTGCTTACACATTACATTTGTGGCCACAACAAGTGTATTATCTTTTGAAGTTTTCTGCTTTAAAGTTTAAGCCTAACACAATTGCTGCGTGTTTCTGTAATTCATTGTGTTTGCACTATTCTTTCATCTTTGTGCGCCACTTTCTAGAGCATATTAATGCAAGTTTTTAAAAATCTCTCTTTGAGCAATTTATTTAATTTAACTACGGAATTAATCAGAAACATCTCATAGTAAACTTAAATAGTATATGTCAATTTCAAAGAATCCCATGAACATTTACAGGACATAGAACCAGGACCCGATTAACTTCAAGTGAGGCCTGGGGCACACATGCTTTCTTGGGACCTCATCATTCCTCTCTTTGCAAATAAACAAATGTTTCTATTAGGATATTTATGCATTAAAAGCAGAATTTGTTCAATCAAGTATACGAATAATGAGTTTTGCGTCTCCCTTCTGCTCTAGGCTTGGTGCACGTGCTCCGTGTGCCGCTGCGATAAACAGGTTTTTGTTAGAACGCGGACAGACAAGTGGAGAGTCAAAAGTGTAAAAAAAAAAATATATATATATATATCATAATCATTCTTAAACATTGTTCAAAATTATTAAAAATGCTTAATAAAATGGAAAATCCATTTTCAGACATTTTCAGTTATAGCTGTAAGTCTTATTTCTATTAAAACTATATTTATAGAAAACTTTCTTTTTTTTTGTGTGTGTGTACATATGAATAATAAATGCGAATTTCATTATAATCTGTGCAAAATAAAGGTACTAAAATGCAGTTTAAAAAATATATCTTATAGAACAAAATGCTTTGAAATTATTTCAGGTGACACATTTGCACAAACCACAGGTCGTATTGACACCATTTTCAGTAGGGGGCATTGCTTAGTAAACATAAATAAATCCATTTCAAGGAATTTTATGAATATTTAATGCAATTCCAGCAATTTCTGGTTGCAACATTTAAAGTATCTTAATAGGTTTGTGTAGCCCCGAAAACCTTAAGGCTAATCATACTGTATTCTATAGAAATCATTTTTTGTGCATAAGTAAAATTAATGTCAATTTCATCATGATCTGTGTAAAATAAAGGTATTAAAAAGAGATTATAGATATATCTCCCATAGAACTAAATGTTTTGGAATTCTTTCAGTGTCCCTGCATATAAATCAGCGGTGGTATATCCTACATTTTCAATAGAGGACATCCCATAGTGAACGCAACATTCATTGAGACTTATCAATCTTGATAAAAATTTTCTAGCAACAAACTTATATTAACTTTAAAATACAACATTTGGATCTCCTAAAATTATTCGTTTTTAAGTTACTCTAAGAGACACAGGTAAAGATCAAACTTTACGAAACTTAACTTCGGTAATCAGGAAGCCTCAAAATGTGTAAATATACAAACAACAAGCGATGAATATTTATCCTAGAAACATACATTATTTACCATATCTCTATGAGGAATTCATTTCAATTCCTGAACAGCTTTCCTGGAAATGGCAAAATATTATTAATAAAACACATCCACTAACAACAAAAAATAATGTTATCACTTAATATTTGCAGCTCTGTATATATTTTGAAGATTATGTACAGACCACATGGGGCACCTAAATATAATTTTATAGTAATAATACACGGCCTAGACTGAAATACACTTCCATCAATTTACAACTATTGTCGCACTTTTATCTAGTTCTTTTCTGTAGCCTTGTAAACGAACAGTGAATGATTTCCCTACCATATTCTACATGCGACATATATTTACGCATATAAAGAGCATATATTCGTTTCATTTCATTTAGTGCAGTCTATAGATGTTTAACTCTACTTATATACAATTTACCCTATAGACGTAATGCATTTGAAGTCTCTTGTGCCCCCTGTAACTAACCATTTGTTTGATCTCAACGAAAAATTTACTGAAACATACCTATATCATATGCACATTCAGAATACCGAGTTTGGAATTTCTGCTATAATTTGTTTTTGAGATATGCTGATAACAGACCCACACGTAGACCAACCGATAAAAACATGATTTTCGACTACAGTTTACCTGAAAACGTGTAATAATAACAAAAACGCACTTAAAAAATTTGACACAAAAACAATACTTTCTCTACCTTACGGGTAAAAGAAAGTAAAAAAAAAAAAAAGATCCCATCGATAGGGAGGTTGTTTCCCTGGATTCAGAAAAATAATTCCTTTCATTTGGTGCCTGATTTGAAAAAACAAATAGAGCAATATTTTTAATTTATTTGGCCATTTAACGGTCCTTAAATGCTTCTGAAACTCAGAATTAACTTGTCTACTATATGCTGTAGGCTGACGTTTTAATTAACACTTTCCAACAAGGTTGAAAAGTGTGTTTATGACTTCGGTTTGTCTGTCTGTCTGTCTGCGCTCTAATTCCCGTAAATATTTACGGAATTTCTTGAAACTGATATATGTTATTCAAGTTCACTATCGGACGTTCCCTATTAAAAATGGAGTTTATACCTCTACTGGTTTGTTTAAAGGGACACCCGAAAGTATTTCAAAGCATCGTGTTATATGACAGGTATTTTTATAAACCATATTTTCATACCTTTACTGTAGACATATCTTAATGAAATTGAAATATGTTATTCAAGTTCACTATCGGACGTTCCCTATTGAAAATAGAGTTTATACCTCTACTGGTTTGTGTACAAGTACACCCGAAAATATTTAAAAGCATTGTGTTCTATGAGAGGTATTTCTATAAACCATATCTTCACACCATCACTGTAGACATATCTGAATGAAATTGAAATATGTTATTCAAGTTCACTATTGGATGTTTTATGTATAAAATGGAGGAAATACCGCCATCGGTTTTTGTAGAGGGACACTCAAAAGTATTCGAAAGCATTGCGTCTAGGAGAGATATTTCTATAAATCAAATTTTAATAAGTATTGTTAATATTCTAAAATAATATTTTGTATAGAATATGATATGATTAACTTTCTGATTTACAGGGCTACTCTAAAATATTCAGAGAGATCAAAAGCTGTAATTATAATCTAATAGCTGCATTTTCTTTTTCGTTGAGCCTTTTTAACACTTTCCAAAATGCCTAAGTGTAATTTTAAAATCAATTAGTCTATCTGTATATATTTCAGTCCTTCTGTCTGTTGTGTGATAACGTAGGCATAGAATATTAAAGGTTATTCGATACAACAATTACGTACAGTTGGAAAGTGGTACTAATCAATGCGTTCTGCATGATTTTTCTTTCTTGTTAATATCTGCGCAACTATGTAGATTTTAGGTTGATTTCTTTAGAAATCGACCTATTGCAATCACTTCGTTTATCTATATCTCTCTATCTATCTATCTATCTATAATGAAAATTTTGTCATCATGATAACCCCCAAAATAATACTTGAAATCGAACCAAATTTGGACAGTGAACTAATCTTATAAATATCTTGGATGAGTTTGTTAACCAAGTTGCTCCGACTTTTTGTTTTCAAGTGGCAGCCACTTGAATATTTCAAACCGACATTGTAAAAAGCATATTTAAAGCAAGATTTGCTTGAATTTTGATGTAAATACAGGCCACATAAGGGTCTCAATGAAGTTTATTAATGAAGTTTATCAGCCATTTTCAGTAAAGTGGCAGATATTTTATGTTAAGCGGGACCACTTGAAATCAGGCTACCACTTGAAAATTTAAAATCACTATAACTTCCGAAATAATACTCCAAATCGAACCAAATTTGGACAGTGTCTTAACTTATATTATAAATATCTTAGATGAGTTTATTAACCAAGTTGCTCCGCCATTTTGTTTTCGAGTGGAGACCACTTGAAAATTTCAAAATCAAATGTTAAAAAGCGTATTCCGAATTTGTTTGAAATTTGATGTAAATATAGACCACATAAGGGTCTCAATGATGTTTATTAATGAAATTTGTCCGTCTTTTTTAATACAGTGGTAGATATCTTAATTTAAGCGGGGCCACTTGAAATCACGCTACCACTTGAAAATTAAAATCACAATAACTTCTGAAATAGTACTCCAAATCGAACCAAATTTGGACAGTGTCTTAACTTATCTTATAAATAACTTAGAGGAATCTGTTAACCAAGTTGCTCCACCATTTTCTTTTTAAGTGGAGACCACTTGAAAATTTCAAATTCAAATTGTAAAAATCGTATTCCGAATTTTTTTTTAATTTTGATGTATACATAGATTATACAAGTGTTTCAAATAACTTTATTAATGAACTTTATCCGCCATTTTTAATAAAGTGACGTATATCTTAAGTTAAGCGGGACCACTTGAAATCAGGCCACCACTTGAAAATTTAACACCATGATAACTTCCGAAATAATACTCCAAATGGAATCAAATTTGAACAGTGTCTTAACTTATCATATAAATATCTTAGATGAGTTTGTTAACCAAGTTGCACAGCTATTTTGTTTTCAAGTGGAGACCACTTGAAAATTTCAAATTTAAATTGTAAAAAGCGTATTCCGAAATTGTTTGAATTGTGATGTAAATACAGACTACGTAAGGATCTCAATGAAGTTTATTAATAAACTATATCCGCCATTTTTAATAAAGTGGCAGATATCTTAAGTTAAGCGGCGCCACTTGAAATCAGGCTCCCACTTGAAAATTTAAAATCACGATAACTTCTGAAATAATACTCCAAATCGAACCAAATTTGGACAGTGATATTATCATATAGTAATTATCTTGAATGTTAACACTGGACAATTTGTCCCGACATCTTGTTTCTAAGTTCCAGCCACTTGAAATCACACTGCCACTTGAAAATATGCCATACGATAACTTTTAAATTACTAAACTGATTCAAATAAAAGTTGGATAGTGAACTTATGGTTCAAATATCTAGGAGAAGTTCACTTGGTGACTTGTTCCGCAATTTTATTTCCAAGTGGCGGCCACTTGAAAATTTGTCATTATGGTAACTTTAGTAATACAGAATCAATTCGCATCAAATTTGGTTAGCGGATTTATCATTCAAATATCTCATTTAAGTTTTTCTGGGCATCTCACTCCACTTTTTTTTTTACAAGTGGTGCCACCTGAAAATTTCTTATGGCGATAATTTTTTAAATACTGATTTAATTTAAACTAGAACGGGACAATGAACTTATCGTACAAATATACTGGATGATCTCGATTGGCAAGTTGTTTTGCTATTTTGTTTCCAAGTCGCAGCCACTTAGACTGCCACTTGAAAATTTTCCATAAGAATAACTTTTGAAACACGGCACTGATTTAAACCACAATTGGACAGTGAAACTATGCTTCAAATATCTTGGATGTGTTTGCTGGGCAACTTGTTCCACTGTATTGTTTCCAAGTGGCGGCCACTTGAAAATTTGTTATCACGGTAACTTTAGAAATACTTAATCAATTCAAATCAAAATTGAAAATCGGAATTATCATTCAGACAACAAAAATCTAGAAAATTCACGTAACTCGTGAACCAATCACGTTATTGCGTCCATCTTTGGTATACCGATAATAAGTATTTTCTCGCAAATAAGTCGCCATAGGTGAAAAGTCGCCAAATTTGGCGCCAAATCTATTACCTGCGTTACTGGATCTTTTTAATGTGTTTTTAAGGATAAATTAGGCTATTTTAATGCTAAAACAAACTAGAAATGCAGAAAACTAACATTTTTATCAACATACTAAGCCTCTTTGAAAGAATTTCTACCAAAAAAAATTATTTTCAAACTTGCAACGATATCTTAGATAAGCAACTTTGTCTGCCATTCTGATCGAAGTGGCAGTCACTTAACGATGACTTTTGAGATTTTGAATTAATTCGAACTATATGTGTACAGTCGACTTATCTCCCAAATACATTTCGTATATTTGTTAACTTAACCCACCATTTTGTTTCCAAGCGCCGGCCACTTGAAAATTTTAAATTCACATAAAAGTGTATTTAGGAACCGATTTGCTTAAAACTCCATATGTGCGTAGCCTACATCAATATTTCTACCAAGTGCATTAATAATTTGTGGCCGCCATTTTGAAACAAAATGACGGCTACTGATAAGGAAAAAGAAATCAACCTACCCTTCCGAATAAGCCGGAAGGACTTGTTTAAATAGTGCTTATACTATCAACTCGGGAATGCTTCTGAGCATCCGTTTCTCATTTTTTGCACTTCTACGTTTAATAGGGGCTGAACGCATAGAAGAACAGACAGGCAGACGAACATTTCGATTTATTATTATAGAATATTTCTATGTACTTAATTCGTATATCTAAAAAGAAATGCTACTAACCACTCCAAATTGAATTCAATTAAATGTATCTGTATTATAACTCCTTTACTGCCTCGGGTGTATATATTCGTTTCACTAAGTCGATGCGTTAAATGCCCCGGGCGTATATACACGTCATTCGGAAGTGTGATGCTTTGTGTTGCGCTGCTACTCGTGAAACATGTCTCATGGTTTTTAAATGCATTAAAATAATGTTAGATGTGACCTTGTTAGTTTTTACGATGGATTTACTTATTTCAGAGAAAAGGGAGTGGGAGGAATTGGGTAAAGAAATATTTTTGGAAGAGTGAACACGTGTCTGTGGAAAAATGGTTGCACTGGGAAGCGAATCTCGCAGATTTTCCTCAAAAGGTAAAGGGTTAAACAGTACTAATTCAATATATTCATTAAAATGCCTGTAATCACAAACTCAAAATAAATAAAAAAGAATTCATTTAAACATTCTAAAAAATTAAAAATGCATTATGTTTCACATTTCAAGTGCTAAACATTTCCAATGAAAGAGTAATGTTATTAGACAGCAAATTACAAACAATAAAAACAAATAAACAATTATTCACAAACCAATAAATTTAATTAATTAAATGAAATTTATAAATACTTTAAACATTTATCTAAGAATCTGCATTTTAATAACATACGATACCAGAAGTATATTTTTCTGATTAAACCTTTAAATGTTGCCCTAAAGCTAAATTTATTAAGATGTATAAATTTTTGCATACATCTTGTTTTAGCATCAGTTAAATAATTAATTTATTTAAATTACATTTACAATTCCCTCATTAAATTTAAGTAAATAATTTTAACAGACTTTTCAACTTTCAGTGATACAAATCGTTTGTTTACTAAATTTATCAAATTTTAATTAAAAGGCTTAAGATGTTGAACACTTTAATTACTGAATGTCAGCTAATGCAGCGAATCAATGATTACATCTGTAAATAATTTGATTACGTTTTTCAAAAGTGAATGTGCGAAACAAAAGGTTCAGGGAATGTTATCTACTCATTATAAAATTAATTATTGAACAGAGTTTTTTATTTTAATTCTTAATATATATATATATATATATATATATATATATATATATATATATATATATATATAATATAAAATCAAAAGGGTAATATTTATTTATATTAATTGAAGAAACTCTGTAAATATTTTTTTCAACGTGCACTTTTGTTAATATCTACGAAAGATAATGCTATCTGAGATTTTGCTTAATTCAAAAGTAATTGAAAAATATCGTTCATTAATTTATCAGTAGTTATTAAAAAACAACTTAAACATAGATCACATACTGTAAATTTAAATTGTAGTAAAATATTAAACAACCTGGTGTCACTCCACGTGATATTCTGATCATTAAGTAAGAAATAAAGTTGTTTAAATAAATTAAAGTAAGAGCAGTTGTTAAATAACTAGTATGTTGTGGCCACCACAAGACTTTCTTCTATATTTTCCTATACATATTCAACCAGTAACAATATTAAAAAAAAAAAAAAAAAAATTCTGAGGTTTTTTTTTTTTTTTTTTTTTTTTTTTGTAAAATTTAATACATATTCAATCACCAACAATATTTTTAAAAAAAAAAAAGCTAATTTTTTTCTGTTTTTTTTTTTTTTTTTTGGTTAAAAGTAAAAAAAAATCGATAACTTTGTTTTAAACTATCACAGATTTATAGTTCAACCATTCGTTTTAAAGGTATTGACGAGATCTTTCGAATGATATCCATCTTCAAAATTTACCCCCCACGGGGGGTACTTCACCCCCAGGGGGGGAAGCGATGCCCCCCCATGCACAATTTTTTTTTCCTAGTTACGTACTACTATTATCAATAATTCATATTAATTTTACAATCACAAGTGTAAAATAACTCTTATTATGCACATTTATACGAATTTTTGTCCTATTCTGCCATGTTAAAAATTTAGATAAAATGCTATCACAGCGCCTCCTGTTGAGCTATTGATCCCCAAATATAATCAGCCCCAGTTTATGTCGGGGACCAACTAAATACCAAGTTTGGTAAAATTTCGTTTAAAAAAAAAAAAAAAAAAATACGATTTTTTTTCTAAGTTTTTTTTTTTTTTTTTTTTTTTTGTTAAAAGTAAAAAAAATCGATAACTTTGTTTTAAATTATCACAGATTTATGGTTCAACCATTCGTTTTAAAGGTATTGACGAGATCTTTCGAATGATACCCATCTTCAAAATTTAACCCCCCCGGGGTGTACTTCCCCCCCAGGGGTTGAACCGATGCCCCCCCATGCACAATTTTTTTTCCTAGTTAACTACTACTATTATCAATAATTCATATTAATTTTACAATCATAAGTTTAAAATAACTCTCATTATGCTCATTTATACAGAATTTTGTCCTATGCTGCCATGTTAAAAATTTTCATAAAATACGATCACAGCGCCACCTGTTGAGCTATTGATCCCCAAATCTAATGGGCACCAGTTCATGTCAGGGTGCAACTAAATACCAAGTTTGGTTAAATTTCATTCATTGGTTCGTGAGATACAGCGTCCACAAAAAAATGATACAGACAGACACACAGACACACAGACACACAGACAGACAGACAGACAGACGCACAGACAGACATTTTCTAAAAACTATCAATTCGTGTTCAGGACATCCCGAAACGTGTAGATCCGTCAAAAAACGGAGGTCGAAAATTTTCGCGAATCCAATACTTTCTCTATATTACATATAGAAGAAAGTAAAAAAGAGAAAGGTATAACAGGTTTTTTGAGTATTTTTCCTTATGTAGTACGTTGTTTAATTAGCCGATGAAAGCAGGACACTCACTGCCATGTGGTAGTTTAGAGTGTTTCTAGTCCCAGGCCTCGGTCTAACTGTGCAGTGTTTATTAAAAAAAAAAAAAAAAAAAAAAAAAAAAAACAGTTACAGGAGATGAGTAGAAACTCGAAAACGACAGTGGACTGTTAGAGTAATACATGGGTTGCATGATATTGATTTCGCCTGAAGGACTTATACTGGACCTCTACTGGTTTGCGTACAGGGACCCCCGAAAATATTTCAAAGCATTGTGTTCTCTGAGAGGCGTTTCTATAAACCATATTTTCATACCCTTACTGTACAAAAATCTTAATGAAATTGATATATATTATACAAGTTCACTATAGGATGTTCCCTGTTGAAAATGGAGTTTATACCTCTACTGGTGTGTGTACAGGAACCCCGTAAAATATTTCAAAGCATTGTGTTCTATGAGAGGCATTTCTATAAACCATATTTTCATACCCTTACTGTACACAAATCTTAATGAAATTAAAATATGTTATTCAAGTTCACTATCGGATGTTCCCTATTGAAAATGGAGTTTATACCTCAACTGGTTTGTGTACAAGGACCCCCGAAAATATTTCAAAGCATTGTGTTCTATGAGAGGTAATTCTATAAATAATATTTTCAGACCTTTACTGTACACGTATGTTAATGAAATTGAAATATGTTATTCCAATTCTCTATTGCTGTTTCTTGTATAAAATGGATTAAATACCATCAATGTTTTATGTACAGAGACACTCAAAAGTATTCTAAAGCATTGCGTTCTATGAGAGATATTTCTTTAAATCAAATTTTAATAACTTTTCTTTCCACGAAGTTTTAGGGAATTGAGATATGTTATTTATATGCACAAAATAATATATTGCATAGAATATAGCGTGATTAGCATTAGATTTACAGAGTGACACAAAAATATGCTGTTATATTAAGAACTATTAATAAAAATTTGCTAGAATTCTACTTTCGTTTTCATTAAGCGTTTATAACACTTTCTAACATTTTTTTTCTTTTTTAAGTGTGAATATGATATCAATTTGTGTATCTCTCCGTCTGTTTGCCTGCCCGCGCTCTAACGCCTGTAAATATTGATGGAATTTTTTGAAACTGATATATGTTGTGAAAGTTCACTATCGGATGTTCCCTATTGAAAATGGAGTTTATAGCTCTAATGGTTGTGTACAGGGAAACCCGAAAGAATTTCAAACAATTGCGTTCTATGAGAGGTATTTCTATAAACCATATTTTCATACATTTACTGTACAATATCTTCATGAAATTGAAATATGTTATTCAAGTACACTAATGGATGTTTTCTATGTAAAAGTGATTACATACCCCCACTATTTTATGTACAGGGACACTCAAAAGTACTACAAAGGATTCCGTTCTTTGTGAAATATTTCTATGAATCGAATTTGAATAACTTTACTTTCCACGAAGTTTTAGGAAATTGAAATATATTATTTATATGCATAAAAGAAGGCTTTCAATAGAATATAGCATCGTTACCATTATATTTACAGGGTGACACATAAATATTCAATTATATTAAGAGCTATTAATAAAAAATTGCTAGAATTGTACTGTTTTTTACGTTAAGCATTTTTGACACTTCCTGTCATTTCTTTAGTGTGAATATAATTTCAATTTGTGTATCGGTCTGTCTTTACTTTTGTCCGTCTGTCTGTCTCTCTGTCTGTTTTTCTGTACTCTAATTCCCGTAAATATTTATGGAATTTCTTTAAACCGATATATCTTATTCAAGTTCACTATCGGATGCTCCCTACTGAAAATGGAATGAATACCTCTTCCGATTTGTGTACAGGGACACCCAAAAGTATTCGAAAGCATTGTGTTTCATGAGAGGAGTTTCTATAAACCATATTTTAATACCTTTAATGTATAGTAACTTTAATGAAATTTTAATATGTTATTGAATTCTCTATCGGATGTTTCCTATGTAAAATAGAGTACATTTCTAACTGTTTTTTTTACAGTGGGACTTGAAAGTATTCCAAAGCATTGTGTTGTATGAGAGTTATTTTTATAAACCATATTTTAATAATTTTATTTTCCACAAAGCTTAATACAATTGAAATGTATTATTGGTATGCACAAAAGAGTGCCTTCTATGTAATATAGTATGGTTAGCATTAGATATACAGGGCCACACAAAAATAATTAGTTACATTAACAGCTATTAATACAAATTTGCCGGAATTGCACTTTTGTTTACATGAGCGTTTTAACACTTTCTTCTAATTTTACTGGGAATATGATTTCAATTTGTGCATCTGCCTGTCCGATTGTCTACCATTCTATCTGTTTGTCTCCGGCTTCTATCATCCGTGTATATTTTGAGAATTTTTAAAAAATGATACACTCAAGTTCCCTATGGAATGTTCCCTATTTAAAATGTCATTAATAAATCTTGTACAACTAGTTTGTTTACAGGGACAACAACAACAACAATGAAAAACAAAAGCCAATGTATTACGTTTTAGGACAGAATTTTTTTAAAGTTATATTTTTAAAAAACTTTCTATTATAAAAATCATAAAACCTTTGACATATATTATTAATATTCTAAAATATTGTTTTGTATAGAATATGATATGATTAACTTTTAGATTTACAGAGCTACAGTAAAATATTCAGAGAGATTAAAAGCTGTAATAACGGCTGCATTTTCTTTTGCGTTAAGCTTTTTTACACTTTCCAAAATGCCTAAGAGTAATTTTTAAATCAATTTATCTATCTGTATGCTTTTCAGTCCTTCTATCTGTTGTGCGATAACGTAGGCAAATAATGTTAAAAGTTATTCGATACAACAAATGCGTACAGTTGGAAAGTGTTACTAATCAATGCGTACTGCATGATTTTTCTTTCTTGCTTTTTTTTTTCTCAATGCAAAGAATGTAAAGTAAGGAATCAAATTAAAAATTTGCATTTAATATTCTAGCGAAAATGTTTGGTTATAAAAAATTAAATATAAAAAAATGAATTATAATAAGTTTTAAAAAATACTAAAATAAAACTGGTACGTTGTGGCTAAAAAAAACCTTTCTTTTATATTTCCCTATACAAAGGACAAGTAATGTATTAATACTATTATTTATAAAAATTATCTAGCATTTTGAATGAGAATGATTTTCATGTTAGAGAAAACTAACACTATGTATCCAAAGAAAGACAGTTTTACCGTCTATAGATAACATCTTAAAAAATGCGTTTTTATAATGGATAGCTCACATATCAAGTTTCGTACAGTTTTATGCCATACAAGTTGTGTTACAGTCTTCCTATTATCGAGGGATTATCCAGTATAGCAGCTCCATATTTTGGCCTATAAGCATCTAACTTTAATCAGCATAATGTCTTATAATTGGTGTTGGCAGCGCAATTTTTTGAGCGGTCGACACCAAAATTTGAAAGAAACTATTTTATGTGAAGGTATAACTACATATAAATAATTATGCAATTCTGTGCAGTAGTTCTGTGCAGAAGTGCAATTCTGTGCAGTAGTGAGATATAGCCTTCCCTTAAATTGCGGAAATAGCTTATATAACAGAACACCTGTTGACCTATAAGCATCCAAACTGAATAAGCATATAGTGTCTCATAATGACCTTCTTACGTATAAAGTTTTGTTTGATGTGTAATCAAACAAAACTTGATATGAACCTGATAGCAATAGAACCTGATAGCAGTATCGTTGTATAGCAGCGCCACCTGCTGAGCGGTTGAACCAAAAGTTCATAGGCACTAATCTAGGTGAAGATGTATCTACATATAAATTTTTATACAATCCTGAGCAGTAGTTCTGGAGATACAGTTGCCACAAACAAGCGTAAATATTTTTCGTTACGGGGCGTTTTTTACTAGTTAGCTCCTTACCGCAACCCGTGTTAAGGAACTTCGTTCCAAAAAAATAATAAATTCTATATTCACCAAAATGTATACAGTTCGTGTCATTATGACCTAGATTATATGCATTAATATCCAGCTCTACGAAATAAGGTTTTAGACATTATCGTGTTTTTAGAAATTTGGGCCCACAGGCCATAATGATAAAATAATAATAATAATAATAATAATAATAATAATTTTTCTTTTGTAAATATATATATATATATGTATATATATATGTGTGTGTGTTAGATCCACCAAAATATATAGAGTTCATGCTAGGATAACCTATAACGCACGTACCGACATTCAGCTCATTCCAACACAGTGTTTAGACGCTACCGTATTCACTTACATGCATGCATTCACATATCAACACATACGTACATTCTTCACCGTAAAAATAGCTTGATTTACATTTTTTTTTTTTTTTAAGAGAAAGTGTATTAAGTGTCTTAATTATAAATATATGTATTTGCAATAAAGAAAATACATGTTTTCACTAGACATTAATATTTATATAAAAAAATAATTATAAGATAAAAAATTTTTTATAAACCATGTTTTTAAATTTTCTGTTGAATCATATAAACGCTACTGAAGGCAGCCGGGGATAAAAATATTTTTAAAAAGCATTTTCACCGTATTCTGAACTATTTTGAAAGTTTCAAATGTCAAGCTACTCGGGAAGTTAGTTAAATAAATTTTCTGTTGAACCATATGAACGCTGCTGAAGGCAGTAGGGACCTGAAACAGTTGACTAAAAGTATTAAAAAAATGTATTGCCACCGTGTTCTGAGCTATCCTGAAAGTTTCAAATATCTAGCTAGCCGGGAAGTTAGTGAAAAATCGATTGCAAGCTTTGTACTGGTAACGATGCCGAAGGCAGAATGAATCCAAAACAGTTGGCTAAAGGTGTTTAAAAAATGCATTTTCACCATGTTCTGAACTATCCTGAAAGTTTCAAATGTCTAGCTAGTCGGGAAGTTAGTTAAATAAATTTTCTGTCGAATAATAGAAGCGCTGCCGAAGGCAGTGGGGCCTGAAATAGTTGACTAAAATTATTAGAAAAATGTATTGTCACCGTGTTGTGAGCTGTCCTGAAAGTTTCAAATGTCTAGCTAGTCGGAAAGTTAGTGAAAAATTGATTGCAAGCTTTGTACTGATAAGGCTGCCGAAGTCAGCAGGAACCCGAAACAGTTGGCTAAAGGTATTAAGAAAATGCATTTTTACCGTGCTCTGAACTATTCTGGAAGTTTCAAATGTCTAGCTAGTCGGGAAGTTAGTTAAATAAATTTTCTGTCGAATCATATAAGCTCTGTCGAAGGCAGCGGGACTTGAAATAGTTGACTAAAATTATTAGAAAAATGTATTGTCACCGTGTTGTGAGCTCTCCTGAAAATTTCAAATATCTAGCTAGTCGGGAAGTTAGTTAAAAATCGATTGCAAGATTTGTCCCTGACAAACAAACCCACCAACAAACAAGAATCGAAGTTAATAAAAACATGGTAAAAATACTAATAATAATGTATATTATCATTTACATTTTATTTTATAATTCTCAAATATTTTTCATTAAATTCACTTCCCAGTAAACGAAAATGAAATGTGCTTTTATCTATTTATTTTATTTTTTATTTATTTTATTTTAAAGGTTATCATAACACTTGAAAATTAAATGGTAAAAAATTGGTCTGTGATAAATTTAATATATTGCTAGAAATAAACAATATTCCATAATGAGATGATAACTTTTGTTGATTTTGTCAAGAAAACAGTCTCTTTTGTAAATATTATTGAAGCACTTATTATTATTATTATTATTGTTGTTGTTGTTGTTGTGAAATGTTTATTTCCGGCAATGAAAAGATAAACAATAAATGTTTTTTAACTGTATTAAAACGACTGACCATCAATTTTTTTTCTTTGTCTGTAAATATCTCGTTTTAGGATCTGTACGAAAATGACAGTGGCATAAGTTTCATAAGGTTTTCATTTTTAGAAAGTAATAGGTTTTCTTGAGAACAAAATTTCTATAGATGGTACATAATGTCAACTCTATTTATAAAAAACAAATATACTAATAATAATAATAATAAAAGACTTCAAACTTCCATTTTTATAATCGTTAAAGCCTTTTACTTGATGTTAAAATTTCTACCCAACAAAGTTTAATTTATCTTATTTTCTTTGTAAACACAAACTTTCAGAAATACCTATTATAATCTGAATGGTTTCAGACTCATTTTCTTAAAAAATAAATAAATAAATAAATAAATAAATAAATAAATAAATAAATCCTTTCGATTTTTCTTTCAGCAGAGAATAAGTTATCGTTATAAGATTATTTGTAATACATTTCGTTCTTGTGTTGAAGAATGAAATAATAAAAAATTCTTATACTTCTGACATTCCCTAAAAATATATTATTTTTTAAACTTTATCTGTTTAGTGGAGAAAGAATATTTAGTAAACACGAGGCCATTAATTTTCCAATTCTGATTTTTTGGAAACTTTCACGAAGATGCGTAAAATATCGAACACATGCTTCAAAGACAGATAAAAAAAGATTTAGATTCAAACCACACTTTGATCTATGATCTGTTTTTGGAAAGCATTTACAACGCGCTGTTCACAGAAAAAAAAAAAAAAAATGAATATAAAACAATCCGTCATAATGCATACACACACGCCCAAAAAAAGGAACTGTATAAAATTTTTTCCATAGCTTATTAACATCAAAAGTCATCTTGGTTTTAAATAACGTGATATTGGTCGTTAATCGTGAATCAGCAGTAAGAACTGAAACTATTAAGATTGAAAATTTTTTTTCTTGTTATGCATCGTGAATAGTTTTTGAATAATAAGGTGGTTGGTCAAATATCTGTTTCACTGTACTGTTTCAGAAATAATATCTGAAAAATGTGACCGTTAATTAAAAATAGTTTTACGAACTGCTTTTCCTTCACGCAAGAAATTCGATTACTTTTGTAGCAATACTTATATGATTATCTAAATAGTCCGGATTAGTTAAATTTTCATACCAAGTACTAGGATGTACAAGTCTTAAAACGTTTTCCTTTTTAATGAGTTATTATTATTATTATTTATTTATTTATTTATTTATTTATTCTGACAACATTAGATTTTTTTTTTAGTTTTTACAGATCTTTTTTGTTGTATAATTGCAGCTCGGGAATATCATAGTGTTTTTGGAAATATGTTGTAGTACATCAGTAGCCGTAATCAATAAAGATTATTTAAAACCTAATAATATAAAATTTTAAACATTATAAAAATGTAAAATATATATGATTGAAATGATTAAGCATGATTCTTAATCAAGAGAATATGTATAAGAATAGCTGTTCTTAAAGTGAAGAGATCTTTAATGCTGCCCCTGTAAACTGTTACATGATTGAAAATGCATTTTTTTACTTACAAAGATTCTGCTTATTTCTACGCAACATCAAAGATTCTGTACATTTTTTTTCTACAAATGCACAGAAAGATAAAATTGTCACATATCTTATGTATGTGGTTCTACTCCCAAATGGCTAAAAATTTTATTCACAATACATTTTATAATACTTAAAATCTTTTTTGTTCTGTTTTTAAGTATAAAAATTCAATAATAATTAATTTTTTTTCACTCGTCTTTTACAAAACAACATCTTATAGCTGGTGTTAGGAATGAAAACGGAGAAATATATTGAAATTTTTCATGTTTAGGTATGTCTTTTAATAAAGTAAAAATAAGTATAAATGCATTGCTAACAAAGTAAAATAGATGAAGCAAAAGATCTAAAAGTTAAATATTTATTAATATTTAATAATAATAATAATATTTATTGATAAGATTAATTTGCAAATGTAAACTAATTTTTTTTTACAAGTAGAGTTTGGTTTTGAACTAAAGTTTAGCTTATACAATAATACATTTGTAAAAAGAAATCTGCGTTTCACCAAGAAAATTATTCAAATTTAGATTTAACCAAAATTTCTAGATGTTTGGTATATATTGTACTTCACTTATTAGTCTCATTTTAGTGGCAACGCATCTTTTTTTTTTTTTTTTTTTACACGCGTCAATACAATTGTGAGTACTCTATTAAACGTTGAACTAATCTGTTTGAACAGTACATACAATCATGAAATGAAACCACAATTTATTATTTATGAGTACATACTGTTACATACAATCATAGCATAGTCCAGCGATGAAATTTTTTTCTCGTCAAGGTGATGCGTTTTTATAGTGTATTTTTTGATGCTGGTTAAAAAAGAAACCAATTCAAAAATTTCCATCACGTACAGTTTCGAAATAAATAAATAAATAAATAAATAAATAAGATTATTTGTGTTTAAAGCTTCACTTTTTAAAATCCCATAAAAGTTATTTCCCACAAAAAATCTAGGTAATATGAATGAAGAAATAGGAGAACAATTTCATCAAGACGTCAAAGAAATGTAGAGGAGGTATCATGGACGATGGAGTGTCAAAATGATGGAGTGTAAAAATTTATTGTTACATGCTGCATAGAGAATCCTCCTCCTGAATGCTCCCAAACCGTGCACAAGAAAAAAAACCTTTAAATGGATCTCCGATGTAAAGACAAACTAATATGTTGTGGCCACCACATGACTTTCTTCTATATTTTCCTATACAAATTCACTCAGTAAAAATAATTTATTAAAGTTATTATTACAAAAATTATCTTCCATGATAATTCAGAAGATTTAGATATTAGAGAAGTAGTATAACTCTAAATACGTTTTTTTCTTTCGTTAAAAGTTTAAAAAAAAAAAAAAAACGATAACTATGTTTTAAATTATCAGAGATCTATAGTTCAACCATTCGTTTTAAAGATATTGACGAGACCTTTCGAAAGTTACCCATCATGAAAATTTATTCCCCTCAGGGGGTATTTGCCCCCAAGGGAAAAGGCGGTGCCCTCACATGCACAAATTTTTTTTCCTAGTTAACTAGTACTATTATCAATAATTCATATTAATTTTACAATCACAAGTAAAAAGTAACTCTCATTATGTATATTTATACGAAATTTTGTCCTATACAGCCATGTTAAAATTTTAGAAAAAATGCTATTACCGCGCCACCTGTTGAGCGAATGATCTCCAAAACTAAACAGCACCAGTTTATGTCAGGGTCCAACTAAATACCAAGCTTGGTTAAATTTTAGGGATTGGTTTGTGAGATACAGCGTCCACAATATTCGTGATATACACACAAACACAGACAGACACACAGACAGAGATTTTCTAAAAACTATCAAATCGTGTTCAGGACATCCCAAAACGTGTAAATCTATCGAAAACCAGAGTTCGCAAATTTTCAGGAATCCAATACTTTCTCTATAATACATATAAAAGAAAGTAAAAAGGTAATGTGTAAATAATAGCCTATTTTAATGTGCTTTATACTTAAATATTTTTGAATTTGTTATAGCCTCTGCGTGAATTCTTCCGACCTTCATCCTTACTTTGTGAAAAACCCTTACGTGACAGGAAGAAAAGACAATTATTTCTGAACACAGTGTATCAAAACACATAAGAGACACCCAAAACAGAACAAGAAAAAAAATAAAAAATAAAAAGTACGATTTCCCAGGCCTGCGTAATTTGTGAAATGTTGTCATTTTGTTAATGCATCTGATTTTAAAAAGCTATTTTTAAGTTACTTTCCTATAATAATGCTTTTAAAATATTCCTTATAATATTAAACTCCTCCAAACTTTAATTCGAATTGTATGTTTACCATGGTATTAAAAAAAATAGTTTTATATAAATCTGCAAATTAGAAGCCATTTACTAAAACAGTAACACAGATATAGAATTCTAATTTCACAATAAGTGTTTTAGCATTCAACAATAATAGTTTGACAGTTTAAACACTTCGTATCAAGTTGTTAAGTATTTTCATTTATTTAAAAATAGAATGCATAAGCAGAAACTTTTTATTATTAATTTTTGTATGAGTAACTAAATTTCAAACCATTCTTGAGAAAAATAATACTGATTATGTGTTCTGTTTCAAAAACAAGAATATATTCCTTTCACGTATTTCATTAAACCTGTTTATCAAAAACTAAATTCGAAAACTGGCGTACAATCAATCGAAAGAAATTAAAACTTCCTCACACACACCATAAATTTTAAGTCAGCACAACCGGTTTCGAAAGGACGTAGCCTTTCTTCATTAGGTGTAAGGAGTAATTACTCCTTTCCTCCCTCCCTTTTTTCGGTGTGTGTGTACGTGTGTTCCTCTCTGATTGGTCCTGCCCTGCAGGATGTTTCCTATTGGTTGTTTGTGTTGCTCCTTCCCCTCTGGATTTTGCCTGCTTTCAGTCTTGATTTTGCCTCCAACGCAGTGGCACGTGTTTGCACCTGATGAAGAAAGGCTACGTCCTTTCAAAACCGGTTGTGCTGACTTAAATTTATGGTGTGTGAGGAAGTTTTAATTTCTAAGCCTGTTTAGTTCGAATATTTATCATCTGAGACGATTATAAGTATTGCATCAAAGTTAAATTTTACAACAAAAATACTTTAAATTGTTAGATTTTATCGTGTCACAAATATATTTCCGAACGAGTATGAAATGTTTATATAGAAGTTTAATACAAAAATTTTGTGTAAATATAGTTTTAAAATTTTGTTAAAAGAATAATTATTGAAAAACTCTAACGAATATAAAAACTTGCAGAGTATAAATATTTTTTTGTGTAATTTATTTTGAAATTCGTAATATGAAAAAAAATAATGCAAGCATAATTTATTAAATAACCAAATGAAGCAGACGTAGATTTAGATTTATAAAATGGCATAAGATCACGCAGGATACATGTACGCTAGAATTGCTAAATATTTGCATGTTCGTATTTAAACTTTGCGAATACAAGTGTTTCTCATGTACAACTATTTCAAAACTTTAAAGAATGAATTTTAAGAAAGAATAATCTTAAAACTACACATATTTAAATATGTGGTCTAGAAAATGTATTTCAAAAAATTTCATTTCTGTAAAACCTTCTGTTTTTGTTTTCGATAGCTTAATTAGCAGATTAAAGTAAAAATACGGAGTAAAATATAAATTTTTCTGTTAAAATAATAATTTTGTTAAAAAAATTAGAGAAGAAATAAAAATCTACACAGTTCTGATAAATATTAGTCATTCATAGTTCACATTTTTATATAATTAACACACAAATAAAAATATGATGTTATGCACTAACAGCGTGTAACGGTATTACATTAGATAGACTTTAACAATGAAACGCAGTTATCTGTTACACAAAGCATGATGAAATTTATTTCCTGGTAGCAGGTTTAAAAAATTTAAATAATAATAATAATAATAATAATAACAATTAAAAAGAAATTAAAAAAAAAAAAAAAAGGTTTATACATTATTTCTGTTAAGTTTCTAGACTACTGTTTCATTAATTTAACATGGATTTAAAAAATGTAAGTTTAAGTTAAATTTTAACTATAAATCAAGAAATGCAAGTACGTTTTCAAGTAAAAGAAACACTATATTTGTAATATTTTAAAACATTTATTTTAATAATATAGCAATGTACAAATTATCTCTATATATTTAAAAAAAAAGTTACTGTCACTGGCGTCAAATTTTTTTGTCTGCGACAGCATCTTCTAGCGGAGGACAGGGTCCTTCGCGTCATGAGAGGTATCAATGTGTTCCGAATACTCCAAGCAAGACATTTCAGTTGCTTATAAAATTCTATCGTTTTAATTAAAGAAGTTATTAACTAAAAACGACAAGTTTATGAAGGTACTCTATTTGCCATTTTGAAGAAAGTTTCTCCCAGTGGTGTTATTCTTCTGGCATGAAGTCATTTTACACGGAAAATTTAAATATGATCCATGGTTGTACGTAGGTAGGTAGGTAGGTAGGTAGGTTTGATTTAACGTCGCACCAGTGCTGCGCTATGGGTAATTGGCGATGGTCTGGGACGCACCCCATCAGATATTTTGGTCACACGCCATCACAATTTTGAGACTTCCCGGAAGGGAACCCGCCCCCCCCCCTTCCCCGCTTTGGTGATCCCCAGAGGTATAGTGTGGGTGGAAACATGGAGAACTTTGCGGTCACGAAAGATTTTATGTGCACCAGCCACGATTAGTGTACACAACGGTCTTTGGCCGGCTCAAGTATCGAATCGACAATCTTCCAATTACGTGCTCAGCGCTTTAAAGATTAGAGTAACGCGGCCCGAAACCATAGATGTAAAAAAGAAAGAAAATAAGTAACAACTTTTTTTTCTCTACTTTTATAAAATTAATTTTCTGACATGGGGAAATTAAAATATGATTCATGGTTGTAGGTAGGTAGATAATTAGGTAGGTTGTGTTTGACATCGCACCATTACTGCGCTATGGATAATTGGCGACGGTCTGGGACGCACCCCTACGGATGTTCCTTAGACATGCCACCACAATTTTGGTTCTACACGAAGGGGATGGTCCCCCGCTTCAGTAGTCCCCAGAGGTATAATTTTGATGGGAACATGGAGGATATTACGGCCACGACATATTTTACGGCACCAGCCACCATTATGGTACACGACGGTTTTTGGTCCGCTCGAGAACCGAACCCGCAATCTTCCAATTACAAAGGGGTTCCTCGGTCCGGATCTAAGGTTGTAAAAAATAAATAAAAAGTGTCATATACTAAAGCTGTAATGCAAAATGGTCTAGATATTATGAATTTCTTTCTATTAAAAATATACATAAATATTATATATTTCAATATGGCGTTGAATATGAGGATTTCCATAATAATTTTCTGCTTTTGTCTTGTAATATGCACTATTAATATTTCTTTTCTGAATGTGTTAATAAGTAAAGTGAGTTGGGGGGGGAGGAGAAGCCTCCCTCGCGGGTTGGTGAGCGGAGCGAGCAGGGGGCAGAGCCCCCTAGTTTTATTAAAAGAATATAAAAGTGATTAATTCCAATAGTATTCAAAATAAATTATACAAAAATGTCGAAAAGATGTTTTTCAAATTGAAGAATATATATATATATATATATATGTACGTATGTATTTGATTAATTGTAACAAGTCCATTGTTTTGCAATAGTTAAATTTTACTGAATAAACAAACGAGTAAAAAAAAAAAAAAAAACATAAATACACATCATAATATTGAAAAGAAAAATGAAAATAATATAAATATGAATAACTAAAACATAAAGAATAAAAATACATTCTATGAAATATTTTATAAAATTTTGTATTTCCATTTACTGTGCTTTGTTACAAACATTGCATTGATAATAAATGTTTGCAAGTCTTTCTATATCAAACTAAGCATAACGTTTTTAAAGAAAATTTGCTTTACATTTTTTTTTTCTTTAAAGCTTTGTTTATTTCGCCTTCTGAATATAATTTATTAATATTTACTAATCAAACGTTTCAAATCCCTTTTTTATCCTTTGTTATTGTAATGTTTATATTTTATAAAAATATATAAAATTTGCGAAATTTATATAAATATTTAAATATTTTTAAGAAATATGCGGATATTTTTATAGAGCTCGAATATACATTCATCGAGTTATTACGTACCTTTCCTGTGCATTTCGTATCATACTATTTATTATATTAGAAAATATAATAACATTTCTATGAATATCTAAAAATAAAAGCATATACACTAACGCAAGGATCTTGAAAAATATAAATCATTAAAATATGACTTTTTTATGTAAGTTTTAAAGATTTATGTCTATAATTATCTTCAGTTAGAAAATTTATTTTCATATGTTACATTTTATGAGAATAAATAAAACTTTGACTTAATGAGCACGAGCAAAAATTTAAACTATTTTGACATTATAAATTTACACCATAGGAGGAATAAGGTATGATTTTTTGGTTGTTTTTTGTTATTTTTTCCTTCGTTTTGATACGAATTTATATTTATATTGATTGATTTGGATGTTAAACTTGCATAATGCCATTTACATACAGTCGGTAACAAAAGTATATGAACACTAGCAAAAATTCCTATGTAAAAAAAAAAAAGAAAGAAAAATAGAGTTAATACTGTTTTGTTAAATAAAGCCTTGTTGAATCATGTTCTTAGACTGACTAAGAACATGATTCTACAAGGATTTATTTAAAAAAAAATAGTATTAACTCTATTTTTTATTTTATTTTTTTTTTTTTCATAGCAATTTTTGCATGTACTCGGATACATTTGTTATCGACTGTACTTTGTGACTATAAATGTGAAAGTCACAAATATTAATAGCATAAAATGTACTTCAACATATTTAAAGATTCATAAATTTGGCATTTTTTTCTTCTTTATAGTCATTGGAAAAATAACTGATATCATACACCATAGAGATGGTACACCTCAAACATTCGAAAATTCGCTGATTGATAAGAAGTAACGTTTGCAAAATAAATGTCTTTTAATCTAGTACTGCACCATAGAATGTAATAGTTGTAATGTAATAGTTAATAGCTGGCATGTATTACTACCTAATTATTTTCACTGCTCTAACTTCTTATACATGAGTGAATATTTTCATATTTCAGAGGCAACTTACGTACAAAACATTATAGTGCAAATTTCGCTTTTTTTTTCTACGCAGTATATATATATATATAAAGATTTAAAATAAATTGCAATTTATTTGAATATTTGTCACCTCCTGTAATAAATGATTTTTTTTCTTTACAGAGATATAACATGTGAGTAAGGTGCGCTGGAAAAGAATACACGCTACACTATCAAAAAAATTCTGTTCATACTTGAAGCACTGTATGGAGTATAGTTATCAGCGATACCATGATATGGTTCGACCCCACTTTTAAGTTTTTTAATTATTTTTTTTTCGAATTTAAGTTGCACCGAAACATGGATCTACCATACATCCACTCACAAAGGAAGTATGAATCAGTAAATTTCCTACTGAAACTAAACCAAGCTTAAATTAAAGAGTGTGGTCGGAAACATAAGGTAAATTGCAAATTTTTTGCAACAGTTCACCCATGGGCCAAGACACGGTCATAGAAAATTTAGCCCATTTTATCAAAATCAACGAAACAGAATTAGAGTGCAAGAAAGCATGGCATAGTGTCAGGGAGTTTGACTTGAGACAAGAAGGTCTTCAGTCCGATACCTGTTTCGGCCGATGTTTGATTTTTTTTTTTTTTTTTTTTTTTTTTTTTCAAACATATAAATAATATTTGGTTCAACGTAAAATTAGCAAATCATGGTAAAAGGTTAAACTATCGGGTTGTTGTAGCTACTTAAGAGCCTAGTTTTGGATCAAACTAACAACAAAATTTTAATAGTGTAGACTTCGACTGTTATCCACACTGAAATTTATATTATACAATTGAATATCATTGTTACCCGTAGAATATTTTATATGACTTTTTTAATCTGTAGATTTTATTATTATTTTTTTTCTAAAATACAATTACTTAAAAAAAAAAAAAACATAAAGAGAATTTGAGATATAAAAAAATTACATTTCCATATATTTCCCCTTGAAGCATTTTTTGAAAATATAAGTATAGTTTCTATATTTAATACTTAATACAAATAATTTTAAGACTTTATCTAATTAGTATTTTAATCTAATTAGTAAATCTTATTACTATTAGTGTATCAATCTTATTAGTATTTTATACGAAAAGCTTTCTATTTCCGTTTATTTTCTGAATTCATAACATTATTTCTGATACGAACAATATATAAATTTTGATTTATGTCACAAAATATAATATATAAAGTAATATTAATGCATTTGTTTCATTAAATACTGGAATGGAAAAATATTCTTTTTCTTTTTTTTTTTTTTTTTTTTCTTT
Source organism: Salticus scenicus (assembly GCA_963930645.1). Classification (NCBI taxonomy): domain Eukaryota; kingdom Metazoa; phylum Arthropoda; class Arachnida; order Araneae; family Salticidae; genus Salticus; species Salticus scenicus. Next base: position 318,711,157 of record OZ005650.1, read on the forward strand.
AATTCCAATAAAATATACATCTTTAGCGAAATCATGCTGTTCAAAATGCATAGTTTATGGAATATTGTATTTTTCTGTTGTATTTTATGACAACGTAACATACATAAACTCTGTGAAAATGCTTTTAAGCATCATATTTGACAAAAAATATCACTATATTTGCATTCTTTATAAAAATATTTTAGTTTTGTATTGCTTTCTGAATATAAATTCCCAAAACATTTTTTGTCGAATGCTTTAAACACTTGTTTATTTTTTGTGTCAGCGTACTTTTCGCAAAAATGTCGAAACATTAACATGTAATGCTAAAATCTGTATATAATAATGCTAGCGTTAACTGATTGAATAAAAACCCATACGTGAGTTCTTTAATAACTCAAATAATTTTCAGCATAATAATTAAAATTTTGTAAGTATTGGTTTTTCCAAGTTAAAAATTAAGCTTTTTTTTTTTTTTTTTTTTTTTTTTTTTTTTTTTTTTTTAATAAATTTAAAGAAGCTTTGATAAAATTGTTAAAATCCAAATGCAGAAAAGGGAAATTATTTTTATGAAATTAATTAAGAGATTACGACATAAAGTGTAAAGCCGTAATAAAACTTTAAAAGTAGTTGGGAAATGAAAAATAAAAAAAGTATTTTGGAAATTTTCTAGAAAGTAAGATTTACAGATAGTGTATTATAATAATGATCATACATTTTCATTTGCCAATTTTTTAAGGTTTCACAGATGTGGCATTTCAGATAATTGTCTTTCTCAAATTTCATCAATTAATCTAAGTACAAACTCCGAGCTACATTTTAATCTTAAATAGCTATAAATAATTTAGAGATTTTTTAAATTTAAATTTCTAGAATTTTTTTTACGAATTTCTTTTACTTTTATTTCTTTTCTAGAATTTCTTTTACAAAACGTAAATATATATAAGGTGACTACTAAGTATCTAGAAAAAAATTGGAGGAGCTTTTATGGACTACCTATTTCATTATAACTACTTTTTTGCTGCTGTAATTTTTATCTTTAAATATTATTTATTAAAATAATTTGCATTTATTCCACGGGCAGTTTTTGAGCGATCAGGGAAAGCAAAATCTATTAGTTAAATGAAAAAGTTTTGTATTTTTTTCACAAAGTCTAAGATATTTTGTGGTCTGATGAGAAAGTTTTTATTGTTTAAGTCGCTAAAAAGTTTCAAAATAATCGCAAATGTTTGGACCGAGCTCTCAAGAACACCAGAAAACGAAAAGATGCAACAAAGACTTTGTTTCTAAAATGTTTGATGGTTTAGAGTGAGATTAGCAACAACGGGAAGACTCAACTCTTTTTTTTTTTTTTTTTTTTTCGAAGAAAACGTAAAATAATAATAATAATAATAATAATAATAATAATAATAATGAAAAAGTTTATAAAAAAGAAGTTTTAGAGAAAGTTGTACTTCCACGGAAGCAAAATCACCGGCTAAGATCTCTCACCAAGTTTGTGCTCTGGCCCATGCAGTCAAATCAACGTTTGCTTTAATCGATGTCAAAGTGAAAAGGAAAAAATCGACAAAAAATCGGTGTTCTTCTAACAGCTCTGATTTGTATTCAATGGATTTTTCAGTGTGTGGGTTCTTAGAAGAACAATTGCAAACACAGGAATTCATTAATTTAATGGAATCAAGAAAGCCCTGAGCAAAATATCGGATGATTTAGATTCAAACTACTTGAGGCGCACCGTCACTTCACTTCCCAAGGAGATCACAGCTGGCATCAAAGGCGATGACCGCCTTTTCTAAAACTCATAGTAAAAAATAATTGTTAGACATTACTTGTTGAAAAAATAGAAGCTTTAAATTTGTCTGCTATTTCACTAATTGTTTATTATCAAATACTTTTTCCGGTTACTTAATAGCTCCCCTGTATATTTTTATTAAACCCTAACCGAAAGAAATTGATCGTGCACATAATAACACAAATATATGAGGGTGTATCAAAAGGTAAGGTAACAAGCCAATTCAGAGTAAACGCTTATTCAGGAATATATATATATATGTGTATATACAATGTAAGAAGCCACAGGTACATATTACTTCTCTTAATAATCACCATACATGTCGGGGCATTTGTTCTATTGGTACAGCAAACCATCGAAACCGGCATCGAAGGAATCAGCGTCAAGGTTGTGCAACCACGTCAAGACGACTTGCTGAACCTCAGCATCGGTTCTGCATTTCTCACCTCAAAGTGTTTCTTTAAAGGTACGAAGAAATGAAAATCACTTAGTGCAAGCTCGGAACTGTAAGGAGGGTGGTTCAATACCACCAATGAGTTTTCTCGGTACCCAACGATCACATGTTTTCCGATAGCCCAATTTTTGAAACACAATATTGTTTGCAGTGCCCTATAAAATATCGAATTCTTGTATAATTTTACTCAGAGTAATGCGACGATCCCCTTGAATCGAAGCTTCGGCACGGCAAACATTGTGATTTGCAGAGGGCGTGCTTGCTCGCCCTGATCTTTCTTCATCTCGCACACCTGTTCTACGTTTGTCATATTCCATGCACTATAACTACACCTGTTTTTGTGACAAAACAGTTGTACCTACACTTCAAACAACTGCCGAAGAATTTTAGCTGTAGAATTTTTCTTTAAAGGCAAAAACATTATCAAACTTCTTATTTCAATCGCTGACCATGTTTCCGCCAACGCAACCATCTTCTAACTAAGATTTAGTCATATCACTGGACAACCAGCTCTTTCTACCGGCATCGTTTCATTCCTGTGATCGTCTTCGTTTTCTTCAGAGGGATTTTTATTCATACGGATCATTTTCACACCAGTCAGATCTTGTTACCTTACTTTTTGAAACCCTACGTAGACTTCAGAGAAAATCACCATGTGGTAATCTACAATTTATATACTGTCAACACTTATGATTCTAGCCTCAATTAAATTTTTTAATTAATTATATTTTTTTTTTTACTCTATCATTCAAAATAATTACATTTATTGTAATGAACAAGAATAATTGGAAGTCGATATACATGTAACAATTAACTATTATATGTATATATATATATAAATCAGTACGATTAAATATTAAAGTAAAATGTAAAATATTATGAAAGTCAACTGAGGAATGCTACCAAAAGTTGTGTTTATCGACGCAACTATGCCACATAACTTGATACTGACAATTATTTAAATTGCCTGAGAATTAGTGCAGTTAAAATCATAGTTATGGAATATTACTAGGCTTCTATTGTTATTAAACAATAAATAGTTATAAATTTTCCTTAATAAGGGAGACATTAAAAAAAAAAAAAAAAAAAACAATAATATGTAAATCTAAATCTTCATTTTATACCCACAGATAGAAAATTAAGCAATCGTTAGTTAAAGAAATCAACAGGATAAAAATATATATATTTTTACCTTTTCGTAATTTGTGAGCAATAAAATAATCATTTATGTTAAAGGTATTTCTTTCAACCTAATTAATTCTTCCAATAGATTACGGTCAGTGACTGACCAAAAGTATTGTAGTCACCTACTGTAAAATTAAAGTTATGGCAGTTGACGTTATGGGATTTTTCCCCAGAAAAAAGTAAGATTCACAAATGGCTAATACCCTTAATTTTACAGGAATTTGCTATAAATATGGTATTTGACTATTTTTTTTAGAATAAAGGGCTCCGTACGTCTAAATAAACTGTCAACTATCGGAATGTTACAGAAAATTGTTAGACTTTTCAAATCCATTGACTCAAGATTCTGGTTTAATAATTGCTGAAGGATTTCTAAAACAAATTTAAAACAAATATCATAAATCGCATATGAGCGCATGAGCTATGGACGTACGTCTCTAAAAATTCATCAACAGTTTTAATATCAACAAAGCGACTACGTATTATAAGAAGTATATTATTTTCAAGGGTATTCTGGTTTAAATGTAACCACTTTATCCAAATAGCCGCATTTTAATATATTAAATTCAATGAACGTTTTTCAATAAAGCATATTTTAATGTATTTGTATTACAAAAATCCTAATTAAATTTAAATATACTGTCAATACGCGCAAGAGAATATTTCTATAAAATGCGTTTTTAGTAATAATAATTGGTTTACAGAGCTGTAATTGGATATTGGGAAATATTACAAACTATGAATAAAATATTCTATAGTGCATTTTCAATTACATTATGCATATTGAACAATTTTTTCAATAATGATTAGACTTAATTATGATTTGAAATTAGAATTATGACTTGAAAAAAAAAAAAAAAAAAAAAAAAAAAGAACTATGTGTCTGATATTCTGAGCTTATTTCAATATTTGGCAAATATTTTCAGGTCTCGGAACTGAAATGTTTAAAAAAAAAAAAAAAAAGTAATATTCGCTGTTAAAATTGTTATACGTTGTGCAACTGGTTTTTCTAGAGACGCTCAAAAAATATTTTTTTTTTATATATTTCAGGCTTACGAGAAGTAAAATTATAAAGTGTATTACAGTATTTGTATACTTTTCACAACAAAACGAATTTAACTTACAATATTAGGACACGTAGCCCTTTCTTTCCCCTGTTGAATTAAATAGGAGGAGCGTAGCCTTATGATTTAGAGAGTCCCACAAATCTATTTGTATAATGAAACATAATATAAAATTGCTCATATTATTCTTTCTTGGTATTATTATACATTTGTAATGAATGGTGTAGGGGAGACCCGTGTACCTAGGGCCGCTTTTTTTCAATGCCTAAAAACAAAGCCCTTGATCTGTTTAAAATTATCAAACTGATATGTACATATCTTTAGGACTAATTACTTCCAATTGGGAATAATATAAATACATAAAATAATAAATTCCGACAAATAGAAGGTTTTTTTAAAAACTTCACTCGTGGCCCTAGGTACAACACCTTCATTGTACCTGGGGCCAGGCCTCATTGTACCTAGGGCCATTCTCACAAATGTAGATTTCACTTTGTAATAAATAGAAAATAAACATATAAACATGTATTTTATAAGAGAAACAATATCAAGTAATATATTTATTTATTATATAATAATTATCATGTTGTTGCCTTAATTTGAAACGTGACATTTTTTCTTTCGTTAATTCTTTCTTTCTTTCTTTCTTTCTTTTTTTTTTTTTTTTTTCTTTGGGATATTCTAACAGAATGTTTTTTTTCTTTAGTTTTTTTTTTTTTTTTTTTTTTTTCTGGAGTGTCTCTTGGACTTCTAGATCTCACTGATTTTCGGTCACATCTTTTCTTTGATGTGGGAGGTTTTGCTTAGGTTCGTACCTGTTAAAGCATGACACACGAAAATATGTTAGATGTTGAAGGTTTCGAAATTTCAACAGGACAGGAAAAAGAGACATCCAGTTCTATCATTGTTGGTTCACTTTCTTCCTGGAAAATCCCTTTTTTTTAAAATTTATTTTGAAGGGATTTTGTCTTTCAGTCACATTTAAACTTAAATATTCATCCTCAGTGAATGTGTTTTGATTCATTGGCCATATGCCGGATACACGAAAGCCTGATAGAATGTTTACAGGAGTAAAGGCCGACGGATAGGACTTGCCAACATTTTCAGCAACGTCATACATAGTGATTGGTTTACCAGGGTTTGCCAGAATCCAATTACTATAGGCTGTACAGAGTTTCTTAACACTTTCGCGACCGCTGACGTAGATTCACGTCATTTGAAAATATGAAACTCCACCAGTGGGTGTTTCTTTTGCAATTTGTATGTTATTTGTTCCTAAAAAATAGACACAATATTCATAATTGTACAATCAGTATACTATGGACGCAAATACTTTGATTAGAGAGGGTATGATTATAATGCATATCCATTTGGAATATAAATGTGAATACGAAAAATTTTGTTTTGAAAAATTGTAACTGATGGGAAAACGCCCACAGGCGCACCTTACTATCAAAAAGACAAAAACATGCGGTCGCGAAAGTGTTAAAGGGTCCAAACACACTGGCCCTAGGTACAAGGTAGCTATGTGGCCCTAGGTACAAGTTTTGGTAACTTCATTCAAAATGCCTTCCACTAATAAATCTACATGCAGAGAGGACTAATTAAATATCTCATTTATTACACAATATAACAAGCAAAATTATTCACTAGAAATGAAAGAAAAATATTTGACTTGCCTTTGTAAAATAGCAAAAAAGATGAGCTGCAGAATTTTACTTCAAACCATGTAAATTCGTTTTCTACATATAACTTGTCAAAACTTTCTCCTCAAAAGTTCCAAAGTAGTTGTAAAAGTAGCAATTGGTGTTGTTACTCGGCCAATTGAATAATAAAACTTAAAATTAAATATTATTCAAATAAAGTGGGGTGGCCCTAGGTACATGGTGGCCCTAGGTACACGGGTCTCCCCTATATGCAATTTTATGATAATCTAAAATAAATCTTAGTTGAATTTTCTAACACACACACACACACACACACACAGAAAAAAAAAATAGATATAAAAATTCTGTTGTGAAATCATCCCTTCTTTATGAAATATATATATACATATACAGGGTGTTGATAGTCGAATTTATTTTTTCCTGATTCTCCCATCAGTATATTTATATAATAATTTTTTTACGTAATTGATCGTGCAAACTAAAATTCCGAAAGAAAATTACAGGTGGAATAATCGAGGAAAGATTTTCGGCTGTCGACACCCTGTATATGTATATATGTATATATTAAACCTTTTTGGATTTTAGAGAAGAGATAATATAAAATAATAATAATAAATGCATTTTATTGCATTATTTATTGTTTTTAAATAAAAACATAAAGATAAATTTTGAAAGATATTTTCCTGCATAAGAAAAAAAAAAATCATCAGAGAAGTAAAATATAAAAAATATTAAAATATGCAACACTTATGAAAATTTGGGAAGATATTATAATAATCTATGTAAACTGAATAGTATTTCTTTCTTATTCTTTAAAATATTTCAAAAAGTATCGTTTGCACAAGTAACTATAATTTAAAACATTGCACGTTTTTGTAGTTTGCAAATTTTAGACAATGTACATTGCTGTGCAATTTTTTTCTGCAGTTTTTCTTTGAATTTAAATGCAAAATAATTTTTTGAATTTTTCTTCCTCCACAATTAAATAAATAAATAAATAAATAAATAAATACAGGGTGTTTCAGTGAACCGTTTCAGAACTTCTAAGAGGGGTAGGGTACATCCTGACAACTCGAAATCATGTAGCAATGTGGGGTCGGAAATGCTTTCCTGAAGCGGTGTTGTACACAGAAGCACCATAAAAAAAAGAGATCGTAAGTGAGAAATCGTTTTAATAATACATGAAAAGAAGCAAAAGGTACATGGATTAAAGTAAGTGTTCGAAGTTTCTTCCACGGGCTACAATGCACGCCTCACATCTCCGACGCATGGACATCAGAACATTCTGGAATACTCCAGACATATCTCGAATCAGTGATGCCAGATGGTCGAAAATTATTTCCCCAAATAGGTCTTAAAATTTCCCCAAATCAGGGGTTTGTTTCAAAACAATCCCCAACTTAATTTCTACTAAAAAGGGAAAATAAAATTTTTTTCAAAAAGAAATATCAAGCAGATTTAAATGGATTTAAGAGCAGATTTTTCCCCAAATGAAGGCAATTAAAAAAAAAAAAAATCCCCAAATAACAATAAAGCTATTGAAAATCCCTGATCGTAGGAATAAATCATTACGATGCCAACATTGACAGAAATTTGAAGAATTCCAAGATTTGTCCCCAAAAATTTTAGAATTCCCCAAAAAAGTCCCCACAAACATTCGGTCCCCAAAATTGTCCCCAGAAGCCCCAAAAATCCCCGAAATGGGGACAATCTGGCATCACTCTCTCCAATTTCTCCGGCAGCTACTGCGTCAGGAAAGCATTCCTGACTGCCCATTGGTATATGATTTTGGTTCGTCAGGATGTACCCTACCCCTCTTAGAAGTTCTGAAACGGTTCACTGAAACACCCTGTATATATATATATATATATATATATATATATATAATATGTCGGGAAAACACAGTCAGAAAGTTTCCATAATCTATTCCAAATGCTTGATCTTGATTTACTTTTTATTCTTTAAAATATTTCGAAAAGAATCGTTTGCACATATGATTATAATGAAAATCATTATTACTTTTTGTAGCTTCGAAAATTTTTGACAGTATGCATTGTTACATAAACACAGCCCCTATAATAATTTTCCTTTAGCAATAAATATACAAAGATAATTTTGTAAGTTTTCTTTCAGCATAAGAAAAAAAAATTAAGTGTCGGTAAAGTACATTTGGAAAGTTTTTATAATCTATACTAACCGCATACTTTTTCTTTATTATACTTGAAAATATTTCGAAAGTATCAGTTGTGTAAGTAGTTTGTTTATTTAACTTTTTTTTTTTTTTTTTTTTATGTTTATCAATGTTATAAAATTATACACCAAATGAAACTGTGTAATAAAAACAATTATTTTTACGGTATTCCTCTTTTAATGCCGTTTGTAATAAATTTTCTATAAAGTTAATTTTAAAAACAACCAAATTAAAATCCGCAACACCTACAGAATACGTAGCAGATTTTTTTTTTTTTTTTTTTTTTTTTTTTTTTAAGTATACAGATATTTATTCAAATTTATAATAAAACTATCTATTTTATCTAAATACTTTTTCGTAGAAAATTTTAAATGTGAATAGAAATTATTCATAAATAAATCCGCTCATTATTTTGTTCGAATTCTAAGAAATGTGTACCTTGGATTTAATTTTATTTACCTACGAAACCTTTTATAATCTAAAAATTTCGGGAAAGTTATCTTACCTAGAATTTGATTACTAAGCAGAATTTTAATGTAGGATTTATTGACTGTATTTTTTGTTTTGTTTTTAAAGGAAGAAATAAGCTCAGTTTTTGGTTAAAAAAACTATTTTATAATAGTGCATCAGGTATATATTTCCTAAATTAGTGATAATTAAATTTAATTATTCGCAAACCTATATAATATTTTTTTTAACGTGGCCCAGTTACGATTTTATTTTGTAGAAACGATGAGATAGTGACAATAAAATACGCATGGATAAAAAATAATTTACAAGTAATATTTAAGCACGCGGATTCAGTTCAGTGATATTATAAAAATTAATTAATTAATAAAAAAATAAATAAATAAATAATAAAAAAAAAAACGACATTTGTCTGATTAAACCATTTTATAGAAAAATTCATTTTTAAAGCGTATTTTCAATCCTTGCAAGCGTCATTTTAAACCCACCAACACTTTGTAGATATAAATAAAATATGAACGTTTTCATAAATTGACTGAAAAACGCAGTAATAAAAAGAATACTCAAAATAGGTACTAACACGGAAGCATTCAAAAGGTGTCGTCTTCAAAAAATATTGAAAAAAATATATGTGATTCTACTCTTCATAAAACACCAGAAAATGAAAAAAAAATATGGACTGAAATGAATTACAGTGACCGCAAAAAATTAACAAAATTAAGCATTTTTGACGATTTAGTGTTGTTAGGCGATAAGGTCGAGGTTGCCGTGTACGAACAGAACCGTGTTTTGCTTCTCCACCAAGTACACAAAATCAAGCGTCTAACAGTGTAAAATCGCCATAGTTTTTGACAAAAAACTATGCCAAGAAGAATAAATAAAAATAAAAATAAAAATAAAAATAAAATAAGAGTGATCTCCTCAAAATGACGGCAAAAATTTAAAATTTGCATAGGTGTCCTTTATTAAAGCTGTATTGCCTGGGGAAATATGAAAATTGGGACTTCAAATATGAATTTTATTTTAAAACTTTTCTTTAAATGGTTTGGTTTAACTATCATTAGCATGTCATTTCAAAAAAACTAATAATAATTTGGCTTCTGGTGAATTAAAATTTTAATTGAATGGTACAATTTGTATAAATTTCAAATTTTAAATGTAAATAATAATAATAAGAAGAAGAAGAAGCAGAAAGAAAGAAATTGTAAAAATGTCGCCTGGGTTTGCTAGTAAATAAATAAATAAATAACTAAATTACAATTCTAAAACCATATTTAAAAAAGTTATTTATTTTGTTTTTGGTTTTATTTTGAAATTTAAATAATATTACAAGTTAATATATGGTATAATAAATGCGATAAATTCATTCTCCTTCTCCTTCCTTTTTATATAGTTAGCTTAATAATTTTTAAAGATTTCTGTTCTAATTCTTAATAATTTAAGAAAAAAAAATAACATAAAAAAAAAAAATAATGGATGAGAAATTTTAGAAATATTATACATACACATGATTGAAAAATATTTCATATTCCATTATACCTTTTACCATAGATTCTTTCCTCAACGTTCCATATTACCTTCTGAGTTATTATTAATTATTTTCTGAACTTTTTAAAAACATATAAAAGCAATTTTAAACAATAATTAGAATTTCTATTGTGCTCAGCGCCAGACTATCTAGAAGGGACAACTTGGATATCAAAAGATATTCTGTAACCGCTTCGGAAAAAATAAAAACAAAACAGAATTAAACATTTCTTTCTTTCTTTCTTTCTTTTTTTTTTTTTTTTTTTTTTAACAAAACACTTGGACACATGGTAATTTATTTTTTAACTGAAAAACAAAGTTTGTGTTTAGAGTAATATGCCTTAAAAAAAAAAAAAAAAAATGTTTTAATGTATACATTAAAAATCAGAAAATACACAGATAATTAATTATAACATAAGAAATAGTTATATTATATTAAATAATACTTATGCTTATAATTTTTAGATTTAAAAAAAAAATAAATTTTATTATTAATAAATGGGTATCTTAAAAATAAAATTACAGTGGACTTCCGTATAATGCACGCCCATAAAACGTGAATTCATTTAAACCGACAAAAAAATTGTGATTAGTACTCATACAGTGCCATGAGGAATACAGTATAAAGCATAATATATTTAACATTTTCCTATAGTTAATCAAATCTTTGATTCCTGTAAGGCTTACAAAACGTAACATATGTCTTATATATTTTTTGCTTTCTTCTATATGTAATATAGAGAAAGTATTGGATTCGTAAAAATTTTCGACCTCGGGTTTTTGATGAATTTACACGTTTTGACAGCTGTAGAACACGATTTGACCATTTTTAGAAAATGTCTGCTTGTATGTCTGTGTGTGTGTGTGTGTGTGTGACAAAATTTTGTGGCAACTGTATCTCAAGAACTACTGCACAGAATTTCATACAAATTGGTATGTAGTTGTACCTTGACATACATTAGTGCCTATCAACTTTTGGTAAAAATTGTCTTACAGGCTGCGTTGCCATCCCGCTTTTTCTAAATTTTTAACATGGTGATATAGGACAAAATTTTGTATAAATGTGCATAAAGACAATTATTTTTTAGTAATCGTTATTAAATTTACAAGAATTATTTATAATAGAGATAGTCAACTGGGAAAAAAAATTGTATGCCTAGGTGCCGCGCCACCTCCCCTGAGAGGGAAGTCCCCCCTCGAGGGGAGTAAATTTTCAAGATGGGTATCTTTCGAAAGGTCTCGTCAATACCTTAAAAACGAATGGTTGAACTATAAATCTGTGGTAATTTAAAACAAAGTTATCGATTTTTTTTAATTTTAACGAAAAAAAAAATTAGAAAAAAATCGATTTTTTTTTTTTTTTTTTTTTTAACGAAATTTAACAAGACTTGGTATTTAGTTGGCCCCTGACATAAACTGAGGCTGATTAGATTTGGGGATCAATCGCTCAACAGGTGGCTCTGTGATCATATTTTTTCTAAATTTTTAACATGGCAGTATAGGAAAAAATTTCGTATAAATGTACATAATGAGAGTTATTCTTAACCTGTGATTGTGAAATTAATATGAATTATTGAAAATAGTAGTAGTTAATTAGGGAAAAAAATTTGGGGTATCGCTCCCCCCCCCCTAGGGGAAGTCCCCCCCCCCGGGGGTTGTAAATTTTCAAGATCGGTATCTTTCGAAAGGTCTCGTCAATACCTTTAAAACGAATGGTTGAACTATAAATATGTAGTAATTTAAAACAAAGTTATCGATTTTTTTTTTACTTTTAACGAAAAAAAAAAACTTTGAAAAAAATCGTATTTTTTTTTTTTTTTTTTTTTTTTTTTTTTTTTAATATTGTTACTGCGTGAATTTGTATAGGAAAATATAGAAGAAAGTCTTGTGGTGGCCACAACATACTAGTTTTATTCTTGAACACAGTTTATGAACTAAATAATAATAATAATAATAAATAAAGTTTAATTTTAATAAAAATGCAACAGTTTATTAGATCACTTACGTCACTATGATTAAAATTTATTAGGTAATTTTATGCTCAAAAATTTAAATAACTTCAGCCGTACGAACCATACAATATAAAGTTCTGGATAGCAAGATTAAAATATACAGTCGGTAACAAGAGTGTCCGAACACTAGCAAAAATTCGTATGTAAAAAAAATACACTTCATACGGTGTTGTTAAATAAATCCTTATCGAATCCCGTTCTTACACTGGCTAAGAACATGAGTCGACAGTGATTTATTTAACAAAACCGTATGAAGTGTACCTTTTTCACATAGGAATTTTTGCTAGAGTTCGGACACTTTTGTTACCGACTGTATATATATATATATATTTATAAATTAGGAAAAAATAATTAATATATTTCCGTTGGGAATATTTTTATTTTGTTAAGTAAACCCCTCATTAAAATATTTCTATAAAGTGTTACATTTAATTTGAGGCATACAAACATACAATATACAATGTAAAAAATATGGATAACAAGATTTAAACAATAAATTAAGGGTAAAAAAATGAGAAAAGGAACTTAATAGTTAAGAAGAGAGCGGTACGATAATGTTCAAAATCATTCTTATTTTGAACAGGAACCTCTCCCTGACTTGCGTCAGACTAAAGCAATTAATTAGCACTAAAACGCTAATTTGTGCAACAAATTCGTTATTAAATAGCTGAAATTTTTTCGTCATCATCTGAAATTGTAAATGCCATTGGCGTTTATATATGACGGCATCATATAAAAAGTTTTTAGAGTAAAGTACTGTTTCAGAGAAAGCCAGAGTGCCGGACTTACTATTTTTTTCGAGTGCGATTAAAATCTCATGTTTCCAATGAGTTAATTTTACGAAAATTAGTAAATTTGTATAGTAAACATGGGAAAATTACTTAGAATCGCAAAATAATAAACTGTAAAACTTTACCAGATTAGATTGATCTTCCATAAACTGCTATCGCCTTATATTATTAAAATCTGTGCACATCTGTGTGTGTGTGTGTGTGTCTGTGAGAAATGCCTTATGGCAGCGTAGATTTTACCGAGTGTCCCATACATGACTGACGCCTTTTTGAACGTAAATAATTAAAATACGGTATGGAATAAAAGTGCACTGCTTCCTGCGTTATTGTTACGAAAATAATAAATTTTGAAAATACAGATGTGCAGATTGAAAAGAGCAACAAAATTTTATTATTATTATTATTATTATTATTTTAGTCAGTCATTTATTGTACACCTGACATGTATATATGTGTATGCCTGTAAATGTACTTTAAAATAGAATATGTACACTTATTTAGAATGTACTAAATAATAAACCGTTAAAGAAAATAAGATAAACAAATTAAATAAATGAATAAAAGAAATGCATTTAACATTTGAAATGAATAATAAAATTGAAATATAACGCGTTCCATCCCCTGAATAATGTATTTTTATAGGAGTGGAATAAAATTTAAATTATCATTGTATGAAGAATAAAAAAATATTTTTTAATAAACTGTATGGTAATAATAATAATAATAAAACCGTTTTTAATGAATTGATGCGTTATTTAACTAAAAGTGAAATTTTCTTTGTTCTTACACATTCGCACACAAATATCTGGTTTCATATATATATACAGGTCGTTAAAAAAAAAAAATCAGTAAGAAACATTTATTGTTTCTAATTATAGTAGACTACCGTAAAACGCGAAGGCAGGGTTCTCAGATGAAAACTACAATTTTATTTCCTAACACTACTAAACTTTTAGAGTATCAATCTACTGGTCCTATTACACCAATTTAATTTCTTTATAAAAGGGTTGCTTTAATATAAAATGCGTGGAATTGAAAAATAAAATTGAAGTATTCATTTAGTAACCCTGACTGAGCGTTGTACGAGAGTCTACTATATTTATAGATAATGTAATGTTTCACCATGCATTGTATAATGAATTATGTAGAATTTATTGTATCATATGTTTCACATGGTTAATTCATTATTCTTTACCACGTGACGGAGGTGAATGTCTCAGCTCGAAGCCACAGATTAAAGTATATTTATGGTTATTACCTGTATTTCTTTTTTGATATCCACAATAAAGTCAAAAAGATCGCTTTCCTTATTTGAATACACTCTGTATTTGACAAAACCTCAGCAAAAATAGTTAGACTAAGATTCAGTAAGCAGGACACTAATTAATGTTTGCACTGTAAAAGTGTTACAAAATGAATGGCAACAACCGAGTCAAAAAATATTATTTCTTTACGATTATTCTTTTCACTTGTAGGTATGGAAAAATGATAGCTTGTATTCGAATAGTCTTCTTTTTTACTCAAAACTTATTTTTCAAATGTAAATTTTTATATAAATATTTATTGGACAGAAATTAGTTTGAAAGCAAATATAAAACATTTATAAAATGCTAAAATGTTAAAATACTTATGCCGTAGAAGTGTGGAATTTTGAAAGCAATTTCAAATGTTTGTGTCAAAATAAATAAAGTATTTTTTGAAAATGTCAAAGTGAGTCTTCAATAATGACAAAGAGAGATTGAGAATTTGAACAAATACGGCATACTAAGTGCTGCAATGTCCATTTATATTCCAACACATTATCTAAAAAATAAGTATTTTAAATAAATATAAAATTTATCAATTATGCCTTTGAGAATGCATCGCTTTTAATTTACATGAATTATCTCGCCTTTGAAATAATATTCAATAGATTATGTGTGAGAAGTGCTTTTATGCTAATCGATGCAAAAAGGATCAATCCGAAATATTTGTAACTGTGTAAATTTCTATTTTACATGTTGTTGCAAACTCTACATACAACATAAAATTATAAATCTTTCAGAAATAAAAATTGATCGAAAGGTATGAAAGAGAAATATACACATTGAACGTGTTGTATTATGCATGAGTTATGTTTAGAACAATTGTTATGAAGATTTGTTCTCAAACATTTACGCTATTTACATTTTCTAAATATTGTCTATAGCTAGTATATTTCACAGGAACGTTTGATATTACGTGTTATGAAAAATTGTTACAGGTAGAGTTATTTAAGAGATTACATGGAATTCAACGGCTAAAAATGCATATTTTCTCTATTTTCTAATACAATAAATAAAAAAAAAATATTAAAAATTTTGAGTATATATAAAAAAAAATTTCAAACAAAATATTTTATAAAATTTTCATTAAAATTTTTGGAAAACGCAGCCGGTAGGAACTGATTTCCGGAGACCTATTAGACAAGCTATGATTTATCAAAAACCCATAAAAATATCTTATTGGAATTTGTCACTTTCCTACAAAATAGAATTGAATATTGCCTAAATGATTTTTTTTACATTTTTTTTTTTTCATTTTTTTTTATGACTGAGGTTAGTCAGTCTGGGATTTTTGCGGCGTCATTTTTCGATAGTTGGACATTTGTCGAAATAATCATTTTTCGATAGTTGGACATTTATCGAAATCTAAAATTTATCGAAAATATAATTGAATAATTTGAAAGCGATGCTATAATTTGAAAAAAAAAAAAAAAAAACTAATAATCCTCCGTCCTAAACTAAATTCTGCTTTTGCCAGAATTTCATCTTTTTTTTTTTTTTTTTTTTTTTTTTTTTTAAGACAAGGAAAAGAAATTTAAATAATAATCAGTATCGTTACAAGCGATATATGAAAAGGTTTTTTTTTTTAAATAATTTTGAATTAGGAAATAAAAAGTGCGTGTGCATATATGAAATATATACGAAATAAAAATAAGTAAAAAACTGAATTTAATGATTTTTTTTTCGGGGGGGGGGGGGGAAAGATGAAACAATGCTTTCACGCGAAAAATCGAAAAAAATAAAATATTAAATTTGCTCCTGCATATAATAAATGCTTATTAAAACGAGTAGGAGAAGGAAGCGAAATAAGTATTGACTTATATTACGATAAATACGATACATAATATGATACGATATATTAGACCTATCGTCCAGTGTTAGTAGGTATATGAAGTAAGAAATGTTAGTAAGAAATAGTTTGTTCGTTCGGTGCAACTTGCACATTAGTCCAGTGCAGTACAACTTTCAAATTAGTCCTATGAGTTACAACATTCACATTAGTCCCTTGAGGTACAATTTGCACATTAGTCCGCTTTAAATATAGTGAACAGCGAAGCTGGCAAAGCATTCGTTGTTTCACTACCTTAATTGATTTCACATTCCGTCATTTTTGACGGGGTTATATACTAGTAAATAAATAAATAATTGAAACAAGTAACAGAGATCGTAAATGTTTGATCGCTTATTTTTAATTACCATCTTCAAACCCAAATTCTGTTGTAAAATACTAGTTACTATCTTAAAAAAGAAACTTCGTTAATTAGTATTTTCACATAAATTTTGCTTCAGTACCATTACATTTGTGATAATGAAAGTTTTATTTCTTAAATTTCGATTATACGTCATTTCATTTATACGTCTTTTTACGTCAGTCCCTTGAAAGACGTATAAACGATGCTTTAATGTTTTACCTAATGTGGTAACTTAATTTCAAAAGTTTTGAATAATTTATTATTTTGAAAGCCATATTATAGTTATAGTTTTAAATTTATTTTATTTTTTATTTATTTATTTATTTATTTATTATCATTATTATTATTTATTTATTTATTTATTTTATTTTATTTTTTTATTTTTTTGCTAAAAAATAAAACAATCAATAACTTTGTTTTAAATTATCGGAGATCGATGGCTCAACCATTCGTTTAAAGGTATTGGCGAGCTCCTTTAAAAGATACCCATCATGAAAATTTACTCCCCTCGAGGTGGGGGGGGGGAGGCGAGGCTACTACATACTTTTTTTTTTTTTTTTTTTTTTTTTTTTTTAAACGCTGGAACCAAATTGACTTTCTTTCGACATTTAGTGTTATAATTCTTTCAGATAAAAATCATCTGCATTTATCATGCATTTAACAAATAATTGGTACTGCATGAATTTTTGTGAAATTTTACAGATAAAAAAATTTGGTGTGCCCACAATAAACTAGTTTTTTCTTTACCTTTAAAATCTGAAACTTGTATGTCTTATACAATTTCACCATCCAATTAAAATTTTAATTTACCAGAAACAAAATTATTTAAATATTTGGTTCTTTTATCGTTTGACTGACAAAAAAATGACTATTAAATGCTCATTGAAATTCAAATGTTCTTTGTTATTTGTCTTTAGGCAACAAAAAGTCAGTTTATTTATTTTATTTATTTATTTATTTCAGATAAATCCGTCATGCTTTATTTCTAAAGACCCTATCGAAACCAAGTCCCAACGGCTGAATTTTCAAAATTTTGTAATTAAAATTTTATAAAATTCCTTAAGTGCAACTATTTCACATGCTGATAATTTTGAATAAAAATGTTCTCTTATTATATTCAAAAAAAAAAAAAAAAAAAAAAGTGCTTTTTTTTTCAGCTTTTAAAGCCAACGTAAAACCTTAAAATTAATTGCGACAAGGCCAGAAAAAAGAAGAAGAAGAAGAAGAAGATGTACATGAACTAAGAAAAAAGTAAAATACTTATAAATATCTGTATTACATAAATAAGGCTTATTAGTGTTATTAGTTTATTATGAAACAATATTGATGTTTACTATTGTAAAATGTTGGTACGAAGTACCAGGTATAAGTAAGTAAATTATGCTGTAATTAACCAAATGGCAAGTTGATAACAGGAATTAAAGGAAAAGCGATTGAATAAAAATCCCTTAAAATATTTTGTGTAGGTTAGCATTACGAAACAACACTGTTTTATGACACTAAGCTATGATTAGGTGCTGCGTAACATATTTTCATAATTCCATATACATCTTCAGCAAATCTCAGTACTTCCAGTCCCCCTGGCTTTCATAAATTAACATTTTTAAGTTTATTTCTTTAGAAATCGACCTATTGCAATCGCTTCATTTATCTATTTATCTATCATGCACATTTTGTAATCACGATAACTCCCGAGATAACCACCAATAATCGAACCAAATTTGGACAGTGAACTTATTCTATTAATATCTTGAACCTATCATATTTATAATCAAGTTGCTCTGTAAATTCGTTTTCATATGACCGCCACTTTAAAATTTCAAATCCACATTACAAAAAGCGTATTTAAAATCGGATTAGCTCGAATTTTGTTGTAAAAATATTAAATAGGGAAGAGGGGCCGTTCACCGCTCTAGGAAATGTGTCGAGCTATTCTATCTATGCTAGGTCCCTCCTCCGGGACGTTTATTTAAAAACTCAAAAAAAAAAAAAAAAAAAAAAAATATATATATATATATAAATAAATAAATAAATACACAGGCCTTCAGAGACAGGTCTCCCACGCGACAAGGAGCTGCATGCTCTATGCTTGTAGATGAAGGTTGGAGCATTTTGGAAAGAGTTTGATTTTGCAGATTTTAATGTCCAGGTTTAGACTAGTGTGGGATTCAGGAGATTGTGAGTTCGTGGATAGTTCATATATTTAGGGGGTGCCGGGTTGCTGCCCTTCGTGGCAGGGGGCATCGTGATTGTAGATGAAAGGCAGACTGTTCAGGATAGAAGCTGATTTTGCAGACTTCTGCATCCTGTTTTAGGCCAGTAGGTAATTTTGAAGAGGAAAAGATCATTCCGTTGTATTTGTGATTTCCATTAAGAGAGAGAACGTTCTGAATAGTTTATTTGAGAAAGAAGACGATTCAAAATATTTTGCAGCCAGTTTTCTGGTCTGTGAGGAGGATTACGAATATGAAAGGTGGAAGTTAAAGCACGTGAGAAGTATTAATTTTGAGGAGTTCCTTCCTCGCCGCAGGGGTAAAAGGGCGAGCAAGGCCATATAAAGGTCTCAACCAAGTTTATAAATGAATTTTATCCGCCAATTGTAATAAAGTGGAGGATATCTTAAATTAAGAGCCGTCTACTTTAAATAAGACTACCATTCGAAAATTTATCATCACGTTAACATTAGAAATACTGAATGAATTCGAGCCAAGCTTGGGCAGTGAATTTATCATACAAATATCTTGGATGGGTAATTTTTTTCAACATTTTCTTTCGAAGTTTCGGCCACTTGAAATCTCTCGACCAATGTATCATCACGATAAATTTTGAAATTTTTAACTAATGCGAATCAAAGTTGGATAGTGAACTTATCATATAAATAATTATAAGATAAAAAAAATTTTATAAACCATGTTTTTTAATTTTCTGTTGAATCATATAAACGCTACGGAAGGCAGCCGGAACCCCAGCAATTGGATAAAAGTATTAAAAAAATTCCTTGCTATCGTCTTTTGAGCTATTATAAAAGTTTCAAATGGCTATCTAGCCGGGAAGTTAGTTAAAAGTTGATTGCAAGCTTTGTACTGGAAACGCTGCCGAAGGCAGCAGGGTCCCGAAGCAATTGGATAAAAATATTTTTAAAAAGCATTTTCACCGTATTCTGAACTGTTCCGAAAGTTTTAAATGTCTAGCTACTCGGTAAGTTAGTTAAATAAATTTTCTGTTGAATCATACGAACGCTGCCGAAGGCAGTAGGGACCTGAAACAGTTGACTAAAAGTATTAAAAAAATATATTGCCACCGTGTTCTGAGCTATCCTGAAAGTTTCAAATATCTAGCTAGTCGGGAAGTTAGTCAAAAATCGATTGCAAGCTTTGTCCCTGACAAACGCACAAACAAACAAACCCACAAACAAACAAACAAGAATCGAAGTTAATAAAAACATGGTAATAAATTGAAAGATTTTTCTGGGAAAGTTGATCTGCCTTTTTTTAAAAAAAATGCATTTTCACCGTGTTCTGAACTATTTTGAAAATGTTAAATGTCTAGCTACTCGGGAAGTTAGTTAATTAAATGTTCTGTCGAATTATACAAGCGCTGCCGAAGGCAGCAGGACCTGAAATAGTTGACTAAAATTATTAGAATAATGTATTGTCACCGTGTTGTGAGCTGTCCTAAAAGTTTCAAATGTCTAGCTAGTCGGAATGTTAGTGAAAAATCGATTGCAAGCTTTGTACTGATAACGCTGCCGAAGGCAGCAGGAACCCGAAACAGTTGGCTAAAGGTTTTAAGAAAATGCATTTTCACCGTGTTCTGAACTATTCTGAAAGTTTCAAATGTCCAGCTAGTCGGGAAGTTGGTTAAATAAATTTTCTGTCGAATCATATAAGCGCTGCTGAAGGCAGCGGGACCTGAAATAGTTGACTAAAATTATTAGAATAATGTATTGTCACCGTGTTGTGAGCTGTCCTAAAAGTTTCAAATGCCTAGCTAGTCGGAATGTTAGTGAAAAATCGATTGCAAGCTTTGTACTGATAACGCTGCCGAAGGCAGCAGGAACCCGAAACAGTTGGCTAAAGGTTTTAAGAAAATGCATTTTCACCGTGTTCTGAACTATTCTGAAAGTTTCAAATGTCTAGCTAGTCGGGAAGTTGGTTAAATAAATTTTCTGTCGAATCATATAAGCGCTGCTGAAGGCAGCGGGACTTGAAATAGTTGACAAAAATGATTAGAAAAATGTATCGTCACCGCGTTGTGAGCTGTCCTGAAAATTTCAAATGTCTAGCTAGTCGGAAAGTTAGTGAAAAATCGATTGCAAGCTTTGTACTGTAAACGCTGCCGAAGGCAGCGGAAACCCGAAACAGTTGGCTAAAGGTTTAAAGAAAATGCATTTTCACCCTGTTCTGAACTATTCTGAAAGTTTCAAATGTCTAGCTAGTCGGGAAGTTAGTTAAATAAATTTTCTGTCGAATCATATAAGCGCTGCCGAAGGCAGCGGGACTTGAAATAGTTGACTAAAATTATTAGAAAAATGTATTGTCACCGTGTTGTGAGCTGTCCTGAAAATTTTAAATATCTAGCTAGTCGGGAAAATAGTTAAAAATCGATTGCAAGATTTGTCCCTGACAAACGCACAAACAAACAAACCCACAAACAAACAAACAAAAATCGAAGTTAATAAAAACATGGTAATAAATTGAAAGATTTTTCTGGGAAAGTTGATCTGCCTTTTTTTTTTTTTTTTTTTTTTTTTGGTGGCCACTTGAAATTTTTTCATTATGAGAAGTTTTGTAATACTGAATCAATTTCAATCAAATTTGCGCAATGGATTTATTATTTAAATATCTTAGATAAGTTCGTTCGGAATCTCATTCTGCCTTTTTGTTTCCAAGTGGTGGCAACTTCAAATCACGGTGCCACTAAACAATTTCTCATCACGATAACTTTTGAAATACTGAAATAATTATAACTAAAGTTCGACAGTGAACATCACATATAAATATATAGGTTGATTTCGCTGGGCAGTTTCCTCCACCATTTTGTTTTCAAGTTGCTGCCACTGGAGAATAGTCTTGAATTTTTGAAATATTGATTTAAAGTTCGAAATTGAACTTATCATACACTTATATCAGATGGTTTTGCGGGGCAAGTTGCTCCGCCGCTTTGTGTTGAAGTTGCGACTACTTAAAAACAGATTACCACTTCAAAATTCGCCATAGCAATGACATTCAAAATACTGAAGTAATTCTAACGAAAATTGGACAGTGAGATTATTCTTCAAATATCTTGGATAAATTCTCTGGGCAACTTGCTTCACCATATTGTTACCAAGTGGCGGCCACTTGAAATTTTTTTATCACAATAACTTTTAAAATACTTAACCAATTCGAATCAAAATTGGGTAATGGACATATTATTTAAATATCTTAAATGGTTTCGGTGAGCAAATTGCTCTGCAAATTTATTTCCAAGACCGGCCACTTGAACGCTGCTGCAACTTCAGAATTTATTATCACTATAACTTTTGAAATAATGATTTTATTCGAACAAAAGTTGGACAGTGGATCTTACAAAGATCTTGGATTAATTGACTGAAGAACTTGCTCCGCCATTTCGTTTCCAAGTTGCCCCCTCTTGAATTGCAACACGATGACTTTTCATGTGCTGAATTATTTCGAATTAAATTTGTAGGTAGACTTATCTCAAAAATGCATTTGATATAGTTGTTTGCCAACATGATCCGTCATCTTGTTTCCAAGAGCCGGCCATTTCAAAAATTCAAATTTACATAGAAAATGTATTTATGAACCGATTTACTTAAAACTACAAATGTACAGAGCCACATCAATATTTCTACTAAATCCATTTATAAATTACAGCCGTCATTTTGTTTCAAAATGGTGGCTACTTGATAAAAAGGAAGAAATAAACCTACCCCTCCGAAAGCGCCGGAAGGTCTTGTTTCTTTCGAGTTTATCTTTTTGAATTGTGCGCTTTTTTAAGATAATTTTTTTTTAAACAGATTAATAGTGCAACAATTTAATATGGAACAACATATTTTTTTATTATTATTATTATTATTGAGAAATATCTACTTGTTTAAGGAAATATATATATACAATTCCGCAATGAGACCAAAAGCGTCGGTGTTGGCATAGTAGCTGAGCAATCCTTCCTTGAACAGGTTGAAAGTACAAAATGTGTCGTCACGTGCGTCCTTTATTTCACGCGTTGTACGAAACTCTTTATCGCGTTGTATGAGTAATAGTCGCAGATTTTTCGTCGAGTTATACGAAATCATATTTTGTGGGAGCGCGTTGTACGAGATTCTACTGTACACACACACACACACACACACACACACATATATATATATTCTAAGACTGCAAGATACTTTTTTAATTAAAATTGAGAGAGATGTGCAAAAGAAATTTTTTTGTTATGAATATTGTAGCGAATTCTCAGGAATTAAACAACATATTTTAAGATTGAGAATAATAATATTTCTTTTCATTTTTTTTTGTACTTTTAAATCAAAAGCTAACTGTTACATTAACCCTTTATAAGGCCATTTTTTTCTAATAACGTTATGTTAAATTATTTTTGGGATTAAGGTTAATTTATAAAAAGAAATTCATTTAACTTATTACCTAAAATTAATTTGATTTTTAAGATTTTTTTTTTGGTGATAAGAATGTTTCCCACTGCCCACTGGGAACCATTCAAAGGTAAGACATCATATGTTTTGCACTTATTTTTACTTCGCATTGCATTATATATTTTTTGTAAAGTTGACATATAGTCACCAACTTTAGTCAATCGTGCGTCATTTGGAACAGTTTCTTGTTGCTCAGGAAACTTACAGGCCGTCCTTTGCGCTTACGACTGGAAAATCCAAAAATCAGCTGTCGTGCAAGCCGAAGTAGAAAATTTAATTGGTTTCTAGGTCCCGAATCTCTTTTACTTGCTTTCCAGAGAACGAAGGTATTTACAACTGCCAGATCAATTAATAAGTACACGATTCGACATTTAAAAATTAATAAGGTTGGTGGGAAGTATACTTCCCACAGCTTTATAAAGGCTTAAACTTTAGAAAATAGTTGTATCAAATGAGCAAAAGTTACATTATTTCGCACAATGAGAAAAAAAAAATGGCCGAATACCAATTTCATAGCACTATGGACTGCAAAATTAAACTTTTTTGTTTGTTGTTGTTCTTTGTAAAACAGGACTATTCAATAGCTGCCAACTATACCGACTACATGAGCTATTTTAGAGCGCAGGGTTATTTTATAGATATTTTCACCTTACTTAATCATAGAAAACTACTATAAAGTTTGAAAAAAAAAAAATACCTTTGTCCAAATTTCGGGTCAGTTGGTTGTCATGTTATTGTTTAAAGTTAGACATCGTCTTTATTTGAATATGTAGACGCATCGTCTTTATTTAAATATGTCAGTGTGTTTTCCCGTTTGACACTAAGATGAAAATTTATTAATTTATTATTGAGATAAAACCTGTAAAAGAAATTGAATATAGGAATTGAATAAAGGAATTCAATATAGTAATAGTTGCTGAGAAACTAACTTCATATTTTAATGTGAGAAATCATTTAATTATTTCATTCCTTTTTATTTATTTCTTTTATTATTTCTTTACTACGTTTTCTAATGAAGAACCAGTTAAAAATGTTTTTTCTTTGTTCCCTCTAGCATCAAGTTAAAAAATGTTAAAATAAGATTCTGAAAAACCGCGTTAAAGAAATTGAACTGCTTTATTATAGAACCCCGTGGATAAAATTAAAATTTGGTTCCGAAGAAATTCCAAAGTTTTTCGCCAAGGTCTTTACTTACGCAATTGCGATAACCATTTTAATTCGTCACTAAAATGACAAGAACAAATATAAAATCGCCAAAGGTGATCAATATTAAAGCTGTGCCATTGAAATGTTAAGTAATTAATACAGTAACCGTAACTAAGCACCGCAACACTGTTATTGCAGAACTTTATTGAAAGAAAATACTAAAAAAAATATAAAAAATATTATCTCGTACTAAATTAAATTCTGATTTGTTCTGAATGTTATAGCTATGACTAATAAAAACAAATTATACCTTATATATATATATATATATATATATATATATATATTATTTTATAAAATAAACCACGACATTTCTATTTATTATTATTATTATTATTATTATTATTTATAATTGTAAGAAGTTTTGGTGCAAAATTAAAATATGTAAAATACATATTTAATAGAACGAGAGGACTATTCATTATAAATAGCAAAAAAAAAAAAAAATAAAAATAAAAATAAAATAAAAATAAAAATATAAATAAAAAATAAAAAATAAATAAATAAAAAAAAATCCTCGTTAATATGAGTACCTTGTAAAAATAATGCGCCATACTTCCACATTGATTTTTTTTTTT
Organism: Salticus scenicus; assembly: GCA_963930645.1. Classification (NCBI taxonomy): domain Eukaryota; kingdom Metazoa; phylum Arthropoda; class Arachnida; order Araneae; family Salticidae; genus Salticus; species Salticus scenicus. Next base: position 318,736,225 of record OZ005650.1, read on the forward strand.
TTTTTTTTTTTTTGGAAGACCTAATTTTATTTATTTATTTATTTATTTTCTTTTTTTTCAATCAAATGGTTACATTTTTCTTTTTGTGTTTATTTGTTTTTAACTCTTTTATTTTGTTTTTAAATATTAATTTAAACCAATCAAATATTCTGATGTAAATTTTTATTTTATTTTATTTTATTTTTTCTGTTTATTTATTTATTTTTACTTTAGTTGTTATTTCGAAATTGCAAGAGAAGTAAAGATATCCCCAAGGGCAATCTCGAAGCAAAACTGCTGATACAAATGGCACTATAGAAAAATCGAGCAATGATTTTCAACTCAAATAGCTATCGAGAACAAGTTTATACTAAGAAAAAATGGATTGAAATACTTCACATAAATGACTATTCTAAAGGTTTTAAATGATGCCTATTCTGCCAACGATTGCAATAAATTGAAGAAACCTATGGCTTTCAAAATAAGAATGAAAGAAGTGAAGATCACATAAATGTTTTTTACGAGGTTATTGCAAAACATATTTATTAAAAATTTATTAAATTTCCAAAGTTATTTAGAATTTTTTTCGAAAAGGGAAACTTTTTCATATAAATATTCAAGTATATTTTTAAATTGAATAGAATAAAACGTTCATTTTGGTTAATGTACATTAGGACAATGCTATGCTATATAACATTGTATAAACTCATGCTCCATTATTGCTATAATAGTTAGACATATATTTTGTTTCATATATATATATATATATATATATATATATATATATATACGAGTATATTAATGCATTTGTTTTATGGTAAAATTGGGAATTTTAAGAATATGTGATTGTTATATAGGACCAATAAATTAGGGAATATTAAAATATAGAAATGCTAATGGTGTATGTATTTTGCATTTTCAAGAATGTTTGAGATTTTATACGTAAATAAACTCTTATTAATCCGTTTCCTATGTATCATTCACATATGCATAATGTTATGAAATTTAAAACAGCATATAATTATGAGATCTCCTTTTGATATTTTAATTAAAGTATCAAACTATCTCTAATAGAAGATCGCAAAATTCAAATAGGTTTCAAATAGTAAACAATTTTATATAATAGTGCACATTTGTTTAATGTTTTAAAAGTTTACAAAATTGTACAGACGCAGACCTCTTTATTCGTAAAACCGTCTTTCGCTCAATTGATTCAAATTATATATATATATGTATATTCTTTTATGATATTTATCTCTGAATGATATTTATCTCTGCCGTCCCGGCAAATTTTGTCCGTATTCTACAGATTACATATTACGTTTGAAAGATAAAATTTTATGAACTTTAAAAAGTGCATTATGACAGCAAAAACCACTGCAGGTAGTATTATAGACAATACTACTTACTTCATAAAAAGTATGTATTGAACAATTGTAGAAGTATTTAAGAGTTATTTAGAGCCAAACATAAATCAGGAAAACATTATAACTGAAAAAACAACTGTTTATAGAATGCAGATATTCATAAAGCTCACTTTTGTATATATTTGTGTGAGTTATTGTGCAAATCAATATTTATTCTGGACTGCAAACTTTTCACAAGTATCTAAAATCGTTTTATTTTCATGTTCTTATGGTTAGTTTAAAATACTTTCCCAGTGACTTTCGGAAAGGTGAAAACCTATGCTACATTTAGACATACGTCTTTACTCGAGCACGATTTTAGGTTACATATGACAGAGGCCAACATTTTTATGTGAGATTGGTATAAATATGGACACCATTCTTAGTGTAAATATGGGCATTGGAAATTTTAAATGCAGCTTCTCCATTCGAAATATTGCCTATTTCAAATCTTAAGAAAATAACCACAACTCGTGGACACAAAGCAACAAGGCCCACACTGAGAAATATTATGTAACTGACATCTAAAATCTACATTGTGACTCTAGTAAAATAGTTCCATGTCATCTTTATAAATTCTAGTCCCCTTGGAAAGCGAGTTCTAGAAGCCCCCATCAGAATTCTAGAGCGTTTGACAATATTCTCGAGGACAAACTTATTTAAAAATCTCTGTAAATAAATGAAACTACAAGAGGCGGGTTTCTGCAACTAAAATCTTGGCTTATTGCCAAATTCTAGAAATTCAAGCGAGAATTTCTCGCAATACAAATGATTCAGAATATTTTTTCACCATCTAGAAATGTGTACACTAGAAATTTTCGATAATTTCATCTATTCAGTTTATTGGCGTGCCTTATGTGTATAGCTCGGAAATCTATATTTCTAGTTAAGGGATTTAGAAAATGGCCACTTATTCATTCTAGAGAAAGGCGGTGTATATTTTTTTTCTCAGTGCAGTCTCATCATTTGATGACCACACAAGAAACAATTGCTAAGCCGATTGAAAAAAGTGCTCACAAGAAGACATCCTTGAGTTTTCCCTAGCGTAAGGTGCAAGCCACGGTCCGGTAATTTAAAAGAGTGCGAAGGGGTGCGTCAAATATATCACTTTCATTAAGCTTATATTATGTACTGAAATATATTTATTTCAATGAATTATTCTATCTTTTGCGTCACGCCATCCAAAACTGTAAGTAAAATATATGGAAATGTTTACTTTGTGTCATTTCATCCAAATAAATTGAAAATGCATGCAAATAGATATCGTGATGCAAAGAAAAAAACTGTGAAATTTTTTTCAGTTTTGGATGGCGTGACGCAAAAGATAGAATAATTCATTGAAATAAATATATTTCAGTACATAATATAAGCTTAATGAAAGTGATATATTTGACAGCGTATTTGAAAATTAAAAGCAATATTTCAATGTGCACATATACTTTAATATGCAAAACAAAATAATTGCAGAGAAATTTAAAAACAAATCACTTAATGTAACACCACTGCGTTACTGGAATTTCATATAATTTCTTTTAAAACACATGCTTTCATAGTATAAGAGATGTGAATGGAAAGGTATCAATGAGTAAATGCTATATATTATTTTATGTTGAAAATAACGTTTACACTGTAAATATAAATAAAAGGAAAAAGCAAATTCAAATAAGAAAATCTATGTATAATTTAAGTAATATCAAAGCGTCACTGAAAATTTGATATCATTATTTTTAAGACCCGTATTTCTAATTCTTATAGCCATAAAGTACAGTGCTGCGTCACAAACTTTTAACCCGTTAAGGGTTTTTTGTATTGATAGAAAATACAACTAAAACTGTATATCTCGTTGGATGCACGGCACAATATGCGAACATATTCTTGTGTTTTTATCTATATGTGCTTTATGAAGACTTGTTCCAAGGGATTGAGTTATAATTTGAGATATTGTTGCTTTATAGCACAACAAATTTTCGTAACTAAAATGCATGAGTATGAAAGTGAAATGCGTTTCTACAAAAATTATTTTCTTAATTTCTGTATTCTTTACGAAAATTGGCAAATTACGACAAGCGAGTGAAAACCCACCAAACACAAGTTATCAAAAAAGATTTCACATACACAGAATCCTCCCTTCAGAGCAAAAAGAAATTCTACGTATTGTAGCTACTAGACGATTAAAACCTTTATTATTTTAAGTTAGTGAATCTATAAATAATTAATCATATTTGATTTTAATGGATGTATTTTTTCTAGTAATAATCAATATTATTTTTCATTAAATTCGTTACACATAATTCTTGTTTGAATATCACAATCACATACATTATAATCATTTAATTATGTATATATCTTTTACTAACAATTTAATTTTGCACTACGATAAGCATTATCACTAAAATGAGAAATAATTAGTGGCTAGTTTATATAAGAATATAAAATGGAAATAATTTCTTAGTCAAATTAAAAAAAAAAAATAAAGTTTTCAAAGTACTTAATAAACTTCGTTATTGGAATATATTATAATGCCACTTAAATATACAAGTATTTGCAATCATTATACTTGTAAATTTTATTGTATAAGTGCCCTCTGTTACATTCTAGTATTATTCAAGTATGACATTAATTGACACTTATTAATCACTTCAAAACATTTTAAAGAGAACACAAATATATTATTACAGATATCCCACATAAATTTATTTCTCAAGATCACTTTATATTCATTTGAGAAAAGTCAAGTTGTATAAGTTAAAGCTAATTTATAAATTTTAATTTTTAAGAATGGTAAACTTACATAACATAACTATCGTAATGCAGTTTTAAAAATTTGGGAAACTCAATTTGAACGATATATATATATATATAGACAGAGAAAAAGAGAGAGAGAGAGCTTTATTTTCTGGTTTATTTAAAGTGCTTAAATTCAATACATAATATATTTTTCGTTATACCACTCAATCTCACACATTCATCGACTTACTTAAAATCAAACACTTATCTCTCAAAAAATATTACATTTAATTTTTAATATATCACTTTTAATTTTCAAATTTTGCTTATAATAATAGTATTCTAAACAAGGAAATCTAAAGTTTTATATAGAGCATAGCGTTTAAAAATTACATTGAAACATATTAACCTATTATTTGTAATGATTATATGATTGGATTATTAATGATTATATAGAGAAAAAGAGAGAGAGAGTATTATTTACTGGTTTATTCAAAGTGCGTAGATTCAATACATAATATATTTTTCATTATACCACTCAATCTCCAACATTTATCGACTTACTTAAACTCAAACACTTATCTCTCAAAAAATATTACATTTAATTTTTAATATATCATTTTTAATTTTCAAAATTTGCTTATAATAATAAGATTCTAAACAAGGAAATATAAAGTTCTATATAGAACATAGAGTTTAAAAATTACATTGAAACATATTAACCTATTATTTTTAATGATTATATGATTGGATTATTAATGATTATATATTAATGATTAATATGATTATTATGATAATTATAGTTATAACATATGTTAATGATTCATGATTAATCATAATAATTTTTACAATGTATGGTGTTATATAGTTACTCTTTATGGAATTATTAGTTTTTTCCTTAAATGTTTGTTATAATTTAATATTTTAAATGTTTAGTCTAATGAATACATATTTTAATGAGTCTAAATCTTTTTTCTCTCCTGTATTTTCGAAAATAAAATTTAATTTAAATTTAAAAGTGAATGTTGAAGGTATTTGAAATGTAAAGAATATTCAATTGTCCAACATTGGGAATATCGAGCAAGATTTGCCAATATTGGAAAAAAAGCGATTTTCACCGATGCTCTTCAATTTCCGCCGATATTGTGTGATACTGGACCAGTATTATTGTGATATTTTGGCGTATACATATGTATGTATGTATGTATTTGATATAAGAACTGAAAAGTATGTGAAACAACGACAACATCTACACTGTAAAAAAATTTCTGTAAAAATAAAGCACTTTTTCAACATATATACAGCATAGGTTGCTGTATATTTTTACAGCTAGTTCTGTAAAAAAATTTCAAGACTGGTTACTTCCCATTGTGTAGTAAATCGGTATCAAAATTTTTCCAGAAGTCTTTTGGTGCGTATGACGTGATTTATCAATGAGTGTTGATGTTGACCTTAATTGTTTTTGTAAAGAAAATTTACTGTGATCCCATCGGCGCGACTGGCAAAGTGCTGGCCTTTAGAACAGAAGACTGTGAGATGAAATCCTGGACTATACAAGATCGTATGTTGCGCATGAGAATATAAATAAAGTAAGTATTATGTGTAAAAAAAAAAAAAAAAAAAAATCCTTATTGTTATGGATTAATCCCTGCACGCATATGTAAAAAACTGCAGGAAATATTTTTAAAGCATACTGTGAAAATTACAGCACACGTGAGTAAAAATCACAGCAAATTTCTTTTACTGCACATTGTAAAAATACAGCACAGTGAGTAGGCAATACTTTTACGAGCACACTGTGCTGTAATCTACTACATAAAATGTTTACAGTGTAAACAAATAAATCTAAAATACAAGCAATAGGATTAAGGACCGCTTAAGATAGGTCAGAGTAAAATCATAAAAAATACAGAAATATATTTACAGCAAAAAATACATCATTCTTTTTTCAAAATACCTTCCGTCAGATGATATGCAACGGTCCCATCGTTCAACCCACTTTTAAAAATAAGTAGAGAAGCCCTTTTCTGGAAACTGATTCAAAGAACCCTCCGCTGCTGAAATAACTTCAGAATCTGTATTAAATTTTCTGCCACGGAGCTTCTCCTTCAACGTCGGAAACAGCCAGAAATCACATGGTGCGAGATCTGGACTGTAAGGGGGATGTGGCATGATTGTAATATTGCATTTACTAAGATATTGCTGAACAGAAGTAGTGACATGCGGGCGAGTATTATCGTGATGTAATGTCCAATTCCCTACCAGTTTATGTCGCTTTCTCGATATGTGTCGTCGCAAAATTTTCAAAACTGAAACATAATATTCACCATTCACAGTAGTTTTTGGAGGCACAGCATGGTAATAGATTACAGCTTTATAATCAAAGAAAATAATCATCATGACCTTTCCAGCAGATTTGGTTTGTCGGATTTTTTTCGGAGGCAGAGAATCAGTATGTTTCCATACACTTGTTGCAGACTTGGTAAGGGGAACACAATGATGCACCTAAGTTTCATCACCTCTTATTACAGTCTTTAGGAGATTTGGATGATTTTGAAGCATCTGTTTCCATTCACAACATTGGTGAAGTCTTGTTTTCATTTGTTCTTTAGTAAGGTGATGAGGGACCCTTCTGGTGTTGGTGTTGGTGTTTAGGATTAAAGCCGATTGACTGCTGTAGGTCCTGGGCCTGAGGGGGAGTGCCTTCCGTGGAGGTCTTTCTAAGGGGTCCTAGCCCGTATTTACGCAAGTTTCGGAGAAAACCACGGAAAACTCCGAACGGCTAGGCCGACGAGCGCGACCTGGGATCGAACCCGGCACCTCACCGGGACCCATCTGGAACAAACATAGCGAAGCTGTAAATTGTTGCGTAGAATGCGAAATATCGACGTTTTCAAAATGTTTGTTGATGCCGCTATCTCCTCACATGTCATTCGCCGATTTTCTTGAAGGAATACACACACAGTGTTAACATTTCGATCATTCACAACACTTTTTGGTCGCCCAGGCCTAGGAGCCAGTTCTGCAGACAAACGACCTTTCTTGAAATCACCATGTCATCTAAAAACCGCAGACTCACCAAGACATTTGTCTTTGTAAGCTTCTTTCATTAACGTAACTGTTTCTGGAGCTGTTTTTCCCAAACGGTAGCAAAATTTTATGGCATAACGCATTTCGTTTTTTAACACTGAATCAATCATCTCGATTTATGTAGGGCAAATAAAACAGTTCTTTAAACAAGCACGGAGATAGGAAAATAAAATCGTCTACTTCGTTTAGAATTTTGTATAAACGTACAGTTAACAGTTTGAAAAAGTCGCCTGGACTTCTATTTTTTAGTTTCGCGGTGTTGCCGCTACGTAAAAAAATAACTCTCAGTTTTTATGGAATGCCCTTTGTAGTTTGTCGGACACCAAGCTTTTCCCAAATCCTCTTCATAATAGCCCTGTAACAATAAAAAAAAGTTCAAATGAAGACAATACTGCACATAAAAAAGTAATTATTTCATTAAGTTTAAAATAAAATAAAGAAAATTAAAAAATAAAATAAAATATTTAATTAATTTTAGAGGACGAAATATTTAAGCTGAATATTTCTATAGTAAATCTACAAACATGAATTTTATATTTAATATTATTTCATAAATTAAATTTTAAATATATTAATTGAATTCGTTTTATATTATGTTTAGAAATATTTTCCGTTTTGATTTTTTTAAGAAGAATAATTCGCAATTGTAAAAGCTAATATCCGTAATTGTGATTCGTTCCTTGTTGTAAAAAGTTATTATTCTACATAGTTTATGCTCTCCAAAGATATGTATGGAAAATTGCTTGTTTTTTTGAAGAAGTGCAAAATTATTGTATTACCAGTTCGGAATAAACAAGGGATTTTTTTGTGTCTTAGCATATCTTAACAATTATTCCTTATCCGTATAATTAATAAATATGTACTAAAACAAAGTAATTATCGATAAAAGGTTTAGAACACATGTTTATCAGATTAAAATAATATATTCTTTAATATAATAACATACATTTTCGTTAAACTATCAGTTACATACTTCAACAACTAAATTGTAAAGTGTATAAGGGTAGCAAATTTTTTGTATAAACTTGATGCTATCGAAAAAGAAAATGATAATGGAAAATGAAAATGAACTTATATTTTGTATTTAACAGATTTCGTTGCAAAATATTGAAATGTAGTAAATGCTGTGGTAGTAAAATTTATTCAAAAAAGTAAAAGCTGAAAGAAAAAATGCAGCAAATACTAAAGGCTAGAATTATTGCTTCATTCGATTTTATAAATGAATATTTATATTTAATTTCTTGTTATCACTTGTTTATAGATTTGCGGCATTTCTTTCTTGTTTTATAATAACTTGAGTTTCAATGAACCCTCCTAATAATTCTTGCTACGAAAGTCGAGTGATGAGTTAGATGAGGTAAGCTATTCCGTCATTTAATAATAAGAAAGCACCACAAATCTGGTGATTTAAAGTAATAAGTACAAAACTTTGAATAAACACCATACAATGCAACAATTGTTTCTGGTAAAAAAAAAAAAAAAACACGATCTTTCATCAGGCGAACAGAGTAAGCACGAATGCTGCAATGCGCTATTTATTTGATTGCAGCACCCCGAAACAATTGTTGCCAGTTAACTGTTAACTGCATTTTATGATGTTTATTCAATGTTTTCTACTTATTATTTCGCCATTTATTGAAAAACATAAGATTGTTATTTTTGTTGTCAAATTGAAGAACAAGATAAATCATGAGACCCTTATATTATGCGCAGCAATTGTACCAGTAAATTGGGGGATTAAATTAATACATAGTTTAATGCTCTCTTCAGTGCCCTTGATTTAGTGATATCTCTACAAATCACTCAATAGGCATTCATTTCTTTTTACAGAAAATATGGAGAAACATTGAAACTGCAAATATTAAGGCTCTTTTATGGAGATTTCTTTGTGTAGAGTTGGAGAGGTATTGGGATAACAGGGCAGATGACAGACGACAAAGGTCAGCTCGGAGTTAAGAATCTGAAGTTAGTTGCTGTTTGGGGCGACCTGGAGCCATCTTGAGACCTTGTGGGATTGTAGAAGTTTCTTGGATCATTTGCAATAAAATTAGGAGAGGCTGGATCAGCAACAACAGAAAGATAGACATATTATAAATAATGTATGTTTTTAAGCTTAATATTAATCGGTTTTTTTTTCGTTTTTTTTTTTTCTTAATATTTACACGTTTTGAGGTTTCTAATTACCAAAGTCATTTCTTTTAACGTTTGATCTTTGTCTGTGCGTCTTAGAGTGACTTAAAAACGAATAATTTCAGGAGATTAAAAAGTTCTATTTTCAAATTAATATAAGTTTGTTGCTGGAAAAGTTTTATCAAGACTAATACGTTCGAAGGAATGTTGCGTGCGAATGTTATCAAAATAATTTTAAGTTATCTTTTAATTTTAATAACAGATTTAAATTCTAAAACTCGAATAAACTACTACGTCATAAATGCCAAAATAAAAATATTTGCGATGCATACAGCAGTTTCGTTTTTTTGCACTGAAGACGGTACGCTTAAATCTACCAAAACAGATGTATGCATCGCAAATATTTTTCTTTTGGCGTTTCTGACGTAGTAGTTTATTCGAGTTTTTAATATCCCAACGCCAAGTCTCCTGTTATTATAGATTTAAATTCTATTTAAATGTAGATGCAGTAATGAAACGGGGCATTGAGGGGGCGGTAGCCCCCTCACACATAACTAATTATCTTTTAAAATTCTTCCGAAACCTAAATTGAATTTTTTTAACATAGGTTTACATAACAGAACTCATTATCTTACCCCTTGATCTCCAACTTGCATTTATAGTATTAAATTTCAGGGTAAGATTAAGTCGTGTGAGTGACACACCAGATTATTTAAATTGTTTAAAACTTTTTTTTTTTTTTTAGATTATGAAGTAACGCAAATTTTTATGAAGAAAATATGATATATATATATATATATATATATATATAGATAGATAGATAGATAGATAGATAGATAAGAAAGAAAAATCTATGAAGTGAGCATTAAAAACATTTTTTTTAATATAAATTATATATATATATAATTTATATATAAATAAATAAATATATGTATATATATATATATATATATATATATATTAGGGTGGTTCTTAAAAATTAACATTTAAATTTTTGTATGGGGCACCCACTTATTTTGTTCTATGTATAAAATAAAAACGTCCACAAAAGTTTTAAAATTTTAAAACAAGTTTTAAGGGTGGCCATCGAGATTTATAAAATTAAAAATTGACAAAATTGACATATTTTGTAATTTCATCATAAATTATTATATTTTAACTAGTGGATCTGCAGATCAGGAGCCTCAACGTCCAATTTGTATCAGACATTATTCAATAGGTCATTTTTATTTATTCCTTATTATATAACAGTATATATTGATTCGATAGACTTGTTATCATAATCAGATACATTCCTGAGGGGGGCTGCAGCCTCCCTCAACCCCCTGCTCTATCTCTCTTTGTATACTTATCTGTATATCATATAAAGTGATACGGAATTAGAAATAATTGTATTTACTTTTCCATAAATTCTTTCAACGAGGCTTAGTAAGTTGATAAAATGCTAATTTTCTGCATTTCTAGTCATTTTAGTATTAAAATAGCCTAATTTTCCCTTAAAAACGCATTGAAAAGCTCCAAGAAGGGAAGAAATGGATTTGTCGCTAAATTTGGCGACTGTTTCCCTCTTTGACGATTTTTTGGCGACCTTGGCGAGAAATTCCTTATTAGGGATATACCAAATATGGACGCTCTAATCTCATTGGCTGATGAGATACGAGAATTTTTCAGAACAGCCTGGGTTCGATAGAAAAGTATAAAAGGAGCATTTTTTTCACCGAGGCAGTCAGTCTCAGATCTGCGTCAGTTTGCTTTGCCTTGAGCCTTTTTGAATGAGACTTGCTTTATGTGTTATTGTTAAACAGTTTGTGCTGTTGTTGTGCTGTTAACGGCTATTGATTAAGCTGTGTTTACTGGTTGAATTGAAGCTGATACTTGGTTTATAGACCTGTATTTTTCTGGAATTTTCTGTGAATAAATCACTGAATTATTACAAGTTTCGCCTTTCATTCTCGAACAACTTACGAACCCCCCAAGTACGCAACAATATGCATTCTAAATAAACGACGGTCTTGTATTATTTCCCTGAAATTCATAATTACCAAATTTAATAACTACCAAATTTCATACAAAATAAATAAATAAATAAATAAATAAATAAAAAATTACATAGCATATCGAAAATATTTTGCGTAACCTTTAAGTTAACTACCAATTCTATACCATAATTTTCCACAGGAAAAAATGCTTTTAAAATTCTAATAAAATTTCATTATATTTGATGGGGTGTAGTGTAACCATGTTAAAATACTCTTAAGAAATACCGACTATAGACCGTAATAGTACGAAATTCTTTTATGTATCCCGATAAAGTAGCCACAATCATTATAAACGTCAATAATAAGAATAAACTTAATTAATTATAACTCATTAATTTTTCAAACTAATTTGACATTATTTGGATGATTACAGTACATACTCGTAATTATTTTGTGTGGACCCATTAATTATTTAGTCGATACATACCCCTTTTTAAGAGTAAACATGATTTTAAGCATCTTTATAATGTATGTTAATTTTATTAATTTCAATTCAGCATAAACGCATTAAAGTGCGCGCTTAAATAAAAATTTGTCCATAGGCTCCAATGTTACGAAATTTTTTTGTGTGTCTCTGTAAACGAACCATAAACATTGTATACACCAGTAAAAACTATTCAGCTTATTTTGCATTTAAAATTAATAATTGTCCCAAATTTAACATCATTTGGATGACACCGTGACATTGTCAGAACACTTTTGTAAGGTCCTGTACATTAATTAGAAATCTTAAAATCACATATTTTCTTCAAACAACATAAGTTTAAGCATCTTACTCACGTACGCTAGTTTCATTTTCTTGATTGCAAAGTAATGGTATTAAAATACGTTTAAACGAAATTCACCCCATACGCCGTAATGTTAAGAATTTTGGCGTGTCCCTGTACACAGTTTATAAACAATATAGCAATAAAAATTATACAGCTACCTATATGCAAAGCTGGAAAGTGTGCGACAATTTGCAAGTCAATCGAAGGATTTTTGCGGCCGCTATTGCGGTACATACAAATTCTTCCCATAGACCGTAATGATAAGAAACACTTTGGCGTGTCCCTGTACACGAACGACAAATGAAATACACGCCTAACACTATACAGTTATTTCTGTTGAGCTTATGAACATGTGTACCAAATTTGCAGTGAATAGTGTGATTTTTGGGGCCGCTATCGCGGTACATACAAATTCTTCCCATAGGCCGTAATGATAAGAAAAACTCTGGCGTGTCCCTGTATACGAACTACAAATGGAATACATACCAAAAACTATACAGCTGATTTCGTGGGGCTCATGAACATATGTACCAAATTTCAAGTCAATAGCGTGATTTTTGCGGCCGCTATCACACGACAGACAGACATACAGACGGACAGATGGTACCCAAAATCCTTTTGAGTCTCAACAGAGGGCATCCTCTGACGTTTCGTCAAAAATTGGAAGTCAATAGCTTGATTTTTGCGGTGGCTATCGCGGTACATACAAATTCCTCCCGTAGGTCGTAATGGTAAGAAAAACTCTGGCGTGTCCCTGTACACGAATTACAAATGGAATACACACCCCAAAACATACAGATGATTTCGTGGGGCTCATGAATATGTGTACCAAATTGCAAGTCAATAGCGTGATATTTGTGGCCGCTATCGCGATTCATACAAATTCCCCCCCTTAGGCAGTAATGATAAGAAAAACTCTGGCATGTCCCTGTATACGAATTGCAAATGGAATACATACCAAAAACTATACAGCTGATTTCGTGGGGCTCATGAACATGTGTACCAAATTTCAAGTCAATTGCGCTATTTTTGCGGCCGCTACCGCGATACATACAAATTCCTCCCATAGGCCGTAATGATAAGAAAAACTTTGGCGTGTCCCTGTATACGAACTACAAATGGAATACATACCAAAAACTATACAGCTGATTTCGTGGGGCTCATGAACATGTGTACCAAATTTCAAGTCAATAGCGCTATTTGTGCGGCCGCTATCGCGCGACAGACAGACAGACAGACACACAGACACACAGACACAGCCCAAAACCGTTTTGAGTCTCAATGTAGGGCCTCCACTGACGTTTCGGCAATTATATTTGACTTAACTAGTGGATCTGCAGATCAGGAGCCTCAACGTCCAATTTGCATCAGACAATTTTCAATAGGTCATTTTTACTTATTCCTTATTATATAATAGTATATATTGATTCCATCGACTTATTACCATAATCAGATATTCCTGAGGGGGGCTGCCGCCCCCCTCAAACCCCCGCTGTATCTCTTTGTATAACTATTTGTATATCATATGAAGTGTTACGGAATTGTAAATACTTGCATTTATTTTTGTATAATTTTTTTTAAATCGTGCTAATTTTGTGCATTTCTAGTCGTTTTAGCGTTAAAATAGCCTAATTTTCCTTTAAAAACGCATTAAAATGCACCATATAAGGGAAGAAATGGATTTGGCGCCAAATTTGGCGACTGTTTCCCTCCTTGGTGATTTTTTTGGCGACCTTGGCGAGAAAATCCTTATAAGGGATATACCAAGTATGGAAGCTCTAATCTCATTGGCTGATGAGATACGATAATTTTCCAGAACAGTCTGTGTACGATAGAATAGTATAAAAGGAGCCTTTTTTTAACCAAGGCGGCTAATCTCAGATCTGTGTCAGTTTCGTCAAATGCTTGCTTTGCTTTGAGCCTCTTTGAATGACACTTGCGTTATGTGTTATTGCTAAACAGTTTGTACTGTTGTTTTGCTGTTAACGACTGCTGTTTAAGCTGTGTTTACTGGTTGAATTGAAGCTGATACTTGGTTTATAGACCTGTATTTTTCTAGAACTTTCTGTGAATAAATCACTGAATTTTTGCAAGTTTCACCTTTCATTCTCGGACAACTTACGAACCCCCAAGTACGCAACGATATGTATTCTTAATAAACGATCGTCTTGTATTATTTCCCTGAAATTCATAAATACCAAATTTCATACAAAAAAAATTACGTAGCATATCGGAAATATTTTGCGTAACCTTTAAACTAATTATCAATTCTATGCCCATAATTTCAACAGGAAAACATGCTTGTAAAATTCTAATAAAATTTCATTATATTTGATGGGGTGTAACCATGTTAAAATACAATTTTAAGAAATACTGACTATAGACCGTAATAGTACGAAATTCCTTTATGTATCCTGGAAAAGTAGCCACAGTCATTATAAACGCCAATAATAAGAATAAACCAAATTGATTATAACTCATTAATTTTTCAAACTAATTTGACATCATTTGGATGATTACAGTACATACTCGGATATATTTTGTGTGGTCCCATAAATTATTTAGTCTATACATAACTTTTTTTTAAGAGAAAACATGATTTTAAGCATCTTTATAATGTATGTTAACTTTATTAAGTTCAATTCAGCATAAACGCATTAAAGTGCGCACTTAAATTAAAAATTTGTCCATAGGCTCTAATGTTACGAAATTCTTTCGTGTGTCTTTGTAAACGAACCATAAACATTCTATACACCAGTAAAAACTATTCAGCTTATTTTGCATTTAAAAATAGTAATTGTTCCAAATTTAACATCGTTTGGATGACTAAGTGACATTGTCAGAACACTTTTGTAAGGTCCTGTACAAAAGTGTGATTAGAAAGCTTAAGAGCACATATTTTCTTCAAACAACGTAACTTTAAGCATCTTACTCACGTCCTCTAGTTTCATTTTCTTCATTGCAAAGTAATGATATTAAAATGCGTTTAAACGAAATTCACCCCATACGCCGTAATGTTAAGAACTTTGGCGTGTCCCTGTACATGAAATACAAATGGAATACCCACCCAAAACTATACAGCTAATTCCGTTGGGCTCATGCATATGTGTACAAAATTGCAAGTCAATAGTGTTATTTTTGGGGCCGCTATCGCGGTACATACAAATTCTTCCCATAGGCCGTAATGATAAAGAAAACTTTGGCGTGTCCCTGTACACGAACTACAAATGGAATGCACACCCAAAACAATACAACTAATTTCGTGGGGATCATAAACATGTGTACAAAATTTCAAGTTAATAGCCGGATTTTTGCGGCCGCTATCGCACGACAGACAGACAGGCAGACGGACGGACAGACGGAACCCAAAATTCTTTTGAGTCTCAACAGAGAGACTCCACTGACGTTTCGGCAAAAATTGGAAGTCAATAGCTTGATTTTTGCGGTGGCTATCGCGGTACATACAGATTCTTCCCATAGGCCGTAATGATAGAAAATCTTTGGCGTGTCCCTGTACACGAACTACAAATGGAATACACACCTAAAACTATACAGCTGATTCCGTTGGGCGCATGAAAATGTGTTCCAAATTGCAAGTCAATAGCGTGATTTTTGTGGCCGCTATCGCGGTACATACAAATTCCTCCCATAGGCCTTAATGATAAGAAAAATTTTGGCGTGTCCCTGTATAGGAATTACAAATGGAATACACACCTAAAACTATTCAGCTGATTCCAGTGGGCGCATGAACATGTGTACCAAATTGCAAGTCAATAGCGTGATTTTTGTGGCCGCTATTGCGGTACATACAAATTCCTTCCATAGGCCGTAATGATAAGAAAAACTTTGGCGTGTCCCTGTACATGAATTACAAATGGAATACCCACCCAAAACTATACAGCTGATTTCGTGGGGCACATGAACACATGTACCAAATTGCAAGTCAATAGCGCGATTTTTGTGGCCGCTATCGCGATGCATACTAATTCCTCCCATAGGCCGTAATGATAAGAAAAACTTTGGTGTGTCCCTGTATACGAACTACAAATGGAATACATACCAAAAACTATACAGCTGATTTCGTGGGGCTCATGAACATGTGTACCAAATTTCAAGTCAATAGCTCTATTTTTGCGGCCGCTATCGGGCGACAGACAGACAGACAGACGGACAGACAGACACAGCCCAAAACCGTTTTGAGTCTCAACAGAGGGCCTCCACTGACGTTTCGGCAATTACATTAAAAATCGAGACAATATACATTAAAATATTCAATTTAAAATATTAAAATACACATAACATAAATTTAAACATTTTGCGCCATATTTGAGGTTCCTCATGAGTAAAGTGCATCAAAAGTAAACGCTGAGACGAACAATAGATTTCCTTTTCGAAAGTGCAGCGTATTCAGCAGGGCTTGTGCATGCCTCATTAAGCGGTGAAAAATTCATTCTGTTTCGAATATCAGGCATCCAGGAAAATTCTTGAATGATAATTTGAACAGTTAGATATGTTTATTTTAGTATTAAAATCTTGTAGATTATCGGTTTCTATGGCATGATACACTACTTTAGAACGAATATCGCGGTTTCTGAAAATTTCTTTTATGTTCGAGGATTCGCGTACGAAGGGTATGGCCAGTTTCCCCAATATAAACAGAACTGGAAGATTTACAAGGTATATTATAAACAACCTCTGTACGCGAATAAGTGGGGGGGGGGAGATAACAGATTTAAAATTAGAAAGGAAATTACGAATCAGAAATTGAGTTTTATAGAATACAGATATATTAACAGTGCGTAAAACTCCAGCCATAGATTCAGAAATTTTTCTATAATATGGAATAGTTACGAAAGATTTAGGTGATTTGGAGGAATTAATATCGTGATTACCAATGTTATAGCCGTATTTATTCATTTGTATATATTGTATATCATTCAGATAGGATTAGAAATACATTAGCCATATCTAAACTAAAAAGTAATAGGTTAAAAAATAATTTGTTGCAAAAACCTATTACCAAGGCTATAGGTATGGAACGAAGTAACCTATTACTGAAAAACAATTATTTATCCTATCTCTATTCCATACTACAGAAAAAAGTTCTGAATATATAGCTACAGTTTTACGCACTGTTAGTACATATGTGTACTATAAACATCAATTTCTAATTCGTAATTTCCTTTCTAATTTTAAACCTCTTATATCCCCCCTTTCCCATACAGGAGTTATTTATAATATTCCCTGTAGATGTTGCAGCTCTATATTGCTGAAACTGTCCGTTCTCTTCGCACTCGAATTCTCGAACATATAAGAAATTTGAAAAACCGCGATATTCATTCTAAAATAGTGCAGCATGCCATAGATATCGACCATCTACTTGATTTTAACAATACTAAAATAATCAAGTGTACAATTCTCACTGAAGAATTTTCCGAAACAGAATTTTTCACCGCTTAATGAGGCATGGACAGTCCCTGCTGAATGTGCTGTACTTTCGTAAATGAAATCTATTGATCTTCTATGCGTTTACTTTTACTTTGGATGTGATTTGCTGATGAGGAGCCTAAAATAAGGCTCGAAATATTTAAATTTATCTAATGTGTATTTTAATATTTTAAATTGAATATTTTAATGTATATTGTCTAGATTTTAATGTAATTATAATACAATAACTTATAATAAAATTAGAAAATATGTCAAATATATCAATTTTTAATTTTTTCAAACCTCGGTAGCCACCCTTAAAACATGTTTTAAAATTTTGAAATTTTTGTGGAAGTCATTATTTTAAACATAGAACAAAATAAGTGGGTGCCCCATACAAAAATTTAAATGTTAATTTTTAAGAACCACCCTAGTATGTACATATATCTATATATATCTATATATATATATATATATATATATATATATATAATACGTATGCATATTTAGGCATTGAATGACCTTATATATATATATATATATATATATATATATTCATTTCTCTAAGTGATCTTCAAAACCAATAGGTTTCTTAAATAAAAATTTCCCTCTTATGCAAATTAATTTCAGATTCACTCACTTTTACATCTTAGTCAACTGAAGTTATTTTTTTCTAAAATTTTCGAAGTAAAAGAACTGCGGCCTGACATTTAAATTAGCAAAAAGTATATTATGTTTAAGATAGTAAAAGCTGAAAAGTTTGTGCTAAAATAATTTAAAATCCAGTTATCTTATCTTCAGAGAACTTTTTTATTCTTAATATATTTAATGGTTAAAATAATAATATTACTTTTACAGATTTTACTTGTAGGCACTATAATATATTTATTTTAATAGCACGTATTTATATTTCATTTTTCTATTAGAATAACGTTCTCTTTCATTTGTGTAATAAATTTATATATTAGACAACATTTACAGAGTAAAAACACAGAATAATAAAATTGTATTAAAAGAAAATCACAAAATAATGAAATTATTTAAAAAGAGAAACACACACACACACACACAAATAAAAAAAAAAAGAGAAAAAAAAATCTTTCAAATAATCCATAAACTTCCTGCTCTCGTTATTGTACTGCTTCAGGTTCTAGATGTTATAAATTGTTGAGCTTCTTTTAGTAATAGCCCATGAAAGTGGTGCAGCTGCGTCTACTTCTCCAGGACAACTTTTTTTTCGTGCAATCAATATAACATCTGTATTACCACAAGGGGTATCGAATGTCATGATATATCTTTCAAAACTGACATTGTGAAATCATTTCCACTTTGTATGAAGTAATTTTCTTTCGAAGATTCTTCTTTGAATTACTTATTATAAAGCATAAAACTATATATAATAAATTTTAATTTTAATACAAATAAAAAAATAATAATTTCATTTCTATATTTCGTGAAAGAATATACAATATTTTTCCTAGTTTATATCACATACCATGAAAGACATTTTTAAAAAGTTATTTGGATATTGCTATATCAAACATTTTTTTTAATATAATTTAAGTTTTTAGAGACGTATATATATTTTATTCTTTTACATATTACAATAATGTTTAAATTTTATCTTGCTTTTTAAAAATACATTTTCCATATTTCTGCACATAACTTAATTTTCTAAATATATGACATTTCACAAAATATATATTGCTGTTTCTTTTACAAATTACTTACATTATGTTTAATATCAATATGAGTTTAAAGCTATTCTTCTGAGCAATGTTTCCTGTTCATAGTAATTTTTGCCCATTTTAAGTTTTCCAATGTTCAATAGCTGCAGATATTCAAAATTAAAAATGAGTATGCTGAACCGAGTTTTCTTTCTTCTTTTTTTCTTTAGTGCATTATGTAGATACATAATTTTGAGGCATATACTTTCTATTATGTATTACTTTATTTCCTACTTTAAAGTATATTTTTTGTTAAAATATAATTTTTTGTGTTCGTAAAAAATCATCAGCAAATGTTAACTGAACTGTTGTTATTTTTCAAAAACAGATGAGATATTTAATATTTACGTATTATGTTAAAGAATTTTTTTTTTTTTTTTTTTTTATAAGAAAATAATTTAATATGTAAAAAACAAATGAAAAAAGAATAAATTTTAAAATAAAGTTTTATTGTTAAGTGTTAATTTTTAAGCTCTTAAAAGTTTATAAGTGTGCATATAAAAATTGTATGTTAAATATTAACAAAAATATGTTATAGTTCCCTTGCATAGTGTGTGGTTATCCTTGGAAATCACGAAAATTTTTGACTTCGGTTTTTTGACATTTTTATGCGTTTTGAGGTGTGAAAAATCGGAAAAATTTGAAAATCGGTATGGTGTCCGTCTGTAAAGTATTCATGAATGTGTTTGTATATTAGCGTCATTCAAATGCTTGTATTCTGTTTAAAACACTAAGAAGCGTAAGAATTAACCGCACAAAAAATAGAAATATTTCATGCAGGAAAACTCATTATCATTGTTTCATATCAGAATTCTATTAATAAAGAATTTGTGTTTATATGTTTTAAAAATCTTATTTTAATCTGTGTGGTATTATCAACTAAAGTATAAATTTTCAAATACAAACAGTCATATAAAAAACTTTTATACAAATAATATTGCAAAGTTTCAAATTACCACATATGCAGCGTGAGAAGACGTATATTCACAGTGACTAGAAATAATCCCGCTATATTTATAGGTTAACCGCTATGTTTATAGGATAACAATAAATAAATACATAAACAAATAAAGTAAAATATTAATACCGGAAAGATATTTGGTAGTTTCACCCCCAAAGCAAGCGTTCGTATTGGGTTATTGATTGCAACAACCTTCACATCTAACAGTTTCCAAAGCAATGAAAAGATTGAACATCTTGGTTTTGAATAAGACAAAATGACAAGAATCGTTATCTGAAATGATACCTGAATGCAGAACACCTTGATAATATTTAACAGTGCGATTTAAAAATATATATAACACACGAAATAATAAAACCTCCGATATGAATCCAGATAAACCATATAAACAGATATCTTAACCTTACACTCTTTTACTGACCATTGATAGTGGATAGGCTTAAAATCGCGATTAAAATGGATACAGATGACGTTATTTTGATTTTACAAATAAATTTAGCATTATAGAAGTAGATAATGATAACAGATCCCCGCAGTAATATCTTAACATTAAGATTTATTTGATATCTGAAGACTATTCAGGCAAATTACCAACAATTACAAAAGTTACATGATAATTTTTTCAAGCCAAATAAATAATATAAAATATTGTCTTACCGGCAGATTTTATAAGTGCATCAAAGAGCAAACTGCGTTCTTAAAAACACATTAAAGGAAAAAAAAAAAGAAATGTTCAAGTCAATCCTATTTGAAAAATTTATCTAACAATACCTGATTATAAATAATCTCTAAAGAAAAAAAAAGTTAAATTGAACACATGTAATTTATTAATTATATTGAAAAAACTTTAAAAACACATACAATTAAATTTTATTTAAAAGATGTTAAAAATTTTATCCGTAGCTTTTGGCTTTTAAATAATAAAGCGTCATCAGGGATTTTTTTTCCGCTGTTGATGATTTACTACATAAAAGCGAAAAGCTTCAGATAAAATTTTTAACATCTTTTACATAATTTGATTTTACGTGTTTTTAAAGTATTTTCAATATAAATACCAGATTAGTAGTAATTTATATGTATATATCATAGTTGCCAAGTCTCCCGTTTTTTAAGGGAGATTTCAAACCGGAAATTTTTTATAGCTGTCTTCCGCAATAATAATCGTCGAAAATATATGTAACATATTCTATTTAAAAATACTGGTGACAATTCTGATTTAAATGTTAAAAATGTTGGTAGCTCTGATATATATATATATATATATATATATATATATATATATATTGAATCTTGACATATCTGCAATATAAATCTAACATCTGGCATTTTTGACTATCTGGCTTTTTTTTTTTTTTTTTTTTTTGTACTTTTAAATAATACAAAAAAAAAAAAAAAAAAAAAAAAAAAAGTTAGAAATAGGACGATGTAATAAAAAGCACTGAAAATGGTCATTATTTAGATTCAAACAATACTAAGCTATCCATTTCCTACATGGAATGTAGCCGACAATCAACATCATTCGACAGCATTTTTCCCGTTTGTTCTACATCGATTCCGCATTACTGCCGCTAGCATTAGTGACTTAACCAGAGATTTCAATAAAGGTGCTAACTGGCTGAAAAGTGTTATTACTATTATTCAAGAGTGATTTTTCTCCTACAGATTATCATATTCCCACTATTAAAACAGGTGACAGTATCGGACGATCTACACAACTGTAAAACAATTAATTAATTAATAAAAATTATAAAAAATTCGAAAGTTAAGCTTCAAGATGCATGAAAAGAGGACAAAATGGACCTCCATGTAAAATGCAAATTTGTAGCTCTACGATCATCTTTTTGCACACAATCCTACCAACACACATCTAATTCTATCTTTGGTTTTGTTGGTTCTTCGTCATCCACACTGTTTATTATATTGTGAAGACATTGAAAGTTTTTATTTTATCAATTGACACGCTTTCTATTAATTATCTGAAAAAAGTAAAACATTGGTTTTTTGAAGGATCGAATCCAGGACCTTCGCGTTATTGGCACGACGCTCATATCAACTAAACTAACTAGCTACGGAAAAGTTTTTTATATTTACATTTCTATATTCAGACACAATCATTTTTACATTTATATATTTTATTTAATTTAATAAAGGTACTAATAAAAAATTTAGAATTCAGGTTTCCAAATGCATTACAGATGTCAAACATGAAACTCATACAAAATACTGTAGCTCTGCGATTAGCTGTTTATCTACAAAGTGGCGAGCAATAACACAAACACACACTTTTTTATTATATGTAGAGAAAAAGAAACCACCCAATATTTAAAGTTAGGAAGAATTTTGTGAATAATAATAATAATATAGTTAAAATAATGCAACCAAACAAATTTAATTATTTTAATTATTATCTATGAGTAAAATCACATTTTGTATGGTCAATTAATTGCAACGTAACTGTTTCAAATTAAAAGGCATTTAATCGTAAACGTAATCTTAATAACGTAATCTTAATTTTTCAGATACTTGAACATAAGGATATAAGTAATAAGAAAACTTATTTTATTTAGAAATCATTATAATATAAAAGAAACACTTTCAAATGCAATTCTCAGTTAATAGTTAATTGAAAAAAAAAATCTTTTTTAATAATTTAGAAAGATGGACTTTAATTTCCGCATGTAAATTAGATAATATGTTTAATTGTAAGGAAATTTAGGATTTAGCTTTGATTATTATTTATTTTTTCTTTCGCATGCAAAATTATGAATGAAATTATAATGCAATTCCAGTTAATAACATATGTAAAAATATATTATTTAAAATTAATATGGAAAATGTCCTATTCTAAATTCTAATTATTTTTTGAAATATTAATTTTAAGAATCACACTTTTTCTTATTTTGGAAAAAATATATACATTTTAATTTTTCGACGATGACAGAAACAAAATATTAAGATAAATAATTAAATAAGCTATTATCAGCACTTTTTACATGCAATAAATGTATAATCAGTGTAATGCCGGCGAGTCCCACACAGTTATGGTATCCCCTATGGAGGGGAAGAGATGTCATTGCAACCCTAAAAGGGGTCAAGAGGGATGCAGAGAGAAGCATCACTAGAGTGTGAGCTGTTTCAGAGAAACGAAGGAAGTGTGCCTGCCGTTCTCTTAGCTCAGATGTTTGTAAGATTGTTTTATTCACTATGAGAGTGCGGGAAACTTATTTCATGCTTCAGAGAGATATTTTGTATATGTATGCTTGTAAATAGATATTATTAAAAGTGCCATGCTTCCTGCGAAAAGAAACTACTGATTGTCATTTATCAGAAACAGTCTCATTTTCCCCATTTACCTCTACGAACCAACACCGAACTCCTACACTGGCGCAGTCGACAGGATCGAGGGAAGAAGTTTCTTATCTTGTTTATGTTTTGGGGGAAAATAAAAATGAAAAGTCACTGTTGTTGAAAGATACCTAGAAAATTGTTTAAAAATCTGCTGTTTGTGAAAGATAAATTTTTAAGAATTTGCAAACATGGCCGAAATTTTTAATGTGAAAGGTCTAAGAAAGAAAGATCTAATTACGGTTGCGGAAGAAATAGGTGTTAGCACCACGTTAGACCTGAAAATAAAGTGTCTGAAAGAGAGAAAATTTTGAAATCCGACGAATTAAAACGTCACCTGATTTTGTAGCAGAATTCATCATTACTACCGTAGAAGATCGTAAACAAAGAGATGAGCATGCCAGAGCATTGGAGCTTGCTAGAGCTCAAAGCTCAAGCCCTAGGCCGGAACCTGTCCAGCGCAGTGAGACTGATAATTTAGATAGGATAATTAAAACGATAAGGACGTTAACGATTCCTTGTCCGTCAAAACCAGAGTTGTGGTATTTGTTCTTCACAACTCTGGAACGCGCTTTTAAGACGAAAAATGTAGACGAGGGTATTCAAGCCGAAATTTTGTTAAATTTATTAGGCGAAAAAGCTGCCAATATTTTGGTTTACATTAACGATGAGGAGATTAAAGATTAGGAAAAAATAAAAACACTCGTGTTGCGAGAATTTGCACCAACAGCGCAAAATTGTTTGGAGCATTTTAATACAGCTAAAAGGCAGGTGGGCGAGACGCACATGCGGTTCGCATCTCGGCTTAAGACAACATTCGACTATTATCTCCGACTAAGAAAATGTGATGATTTTGACACCTTGCGTGATCTGATAGTAGCAGATAAGTTATTCTCTACTTTAGATCAGGAAACGCAAACACATATAGGTATACGGCAAGGTGACAGTTGGTTTAGGCCTATAGAAATGAGCAAGGATTGCGATAACTTTGATACGTCTCGAGGCAAGTCAATACACAAACAAAATTTTTCAGAGAATGCAAAACAACGCGATACAGTAGAATCGTTAGATATGGGAAAAGAGCAAAGATACATACCTCCTCGTTTGCGTACACCCAAAAACCAGTCGAGTTATGCTTATAAACCTAGAAACAAATCTTGTTATTCTTGCGGATCTAATTCCCACTTACAGCGAGACTGTGATAAACGAAAACAAAGTTTTATTAGTGAAAATATTAAATCGGAGCAAAATAATAGCGAAATATTTACCGTGATGGTAAAAACCGAATTTTTAAATTCCCAACTCGCGATTGAATCTTTAGAGCACATTGAAATAATGGTTGAGGGACGGAACGTGAAAGCAATAAAATATTCTGGCACAAATTTTGCGATTTTTAACCCTTTGGCTCTACCAGATATAGAACTTAAAGAGCAAGGAAAGATAATTCTCAGATCAGCTTTTGGCGAACAGACCGAAGCTAAATTATGTAAACTTCACGTTTCTCTTAGAAGAACGAGTGCAACATCCGTTGACGGACCTCAAGAAATTATCGCCGCGGTTACTAGAAAACTTTGCGTCCCGTGCTTGTTTCCGCCTAGGATATGGAATTCGTTGAGGGATCAGTCTAGAGAAAGGGATGAAAAATAGAGAGAGAGCAGAGATAGCGTTCAGTTTGTAGAAGGGGGATCTCATGAACTTAGAGAAAGAGAAGTTTCGGATTTCGGGGAGGGGGGGAATGGAAGCCGATGGGGAAAGTACGCTTTGTATTGAAGAGAGGGTCAAAGCTGACTATCTGAAATTCCAGATGCAGTGTACGGATTTGGAAGAGCGAGAAGAAACTAGCGTTATCGAGGGAGTGAAGGTTCAGAGGGGTAGAAAAGCGCTGGATAAAACGGTGATGTTGCAGCCTAGGCGAGAGGAAGAGGAAAGATCAAAATTAGCTCAAGAAGCGGTCATATGCAAAAACGAAACTAAAGGGAGAGTTCGGGATAGTTTCGTTTGGCCTGGGATGAGGCATTCTGTAGTGCGTTTGAGAGATTTCGCGTGCGCTGAATTATATTTAGGGGAACAGCATGGGCACTGGCTGGGAGCTATCGCGTCAAAAACGTTAACGACCAAGGCGATTTATAGTTCTCTATGCGATATTTTTATGCGTGCTGAGATTCCGAATGTAATCATTAATGATTGTGGGATGGCTAATAGCGAATTTAATTGGGTATTTGGTGATTTGAAATCATTACCTTGGGCTGGCGAAACTAGACGTTCGTCTTCTAGGAATGTTCAAGCGGACGATCAGGCGATTCTATACGCTCGCTGGACCGGTCCTGGTGAAACAGCACGACAATGCTCACAATCTGATGAAAATCTTCGCTTGATACAGTCGAATAAACAGGGAAAAGCCACCGATTTCGGAATCACCCCCGACGAAAGAAATGTGACTTCATCTTTGTATAGTGTGAAGGAGAATTGAAAAACTCCTCCAGGAGAAAGCAACTCAGTCTTCGTGCCAATTAAAGCACATAGGGCTCATGTTAAACGTAAAAGTATGTTTTTCAACTTCAAAGGATCTAGTGTTCGAAATAAAAATGTGAACGCCATGGTGACAGACAATCTGGAACCTGACTTGTCATACCCCGAGGATGTCACTGAATATCCCAGTGATAGAAGAAATCACACGAAACCGTTATTTGTGTTTTCGAAGGAGCTAAAGTTGTTCAAGAATACCTTCGTTATCAAGAAATAAATTTCTTTAGAAATAACATTGTGTTTTTCACCGAAAATAAAATCGAACTTAAGCCTTCATATGTCTGAACGTGTTTTATTGAAAGTGCGAATTTAGACATTGGTTAACTATTTAGAGTTAATTGTGTATTTATGAACAAGTTAGACTCTTAATAGACTATAATTGAACTTTGGATGAACAATTCAGTGGACTTTAACTCTAGATAGACAATTTTGAATTAAAACTTTCTGTTTGTGATTTTACTACTATTTTGTTTGTTTCAGAGAATGAACATCGAAAAGGAATTTATTTAATTGAGCCTGTACAACATTTTTTATAAGGTTCTTACAATTTTATTCTATTATTTTAATTGTTAATTTCATTATTTAATTGTGGTTTTGATATCCATATTAATTTCTGTACTGCTATTTAGCTGTAGTAGATTTTAAATAATATTGTGAAGTGGGAGTCTCCGGCATACTTTTATTTTCTCAGATAGTGTCACTCAGACGGCCGCTGAGAGACACGATCTTGGGGGGAAGGTGTAATGCTGGCGAGTCCCACACCGTTATGGTATCCCCTATGGAGGGGAAGAGATGTCATTGCAACCCTAAAAGGGGTCAAGAGGGATGCAGAGAGAAGCATCAGTACCAGTAGAGTGTGAGCTGTTTTTGAGAAACGGAGGAAGTGTGGCTGCCGTTCTCTTAGCTCAGATGTTTGTAAGATTGTTTTATGCACTATGAGAGTGCGGGAAACTTATTTCATGCTTCAGAGAAATATTTTGTATATATATGCTTGTAAATAGATATTATTAAAAGTGCCAGGCTTCCTGCGAAAAGAAACTACTGATTGTCATTTATCAGAAACAGTCTCATTTTCCCCATTAACCTCTACGAACCAACACCGAGCTGCTACAATAATCTTAATACTTTAGAGAAATAAGAATTTAATGACGGTGCATTTGTAATGTACAAAAGCACAGAAGTTACAAATAAAGCCTAACCATGAACAGTTTTTTGTCGTAAAACGAAAAAAAAAGGCCTTTTTTTTTTTCTTTGATAAATCTAAGCTATACCGACTGCGTTTTTTGAAAAGCATAAGTAAAATTATATATATATATATTTTTTTTTCCAATTTCTATATTTTTAAGGAAAGCAACTGTATAAGAAGAGAAAAACTGTATTAGTTTTAAGTTATTCTCTCTTAAAAATAATTTCAATGATGAAAATAGTGTATAGCTGTTTAAGATAGTTAAAATAATTTCGCCGAAATTTAACATGATACAGATCCAGTGTACGATTATTATTATTATTCTTATTCTTATTATTATTGTGAAACATATCGCAATATGTTTCCTTAAAAATTCAATTTCATCATTTATATTTGGAGAATGATTTATTGGATGTATCTTCTTTATTGAATGTATCAATTGTACAAACGATGATAACTGTTTGTAGTAGAATTCATTTTCATGTCTGTGCAGTATTATTCTGTTCAAGTTTTTTTCTTAACCGCTTGTATGTTAAATATTGAACTAAGATTTCTAAGAAGAAAACTATATATAGCTAAATTGTCGCAAAGAGACAGCAGCTTTAATGGTAATGGTCTTTATTTCGCTCTTATTTCTCTTTTCTTAAATCGGCAGTTATCTCTGAATCTCAAAGGTTAACGCATCCAAATATGCATTCGTGTCTAATCTTCAAACAAAAAACTATTTTGCGAAATTTCCAATATCTACTCAATATCATGAAACATAAACGTAGAACGTTTACATAACATTACATTTAATTGTAAAAATTCTTAAAATTTTTCGAGCGAACTTCACAAAAAAATTCTATTTATAGATTCAGAAGCTTATCATTCTAGAATACTGTGGTCATATTTTTTTTTTTTTTTTTTTTTTTTTTTTTTTTTTTGTTATTGTTGTTGTTGTTGTTCCTTTTAACCCTAAACTTACCTTTTTTTTCCTTTTTATGTGATATTTAAAAATAGTTAACTTTCTGACATAACTCGTAATTAAAATTATATCTAATATATATATATGCTTAGCGATTTAGATAGAATAGTTTATTTTACATCTTTAAATTTTTCAGGCTTCATTTTTAACTGCAAAATAGAGCATTTTCAGAAAATGTTCCTCCACGAAATTCGTAACGAATGCAGTGACGAACATTAGATTTATAGTATGGCAGCTTTCGCTTTCGAAATTTGAAATTTTTTTTTCATATTTCACTTAACTTTATCACGATTTCGATAATTCTGAACTAGTTCCTATCAAATGACATAAACGCAGTGTACTAATTGGTAGGCTATTTAACAGCCCAATACATTTTTTTTTTTTTTTTTTTTTTTCAAAATTAATAATTATAGATTTATTACGTTTTGAATGCAAATAAATTTAATATTATTATTACTATTTAAACCCTTTTCAAAAAAAAAAAAAAGAAAGAAAAAGAAAAGAAATGCGTTAGTGAATCATTTTTAAATAATAAGAATTTATTACATTTAAAAAAAAAAAAAAGAATTAAAAAAAAAACTTTTTTTTAAGGGTTTTTCTTTATGCTTTGGGATAATATATATATAATATAATAGTCTATATATACTAATATATAATAGTATATAACTATATATATATAATAGTTTATATATATAGTTAATATATAATATAATAGTTTATACTAAAATGTAAATTATTTTTTTTAATGGATATTTAAAAGTAAATCTTAGAAATAAATTAGTTTACAAAAACTGGAAGATAAGATCATTGATTTTGCTTATAAAATGAAAATTATATCAAAGAATGTGTGATTTGTTTGAGAGATTTTGTACAAAACAAATATTTAGAAAAATTCACGATAAAGCGGGATTGAACTTTCTGCATTTTAATAACACAATTTGAACTAGCATATTTTTTTCCAATTATTATATGTTTGCTTTTGAGTTTCGCTCTGTCGGCTATTGTTGTAAATATATATATTTCATGTCTAAAATGTAATACAGTTTACTTCATGCTGAAATATAATAATTCTTTATGGTGAAAGAAAATTTTGTCTTTTATTAACACCTTAAAACAAATCATATTTTTACGTGTGAAAACTGATAGAATAATGTGATTATATTTTCATTGTCTTCCTTAATGCATTCAATATTTGATAAATATGAATTTAGTAGTTAAAAAAACGTCTTTTAATAAATAAGAATATTTTCAGTGTTGTTTTAGAATTAAAATTATTTGTAACTTCGGTTTGTCTATCTTTCTGTCCATATTTTCTTTTAAAAAATGTTTCTAGAATCACATAAACGTAATATGTGTTAATAAAGTTTAATTGTTGTTACCCTTCTATTAATGTTCTACGCATGTAGAACAACTTTTTTAGTCGCAGGAACTAATGAAATAAATTATACACTTTTTGGGAAACTTGGTATTAACATATATAAATTTAATAAGCAGATTTCATTATCACTATATTGAGCTAAGCGTAACAAATACACAAACAGATTTAAACGCGATAAAGAGTGTTTTTTAGAATTAATATTTCATGTAAGGTGTCATAAGCGCAATATAAATCACTACAAAAAAATATCTGGAGGAGCATTTTCAATTAAATTATGTGTACGTTTCTCATTCCAATGATGTTGAAAAACTATGACTTACTATTTACGTATTATGTGACCAGTAATTACAGATAGAAAATATTTTATGGACTTCTAAAAATTTCCGTAGAAATGTAACCACCGACATAATGACGAACTCAAGACATATAAATTTAAAAATTTTCTTCTGCATGTTTTTTTTTTCAAACTATTCAACAAACTAATCTTAAAATAGGTAATACGAGGCCAATCCAGAAATTAATTTTTGTTAAGCCATTAATAAAAAGGAAACTGTTACTGTAAAAACATACTTAATTATTAATGAAGAACAATGTTTCGATTATATTTCGACATAGTTGCCACCATTGTCAGAGCATTTATCACAGTGCGCACGAACACTAGCGTCAACGTCAGTGCTTTGGAGTACATGTACATGGTGCTTACCTCCAGTTCTTACCTACAACAAAATTGTGAAAAAAAGCATAAAGACAATTTTTTAGGGAAAAAAAAAGAAAGCCAAAAGGGATTTAATTTAGAATTTCATCGCAGAAAAATTCCCCATATGTGCAGAAAGTTTTCAGAGCTAAGCACTAGGAAACCATCTTGAGAAACTGCTCATTGAGTGAGCAGCTCTTTGCTGAGTGCAACAGAGAAACTGCAGGGCCCGTTGAAGAGACAAGTCTATACGCTGAACATGAATTAAGACGTCAGGCAGGGTGCTCCAAATTACACAGGAAAGTGCATAGAGCTCCGTAATTAGTTAAGAAGAAAACGACAATGTAAATTATTTGAAATTAAAGAAAAATCCTAATGAAAATAAAATACTGAAGTTCGACGAAATCCTGTAGAACCAACCAGAATCTTGTTCCGAGAGGATCCCAGAGAACCAATCAGAAGCTAGTGTAGAACTTTAAAATCCTAACTAAAAAATTGCTACCAAAAACTTCCAAGTCTATACCGCAGGGCCACTCAAAAATAGAAAATCTTGGAGGACAAACTAGAAGCTAAATCAAAAACTCAGAATTCTTAGACAAAAGTTTACACCAAAAATTCGAGAGGATGTTTGAGCGCAACGTAAGACTCGCTCCTCGATCAATCGAATTGGAGTTTGGAAAATTCGTCTAAAATCTAAATTCTGAGAACAAAATACAATAAATAAATAAATGAATGAATGAAAATTTGCCAAATAATAAAAAAATATCCCGGCAGTCAAAAAATTTGAAAGTTATTTATAATAAAAAAGTATTTCACTAGAAAGAAGGTATGCATACGCGACTTACTCTAAAATTCAGTATTTAAGCCTGATGCTAGGGTTAGGAAACTCTAGTGGAACCTGTTCAATTAAAGGGAAAAAAAAATAATTTGTGAGGAAATTCTGTGCTAAGTAATTATTTAGAAGTAATAATTCTACGTTTCTTTGAAAAGGGCAGAAAGTCGCCTCCTCTGGTTAAAGTAACTAGCTTTCCACGACCGACTATAGGGTCGTAGAGGTGAATAGAGTCTAACAGAGGATTTCCAACATTCGAAGTGATCTGTGAAACTTTATCACAAGATACCTAATTTCCGCGTAAATTGGCTTAATTTGGAGATTCTGATGAATAGCATCATTGCAGAGATAATGAATATCTTGAACAAACTACGCAATATCTTGGAATAACTGAATTCTTCATAAGTGATTTTTAGCAGCCGACCCTTAGACCATACAAACATATGTGATGACCGGCTGTATCATGTATGATGGATTTATATAATAATTGTTTATATTTAAGAGACAGAAGCTATTCCAAGCCAATGAAGAATGAAGGGTTTTGACGACTCGATCAGTTTTTTTCAGAGATTCTGAAATGTGTCGAGTCAACGGTAATTTCGAAATTATGTATACTCCTAAGTACTTATAATATTGTTAAAAGCGTATTTAACAGAAAGTTAATGGGAGTTCATAAATTTTATTTGTTAAAAATACGGCGGCACTTTTCGTACCTTTCATTTTTATTCTTGTTCCTTATAGCTTGTTCAATATCGTCGTCACCAACGTTTGATGGCCGTCCACTCCTAGCCTGATTTTGGCATCTTCTTTCTCCTTCCCTAAATTTACAAAACCATCGACGACATGTGCTTTCTTCTATTGTATTCTTCCCATAGACTTGACAAACCTTGTGACATGCTGCGGCTGCCGTAGTCTTTTTATCGGACTCGTATAACAAACAATGTCTTATATCTTCCTTCTCGCGTTACATGTTACACCCCCTAATATTTTTTTTTAGATGATTAACTTTGCGAGACACTATGATTTATATGTGAGGCATCCACACGTTTGATTGGCCGGATTTGTGTCATTGCAATGTGATGTGCAACGTCAATTCCTTTGCAAATTTGCGCATCAAAAAACGGGTAGAACTTTCGCACTTACCCAATAAAATTATTCCAATTGCTGAAACTGAAATTTAAAGTCAATGTCTTTATTCAAACACATCTAAAATAATATTTTTAAAATAAATTAAGACGAAGTCGAATTAAATATTGGGTACATAGGAAGTAAAACTAGTAAAATTTAGAAAACAGAAAAATAAATATCGGGTGCGACAAAAAAATGTATACAGAATTTGAACCGTTATAGGAACTGTATTTCCGGTGCTACAAGGTTCAATTTCTGAGAGAAAGTAATGTTATCCTTCTTCAACAGGTGGCAGCAGAATTATCGTTCTGGCTATTCAACTCAGTTAGTGGCAAGGAAGTAACTGCAAGATGACAGACGTACGTTTGAGGTTTGAAGCGCGGAATAAGGCAATTAAGTGGTACTGGAAGTTTGAGAATGTTGCTGATGTTTAGAGAAAGTGGAGACGTGGGTATGGTACAGAACCACCTTCAAGGTAAAAACTAGGCGTTCACGAGGCAATAACTGGTGACTCTTACTCAGCAATCTATTGATGCTGAATGCTGCCATTTTGAACAGTAATAGCATTTGCATGAGAAAGGGCATTTATGTTTCAAATTGAACTGAACTTTGAATATGAATCAAATTTAAGCTTTTTATTTCTAGCAATTGAACCTTGTAGAAATGAATATAAATTTTCCATGACGGTTCAAAGTGTGTACACATTTTTTTTTGACGCACCCGGTATGAGTAGAATAAAGATTTTGTATGTATATAACCAATCATAAATAAACCACTGTTGACCCACTAGTGACAGAATATAGGATGCCAGCCGTAGCATAAAATTTATGTGTATGCCTCTGCCGGCCCACCATTCGCCTTTCAGAAATTTTCTGCTAGCCGCCAATAGTGGACCGTTGATTATGGCCCACTAGCATTTGAAATAACAGATTCCCTTCAGCACCGTTAACTTTTGCCATCAGCGGACCAATATTCTTGGCAACCACCACTTGCGCCTTCTGTGAACCATCATCTCAGGTTTTGCTAGTTTCAGTTGACCCTATTCAATGATTAATAATGAAACATTAATAGGTTGAGGCTATTTCATTAGCCTCAGAAAGAACAGAAAATATATATTATGAGAAAATTGAATTTTACACGAAGCTTATAATTAAATATAGACATCGTTATATACGTACAGAAATGTTACATGTATAAACATTATAACGGATAAATACAATGTAATTCTTATCTCAATGCATTATTATATTTCATTTCTTTACGCTTGCTACACATATAATTTAGTCGTCATCCTTATGCACACTAAAACCTAAAATAGAAGATCATTAATATTTTATTATTTTATTTGTTTTCTAAATTTCTTTTCCACCTACCTTAACAATAATTAAATTATTTCTATATAAACACACGGATATGAATGAATGAAATAAGCTATAATTGTATCTTAAATACTCTTAATTAGAGGAATGGCACATTCCTATTTCGTGTGTAAATTGTATTTTCATGCACGAGCTTGAATACATTTGTTAAATTCTTCATGTAGAAGAAATGTAATTAAAAAGATTGTGTATGTCAGATTAATTAATTTTTATTTGTTTAACAATGCAAAGTATATAATAAATAAAAATGTCACGTAATGTGATAGATAGTGACGTGACGTCCAAATCAGTAACCGTAAAATACAAAATTCAACAAGTAAGAATTAATAATAAAGTGTAATGAACATAATATATTTTGAGAGTAAATTAATATATTTGTTTTCAAGAATTATTATGTAAAATTTTCTCAAGAAAATTTAAGCAATTATCCATTAAAAATTTAAATTATATCTTACTTTATCTTATTTTTTACATTTTTCATTTTATTTCATTTTCTGTAAATATGTAAAATTATCCCTGTGTAATAAATTTAATTAAAATATGTGTCAGTAAAATAGTATAGAAATACATAATTTTTAATTATATGTATTTAACAATAAAAAACTGAAATTATGTACAGCGTAAATAAGGTGTCATGTTATAATTGTCATCATTGATACATAATTCTTTTTTTAAATTAAACATTCATGATATTTTTTTTGTTTATTTTTCTGAACGATCAACCTTATTCTCTTTTTTTTCTCTGTTTTTGGTTATTTATTTAAGTTAGACATTCTTTAACTGTATAAAATGTTTCCTAAATACGTATGCTTTCACAAATAGGCCTTGGAAACTTTGCAAAATTTCAATCGGTATGCAGCGCCACCTGGTATAGATTGCTCGACTTATTTATTCAACAGCCACCAAAAGTTTTTAAAAGTAGGATTTGATATTGTTGCATACTTGGGGGTTCGTGGGTTGTCCGAGAATGAAAGGCAAAACTTACAAAAATTCAATAATTTATTCACAGAAAGTTCCAGAAAAATACAGGTCTATAAAGCAAGTATCAGCTTCAATTCAACCAGTAAACACAACTTACAACAGCTGTCAATAGCAAATCCACAGTACAAACTGTATAGCGATAACACATAAAGCAAGTCTCTTTCAAAGAGGCTCAAAGCAATGCAAGCTTAACGACTCTGATCTCAGACTGCCTTGGCGAAAAAAAAACAGCCCTTATATACCCCTGTAGAAAAGTGTTTAAAGTTACAGAAATTTCCGTATCTCATCAGCCAATGGGATTAGAGCTTCCATATTTGGTATATCCCTAAAAAGGATTTTCTCGCCAAAGTCGCCAAAAAAATCGCCAAGGTGGGAAATGTCGCCAAATTTGGCGCCAAATCCCGTCTTATTGGGGCTTTTTAATGCGTTTTTAAGAGAAAATAAGGCTATTTCAACGCTAAAACGACTAGAAATGCGCAAAATTTAGCACTTTATGAACTTACTAAGCCTCTTTGAAAGAATTTATACAAAAATAAAGACAATTATTTACAATTTTGTAACATTGCCCCCTCCCAATGACTGCACGTCCCGGGCAGTGCAACCCTTGGTCAAGAGGCGAAACTAAACAAATTTACACAATCTAAAATACAAAACTAAGTTGCATATAACGATAAAACAGAAATATAAATCAAGTGAGAAATATTTACAAAATTCACAAATATGTGCAAATATTTATATACAAATATTTACATTTCGCATGCACAAATTTTACCAGTATTTACATTTTAAATTATAATATTACCGATAATTATAGTACTTGGCTAGCCTGTTATACTGCACCACCTTCGGTTTTGATGACGGTGTTTCAGTGATCCGCACCACTGCATCATTCAGCCTTTTTAAGACTGTGTACGGTCCGTCCTAGTTGCACTGTAACTTGGGAGAGAGTCCTTTGCGTCGAACAGGATTCCACAACCAGACCTGGTCTCCTTCCTGGAACTCATGTTGTGTAGCCTTTAGATCGTACCTTGTCTTCATTTTTTCCGTTGCCATGTGAATCCGCTCACGAGCAAAGTTGTGTACGTCCTCAAATCGTGCCTGGAGAACTTGAATGCTCTTCTCGGACGATGAAGGCGCATCGGGTGGACAACCAAACAGGAAATCACATGGGAGACGAAGTTCACTTCCAAACAGCATCTGAGCTGGAGTATAGCCGGCGGTTACATGGACAGCACTTCGATAAGCCAGCAGGAACAATGGCAACTTCAAGTCCCAATCTTGCTGGTTCCTTGATACCAGAAGAGCGAGGTTATTGAGGATGGTACGGTTGAATCTCTCGACCATGCCGTCCGACTGGGGATGTAAGGGTGTTGTCTGCGTTTCCCCAGTAGAAGCGATCCCGAACTTTCTGCAGAGTCTTCATTACCCTAAAATGGCCTCCGGTAGAGCTAATATGCAGTTGTTCTAAAACATCTGAAATTTTTTATCTTGGTAATACAATCTGCCATCTGAAGCTTTTCCCATCATCAGATTCCCACTTTCTGTATAATACACCGTTTCTGATATGAAGAGAGTCCCAAAGTGCCCAATAATATTTTGTAATGGGACTAAATCTGCAAATGTCCTGCCAGGTAGGTCTGTTGCTGGTCGTCTCCTTCAGCTGTAATATTGGCTTTATGTCAGGATCTTCCAACTGGGCTTTTCTAAGTTCCTTGTCACTACATTGATCGGGATCTTGTTCTGAGGGTGTTGCGACAGTAACTTGGCGAGCAGCTGGCTTCATTTTTTGGTGTTTATCCTCGGCATTAGAGCTGTACATATGATCTTCAGATGGAGGATTCCGCAAGAAGGGATCTGTATTTTCCGAAGAGCTCCTTCTGGGTGGCATACTTCAGAGACATTCTTCGTTGCTTCTCTAGGAGTTCTTACTGGACAGCTTCGTTTGATATGCCCGTATTTTCCATAGCCCCATGTTTTGGTTTTTGGAGTCTTCCCTTCTTTCTTAATCTCAAAAATGTGTAGCCTCCTATTAATATCTACAATCATTTTCTGAGTCTCTTTAAGATCATCTTGAGAGCCGTTCACTTTATCTACTGTGCTGTTCTGATGATATTTATGGGAGGCTTGTTGGGCTGCCTCCCTCTTTAGGGCATACACGAAGGCTGACTCCACATCGTTCACGCCGGATATGCTTTTTGAATTTCTGGATCTTCGACAGCATCAATGAACTATTCTAGGGCCAGGTCATTGCGTGTTTCAGGATGACATTCTGAGAATGCCATATGTGAAAGCCTCTGGATGTTTGATGCCAGTTCTTGTAAGCTTTCCCCTGGTCTCTGATGACGGGACCTTAGCTGGATTCGACTATATTCTTTGGACCATTTCGCTCCAAAACGTAGCTCTAGTGCTCTGGTTAAAGCTTCGAAGTCATATCGCTGTTCCTTCGAAAGGGTCTCCAGAATATCTGCGGCGTCGCCCCGCAACGACCCTACCAGATGAGCCATGTTTTCAACAGAGTCCCAGCCGTTAGCTTCAGCTACGATGGAAAGCTGCGTCTTATATACATGCCAGGAGGAAATGCCGTCGTAGGTAGGTAGCTTAATAAATTCCTGATTCTGGATTCTTCTCTCTTTCTTTTCAGTTTCCTGGGGCATGAACTCTAACTTTTCTTCCACTTTTCTCTCCAGATCTTCTTCTTTTCTCTTCAATTTACCGTCTATCTCTGAAAACCTTCCTTTCAGTTCCTGATCAACATATTCTGTAACTTTCTCTGCAAAATTCTCTTCTAGCTTCATCAATCTCTCTTCAAAATTTTTTTCTACTTTCATAACATTTTCTTCTATCTTTATAGATTTCTCTTCAAAACTCTCTTCTATTTTCGAAACTTTCTCTTCTATTCCATCTACTCTGCTTTCCATATCCGATAATTTACTTTCAATCGCTTCCTTTACTGCCGAAAGTTCTCTCTTCATCTTCTTTTGATTCCGTTCAACTTTTTCTTGGATTGACTTAATTTCTCCCTGAACTTCACCCATACCGCCTTTCAACTCTTTTTGTCCTGTTTCCATACTTTCTTTCATCTCTTTTTGTCCCGTTTCCATATTTTCTTTCATCTCTCTTTGTCCTTCTTTCATTCTTTCGATCAATCCGGTTTCCGTCTTTTCCTGTCCTGCTTTCATTTTATTCATCTGGGTAACTAAGCTTTCTAGAAGTTTCTTCATCTCTTGCTAAATAGCTCTAGTTATAACCATTCACAGACAACCCCACTCCTGACACCAGAAATGTTGCGTACTGGGGGTTCGTGAGTTGTCCGAGATTGAAAGGTGAAACTTACAAAATTTCAATAATTTATTCACAGAAAGTTCCAGAAAAATACAGATCTATAAACCAAGTATCATCTTCAATTCAACCAGTAAACACAGCTTAAACAACAGCTGTCAAAAACCAAATCCACAGTACAAACTGTATAGCGATAGCACATAAAGCAAGTATCTTTCAAAGAAGCTCAAAACAATGCAAGCTGACCGACTCTGATCTCAGACTGAACTGAACTGAACGGACTGCTGAAAAAAACAACCCTTATATACCCCTGTAGAAAAGTGTGGAAAGTTCCAGAAATTTCCGTATCTCATCAGCCAATGGGATTAGAGCTTCCATATTTGGTATATCCCTAATAAGGATTTTCTCGCCAAGGTAAGAAAAAGTCGCCAAATCCATTACCTGCCTTATTGGGGCTTTTTAATGCGTTTTTAAGGGAAAATAAGGCTATTTAAACGCTAAAACGACTAGATATGCACAAAATTACACTTTATTAACTTACCAAGCCACTTTGAAAGAATTTATACAAAAATAAACACAATTATTTACAATTTTGTAACAATATACATAAAAGGCGAATATACTGGAAGAAACCTCGATTATATAAATCATATACACTTTTTAAAATTATTGATGACCGCTGAATAAAAAAATCACGCAATCTGTACCAGATGGCGCTGTCTACCGCTTGAAGTGTTGCCAAGTTTCCAAGCCACGCAACAGGCATCTAGTTTAAGAGGCTATGTATAAACCAACGTTCAGTATACCTATAACTTTCACCGTAACTTCTATAGAAACATTCTCAGAATGTTTTGTATACGTTTTCAAACATTTTTAAAATATTGCTTTATGCTTTCAAAAATTGTGTAATTTAAAACATGGACAGATATTTCTTGTAAATTATTCTCTTGTAGTAGAAATTCTGCATACATATGCATTGATATATAAAAATACAAGGTACGTAATTAAAACTTAAAGCAATGTCAGTTTTCATTTGTTAATGCTGTTTTCAAAAAAAGAAAAAAAAAATGATTTCTTTGTTAAGTTGCCTGTTGAATCTGAAGTTTGTAAAAGTCAGTTGTAATATTTGAGAGAAATATTTTGGTGGAAAGTTATGGTAACTAAAGTAAACAATTAACTTATTTTCTTTCTACCGAAGTTGAGTTAAACTATTTTCTACGGTATACTTAAAAATGGTCGTTGAAACCTGCCATTTATTAGATGCACATATTCAAATAAATATTATTCTATGTAAACGAATGGTATGAAAATATTCCACTTAGATTCATATACCAACCAGTAATTACAAGTCGCCATAAAACGAATATTTTCTAATAATCTTGGAACGCTTTTCTTTATTTTCTTGAAATTAAGAATACAATTATAGAGATATTTGGCTTTTGAATATTTACCATATTTTAGTACAAAAAATAACATTGAAAAATTAACCTTCATTTATCTATCTGGTTTATTTAGTATATATGCATTCTGTGTATTCTGGATAAAGATTTTTTATATTAAATAAATTAATTAATTATACAATCATCATCATCATGTCCAATACGGTTGAAGGCTATAAGCCTATTCCGGCCTCAATCCATCTTTTACATGGCCTTCCTCTACCTCTTGGCCTATTTTTAGAGCTACCTTTGGTATACGGTCATTTGGCATTCGTTCCAAATGTTTTCACCACTTAATTTTTTGTTCCTTCCTCATGTCATCATTTCTTATTTTATCCATTATTGAACATCCTTTCACACTCCTTAGAAATTTCATCTCTGAAGATTGTACTTGCCTTTCATAACTCCTTTTGAGCGTTTATGTCTCGCTTCATACAGAAGAGTTGGTATCGCAATTGTCTTGAAAATTTTGATGATTTCAACCCAGCCCCACACCCGATAGTGTTTCTGCCTTGACGAGTCGGTGGGTCTTGCGTGCACTTGTGCCCGTGAGAGCTATGCCGGCGGTAGCTTGCTACGGGTAGGGTCTCCCAAGCCGAACAGGTCGCAGGGTAGGTGCCAGACGAAAAGAAATAACCTGGTCCTCCAGGTTGGGGTTTGTGCGCAAGGTTGGTTCCCTGGACACTTAAAAAACCACTTACTCATAAGCCACAAAAGCAAAGAATTAATTATAAAATATTGTTCTTAAAGTGCACATAACTACGTTTGAAATCTTACTATGTTTTGTAGTCATGTTAACGTTGAACTTCTAAACGAACATATTATTATTATTTTTTTCTTTTGAAAATAAATATGGGAATTTTTTTTTTTTTTTTTTTTTTTTAATTTATTGAAATATAACCTATGAGTAAAATATTATTATATAACACTTACACATATTATGGAAATAACTTTGCTTAGTAATTTCAAATTAATGTCTCAATGAATTTGACAATGTTTCTGCAATCTTCTCTAAAAACAAAGTATTTTTTTTTAATTAGATATTTTATTTTTATTATTATTATTCATTTATTTTTTAATAAGTATGGAAATAACTTTAAAAAAATAATTTGTTCTACTGCAAAAAATATAATTTTTTACTTTAAAACAAAGAAATTGATTACCATTTATAACAACATTCGTGTGAATGGTACTATAAATTCACAAAAAGAATTCATGTTTTACACTGTAAAAAATGTTGCAGTAAAATTACGGGCAAAGCACGGTTGCAGAGATTCCAGTCAAAGCCCGTAAAAATACATTTAGACGATGATGTATCTCCAGTAATTCTACGTAGTGATGAAACATGCAACCAACCTGCAAAAAAAGTAGCGTAAATCTTGTCTTCAGCAACAACAGACTTCTGGAATTTTTTTAAAATCGATTTACAGCACAGTGTAAAGTAACAAATCTTCAATTATTTTTACCGAACTAGCTATACAAATTTACAGCAACCTATGCTGCATTTATGTTAAAAAAAGTGCTTTATTTTTACTGATATTTTTTACACTGATTTAATTGTTAACGTTCAAACTATGCATAAAAATCATTTTATTTTAAGACTATTTTAAAATCTAACTTAAAATTAAGAAGTCAGTCAATTCTCATATTGAAAAAACAAAAGTTTTTTTTTTTTTGTTTTTTTTTGTTTTGTTTACCCTATAAAGACTACGATACTAACTATTTTTCGAAATAGTATCTAACGATCCTACTATTTTTCGAAATTATTTTTATTTGTAAACGGACTGGATTGGATTTGGGAATAAGGCTGATTGATTGCTGTAGGTCCCAGGTCTGAGGAGGAGTGCCCTCCGAGGTGTCTTTCTGAGGTGTCCTAGCCCGTATTTACACAAGTTTCGGAAGAAACCACGGAAATCTCCGATCAGCTAGACCAACGAACGCGACCTGTGATCGAGACCGGACCCTCACGTCTACCAGCTTTGAGCGCAGAACCGCTCGGCCACTGGAGGGCCTTTTATATTCGTAAACATTGGCACTAAAGAGGTAGTCTTATTTCAAGGTTCTCATTAGAGGTAAATAATGGGTGAGAATTTCTATCATTTTTTCAAAAACAAAATGAAAATTTTGAAAACTATGTGAGATCTCTGAAAATTAACCGATACTCATAATAAACTTTGAATAATAAAAATAAATATTTTATAGAGAATTAGTATCTCCAATTAATACGATTTTTTTCAGATTTTTCGATCTTTATGGTTTCAGTAGTGGGTGCGAACAAGAAATAACTAGAGCCTAATTCTTATTCATCCAAACAGGTTTTCATTTCAAACTGTGTTTATGAAGTGTTAGGCGTATTTGAACTTTTTAAAATAGCAAAAGAGTTTTTTTTTTTTTTTTTTTAAGCTGTATTCCATTGAAGGGCAGCCAGCGGTCGAGCGGTTCTGCGCTCAAAGCTGGTAGACATAAGGTGCCGGGTTCGATTCCAGGTAGCACTCGCCGGCCTAGCTGTTCAGAGTTTTCCGTGGTTTTTTTCGAAACTTGGTAAATACGGGCTAGGACCCTTTAGAAAGACCCCACGGAGGGCACTCCCCCTCTGGCCTAGGACCTATAGCAGTCAATCGGCCTCATTCCCAAAATCCAAATCCATTGAATGAAGAAAGGACTGAAGTATTTCGAGAGCAGAACCTGCTATATATGATGTAATTTACATATCTGATGGTCATATTCAGATAAAACAGCTTTGTTTTTCAACAGTTAAGATCATATATAATAATCATAAGACTTACCTTCAAATGGTTAATTACATATTCATTTTATATTGAAATAAACTTTATTTTAGCATATTGTAAAAAATGCATTGTGGAATAAGCATTAAAATTTTCCGTTTTCTAAGGCTTAACTAAA
Organism: Salticus scenicus; assembly: GCA_963930645.1. Lineage (NCBI taxonomy): Eukaryota > Metazoa > Arthropoda > Arachnida > Araneae > Salticidae > Salticus > Salticus scenicus. The sequence goes on from OZ005650.1 coordinate 318,778,519, forward strand.
GGGTTAAGAGCAATTAGAATGCTGTATGCTTAAAAAAAAAACTAAAATTAAAAAATGCGTTTAATGGATAATACATTTATTAGGTTTGTGTTTTAGAAATCTGGCTTCAAATCAAGAAACCATTTTAGCTTTATATTTTAATGTTTTCGTGTTAATAGACAAAGAAAGTCAATTTCATCAATATCAATTACTCAGTTTCAGTCAGATGGACATTTTTTGAATTCAATTAAGAAAACAATAGCTTATTAAAATCTATGGATGTTTCTATGCGTCATGCGTGCTTAATTAAACACATTCAATAAGTATAAAGTATTCAGTTTGAAAATGGTTGAAGATGGAATTCTCCTTTTATGTCACTGAAATGATAGCATTTGAAAAGATTTTCTCATAAGAAAATGATTTGGTGAAAGATAAGAGCAATTTGCGTAGATTAACGGCTTTTTCTTGTAGAAATTCAAAAAATTATACTTTCAAAACACCAATTTACGGGCTACGACCGTTTAACTAGCAAAACGGTCATTTCCCGTAAAATTATACGGTTATTTCCGAAATTATGCTTTCAAAACCTTAATTTACGGATTATGACCGTTTAGGTAACAAAGCGGTCATTTTCCCTAAAACTATACGGTCAAATACCGTGATTTTACATTTTTTTTTTTTTTTTTTTACAGTGTATATAGTTGATTTTTTTTTTTTTTTTTTTTTTTTTTTTTTTAATCAAACTTATTTTAATCATTAAAAATCAATTTATAAATAGTAAGTAAAAACAAAAAGTCCATTGAACGTTTCTCGCGATGCCATTGCATTCGGCACTCTTTTCCTTGTCTCCCATACAGCGATTCCGTGTTATTACTTCTTGCGTCAGCGCCTTAATCACAGATTTCAATATAAGTGGTAAGTTTTGCTACTATTATTCAAGAACTAAGTTTGTCTTACATATTATCGTCTTCACTCTATGAAACGAGATGACAGCAGCAGATGACATTCACAGTTGCAAAAATTTTATTTAATAAAATAAAGGTAATCAAACATTTTAAAGTCATGTTTCAAGATGCATGAAAAAACGGACCTCCATGCAAAATTTTGTAGCTCTGCGATCAGCTTTTTGCTTACAGTGCTATCAATTCACCTCTAATTCTAACTTTGTTTTTGTCGCTCTCTCGCCCTCCATACGGTTTAGTGTACTGTGAAGACCCTGAAAGATTTTACTTTATCAATTAACACTTTTTCTATTACTTATCGGAAAAAAAGTAAGACATTAGTTTTTTGAAGGGTCGAACCCCCGACCTTCGCGTTAATAACACGACGCTCTAAACAACTGATCTAACTAACTGTCCACGAAAAATCTTGTTATAATCCCGTTTCTATATTCAGATTCAATCATTTCATAAATTCATACGTTTTATATATTTAAAAAAAAATACTAGTCAAAAATTCAGAAATCAAGGCCCAACATGCATCAGGAGAGGTCATATTGAAACTCCATGCAGAATTTTGCAACTCTGAGACTAATTGTTTGACTAAAAATCAGCGGAAAATTACACACACGCACTTTTTTACTTTCTCTTATCCATAAGGTAGAGAAAGGTTCAAATTTTCTAACGTGAATTTTTGTTATATTTATAAGTTTTGAGGTCCCCTGATACCAAAAATGATGTTTTTAACGGTTGGTCTGTCTATGTGTGTTTCTGTAATTAGCATATCTCAAAAACAAATTATAGCAGAAAGTCCAAACTTAGTGTTCTAAATGTGTATGATATAGCGATGTCTAACTAAACTTTTCGTTGAGATCAAGCGAATGGTTCGTGTACAGGGACAATCAAGAAAATTCAAATACATTACGTCTATGCGTGAAATTGCGGGTAAGTAGAGTTTAACATCTATAGATTGCACTAAACCAAATGAAACGAATATATATATTTTTATATGCGTAAAAACATATCTCATGTAGAACATGGTAGGATAATCATTCACTGTTCGTCTACAGAGCTACACAAAAGAACTACATAAAAATGCCACAATAGTTGCAAATTTATGGAAGTGTATTTAAGGCTAGGCCGTGTATTATTACTACAGGAGTATATTTATGTGCACCATGTGGTCTCTATATAATCTTCGAAAGATATACAGGGCTGCAAATAATTAAGCGATAATATTCTTTTATGTTGTTAGTGTATGTGCTTTACTAATAATATTTTACCATTTCAAGGAAAGCGGTTCGGGAATTGAAAAAGATTCATCGCTTGTTTTTTTTTTTTGTATATTTACACGTTTTCAGGGTTCCTGATTAGCGAAGTCAATTTTTTTAACATTCGATCTTTGTCTGTGTCTCTTAGAGTAACTTAAAAAAAAGAATAATTTTAGGAGATCCAAATATTGTATTTTGCAGTTAATATAAGTTTCTTGCTGAAAAAGTTTGATCAAGATTGAGAGGTTTGAAGGAATGTTGCGTGTGAAAGTTGTCTGAATAATTTTAAGTGAACTTTTAATTTTAATAATAGATTTAAATTATTTATAAATGTAGGTGCACTAATGGAACGCGGGGGGGGGGGGTTGAGGGAGGCAGCAGCCCCCCTCACGCACAAATAATTACCATACAAATTTCTTCCGATGCCTCATTTGAATTGTTTTAACATAGCTTTACATAACAGAACTCGTAATCTTACCCCTTAATCTCCAACCTGTATTTATAGTATTACGTTTTGGGTAAGAGAAAGTCGTGAGAGTGATACACCAGATTATTTTTATTATATATAGATATGAAGAAACTACTAAATATTTAATGTTAGTAGCATTTATTTATTTAGTTTATTTATTTATTTTTTAATAACAATCTCTCTCTCTCTCTATATATATATATATATATTAAATAATGCAACCAATCAACTTTAACAATTTTAATTATATTCTATGAATAAAATCTCATTTTTTTATGGCCAATTGATTACAATGTAATCGTTTCAAATTAAAATCTACTAAACCATAAACGTAATCTTAATAACGTAGTCATAATAACGTAATCTTAATTTTTCAGATACTTGAACATAAGGATATAAGTAATCGGAAAACTTATTGCGTTTTAAAAGCATTATAATATAGAAGGAAGACTTTAAAATGTAATTCTAAATTAATTATTAATAGAAAAAAAAAGTTTTCTTATTGATTATTGAACAAGATGCACTTCAATTTCCTCATGTGAATTAGACAATAAGTTTAAATGTATGGAAAGTTATGGTTTATCTGTGATTATTTTTATTATTATTATTATTATTATTTCACAAGCAAAATAATAATTGAAATTGTAAAGGAACTGCAATTAATATATATATATATATATTATTCAAAAGAATAGTATAAAAATTTTCATATTTTTAGTTGCATTTTTTTTAATGTTAATTATAAGAATGAATATTATTATTATTATTATTATTATTATTATTATTATTTTAATTTTTCATTACGATTCGGCGATTAAAAAACAAAGTATTAAGATAAATAAATAAATAAACTATGAAAAACACTTTCACACTTAATAAATGCATTCTGAGCCTAATGCTTTAGTAAAGTAAGAAATTAATGTTGGCGCATTTATAACGTACAAAAGCGCACAGACATGACAGATAAAGCCTATATATGAGCAGATTTTGTCGTAAAAAAAGACTTCTAAAGCTTTTTTTGCAAGCTGTCGTAAAAAGGGATTTTGCAAGCTGGTTAAACTAGTTAAAATAATGTCGTCGAAATTTAGCACGATCCTGATCCTGCGTATTAGTATTGTTATTACTGTTATTATTATTATTATTATTATTATTATTATTATTATTAGCATCTCGCAATATGTTTCAGTAAAAATTCAATTGCAGCATCTATATTCTGGAGAACGCAACATACTTATAACGTTATTTTACTATCACATCTTCTTTATTCGACCTATCTATTGCACAAATTACGATAACTGCTCCATTTTGCTTGCAAGAGATTTCATTTTCATGCCTGTGCAGTATTATTCTGCTCAAGTTTTTTATTAAACGTTTGTATGTTAATGATTGAACTAAGATTTTGAGCAAGATAACTATAGATATCTAACTTATCACAAAGAGACAGCACCATTAGTGGTATTGGTCCTTATTTCTCTCTTAATCCTATTTTCTTAAATCGGCAATTTACTCTGAAACTCAAAGATTAATTCATCGAAATATACTTTCGTATCTAATATTCGATTAAAAAAATTCTTTTGCGCAATTTCCAATATCTTCTCAATATCTCTAAATATCTCACATCGTATACCGTTTACATTACACTTAATTCTACAAATACTTAAAACTTTTTCGAGCGACCTTCACAAAAAAAGTCACTCTAGAATACTGCAGTTATAATTATTTTTTTTTTAATCCTAAACTGACCTTTCTTTTTCTTTTTCTTTTTTAGCTAGCCATATTAAACCCATTATAGATATTCTTTGTATGTACTTGTTTTTTCCGGTCAACAACTGAATATGCCAAGTTTTGTTAAAATTCGGAATCTCAAAAACGTCTCTTACGATTTTCGTAATAAGTGCTACATAAAACCATTTTAGATATCATTTCTCAAGTATTAAGTGTTTATTACAGAACATTGAGAATTATCCTGATTGTGTAGGTTAGTTTTAGATCTCGGAATTTGGCTTTTCAAAATGTGCTCGACCGATTATTTTTTATTATTTTTCAGTTCTGTATATAAACTCCATTTTGCATTTATTAGTACGTGTACCCGTTTTTTCTTTCCAGAAACTTTTTAGGTATCTACTTAATTAAGTGATTTTTATGTCTTCTAATGAATTATATGCAAAACGTGCATATAATGCGTACAATATTAGGTAATGGAAGTCGTGTAGTTGTTTCACAGCAGATAGTTTTTCTTTCCTTATGATATTTAGAAACTGTTAAACTTTCTGACATACCTTGTAACTAAAATCATATCTAAAATGGAGGCTTAAAGATTTACATAGAATAGTTTAATTTATATCATTAAAATTTTCAGGCTTCATTTTTAACTGGAAAATAAGGCTTTTTCAGAAACTTTTCTTTGATGAAATTCGTAACGAATTCAGTGATGAACAAAACAATTATCGTATGACAGATTTCATTTTCGAAATTTCAAATTTAGTTTCATGTTTTTCTTAACTTCATTGTGAGTTTGATTATTTTGATCTAGTTTCTATCACATGAAATAAACACGGTGTATTAATTTTAAGAATTCAATAACGTTTTAAAATTTACCAACCAATAGATACGTGAAAATGCCAACAACACACACATAACAGTGATTGTAATTCATTCTAAAAGTTAGCACAGATATTTTATGATTCATTTACTGTACCAATTAATAAATAAAACAATTTTAAATTACTTACGCTAATGCGAACAAGTAGGGCCATAACACTAAGACTAACGAAGAATATTTTTTGAGCGAAATTAAAGGAAGTTATCATATATAAAGCAATATATATATATAAATATGAGAAAAAGGTAACTGGAAATGAGAATTGGATTAAAAAATATGAAAAAAAGGATGGCTGGAAATGAGCATTGGAATAATAGATGCTCCAATGCTCAAAAATAGAACTATTCTTCATCAGGGAACATGCACTTCCATGAGCAGATAAATCACAAGATTTCGGAAAACTGTATAGCTAATTCAAACCAAAAAATACGGCTCATGTTACATTCTTGCTACGAAACCAAATTAAAAGAGAAATGAAATAAGTTATTAACGCAAACCTGCAATGAATCAATATTAAAGAACAAAAAAAAAAAAAAAGATTTAATCATATGCCCTGCTGACTTCAAACAGAAAGAGTAACAAGTTGCCATGAGAACTATTCTAATAATAAAAATGATATCTAGACAAATAATGATTAATCGATAAAGATTTTACAAATGAGCAATTATATATATATATATATATATATATATATATATATATATATAAACACCTAAAATCAAATGAAACATTTACGTGTGAAATTTATTAGAACAGACAAGATTTTTCTTTTTCACTGTCTTTCTTAATGCAATATTTGACAAAAATAATTTTAGTAGTTAAAAAAAATTATTTTTAAACCGCTAAAAATGTTTTCTGTGATATTTTAAGTTTAAAATTGTTTATGACTTTGTTTCGTCTATCTGTCTGCCTTTATTTTAATTTCCGTAAATATTTTTAGAATTACACAAAATAGGTATGTATTATTCAGGTTTTATTGTAGTATGCTTTCTGTTAATGGTCACGCATGTAGCACAGTTGGTTTGGTTGCAGGGAAAAAAATTATTTCTGCACATTTTAGGCAAAGGCACATATATAATTAATAAGCAAATTTCTACATCGTTATATTGAGTTAAACTCACCAAATATACGTACATATTTATGTGCGACAAAGAATGGTTTCTAATATTTCATATAATGTGCCGGTGCTACACACACGTAATACAGTTCATTACAGAAAATATGTAGAGGAAGAGTTTTAACTGTGTTATGAGTTTGTATCATATTCCAGTGATGTTGAAAAACTGTGACTTATTATTTACGCTTTATGTGACTTATTATTACATTTTATGTGATATTATTATTTATAAATATAGATAGAAAATATTTTATAGAATTAAAAAAAAAAATATATATATATATATATCTAGAAATGTAACCTCCGACATACAGACGAACTCAAGACATACATCTCCGAAATTCCTTATATATATATATATATATATATATTAATAATATTCATCAAACTAATCGTAAAGTAGGTAATTCGAGGACAATCCAGAAAAGAAGTTCCATTGAACAAGTAATCAAAATAAACTTTCATTAGAAAAATATATTTATTGCATCATGAAGTACAATGTTTTGTTTATTTTTCAAAATACTTTTAACCATTTTCGAAACATTTATCAGAGTATGAACGAGCGTTTCTATGCCTTCGTTGTAGAATAATGCTGCACGCAATATTACACTTCACGAAGAAGTGAAATACAATTTTATGAAGAAGTGAACAGGAAATTTGCGGGCTATTGACAGAGATATATTGACAGAGATTTGACTTTGGTTCTCCCTTACCTTCTTTTACTTTTCTAATTAAATACTCATTAATAAGAGACAGACATTCACTTCGTTAGTTATCGTTAACGTTTTCACGTCCTTAATGTAAACTTCACACCCATATCATTGTTATCAAATTACACACACGTTCTGTCCATAAACTTCACAAATTTGTCTAAGGAGTTCAGTTGCTTTAATATTCCTAGATTCGGAAAGCAAATGACAAATCATAACTTTCACAAACGGGATGCTTATTATTATTATTTTTTTCACTTTAAAAGCTCAACATGCAACAGACGCAATACTCAGATATCTAGGAATAACTTTAACTTTTTGCCATTCATTCAGCGAAAAGCACATATGTGCCTAAAATCCTTAACATAACGCTTCCGCGGCAAGAATTAAAATGGAATTGCATCCAAGATTGTTATCGTATAAATGATATCACTCACGAACTCTCACACACAGAGACAAATATATCCATCCACATCTATATACATATAAACATAAGCAGGGTTAATACATTAAAAATAGATGATAAAAATAATGTTAGTTTTAAACAAATTTGAATGTCAAAATGCCTAAATAAGGTTAATTTAAGCCAAATATTCAATCACTGATATTTTTTTTTTTGTTGTTGTTACATTCCGCGAATGCGCAATAATAAATTATTTACTACAACTGTCCATATCTCTCCGAATGTCAAATATATTTGTTTTAATCCATAGTACAATGATTTATGCATACATTGGCATGTTTTCCGACAGTTTCATGAAATTTGGAGAAAACCTTTGGAGTTATAACGTAAAATATTGCAAAAAATGTTTGAATTTTTTAATAAAATATTAATAACTTAAATATTCGAGATAGCCTCACAAAACTCTACACATGTATAACATATAACATTTATAATCATATCTGAAATTTGTAGACCAATCAACGCTTTCCCATATACAAGGTAATCATAAATACTTTTTAATTCGTGGACTTGTTATTCGTCCCTTAAGGGTCTTCGTGACAAAAGTTTTGTTGAGAAATATAAGGAAAAGCATGTTTTACTTATTCCAAAAGCACATTAAGTGTTTTTCAACATAATCGACATAACATAAAGAAGCGAAAGTGTTTCCATTTCTTTGTCCAACACTTGTATATTTATACGTTTTACTCTTGTTTTAAAAGTATATTCATATAGCAGTAGAAATAATCACTCTCTAAATAAAATACACTTAATAGTGCTTTGTTAGATAAATCCTTGACGATTCATGGTTGTTTGTCAGTCTAAGAACGTGATTCGACAAGGATTTATTTAACAAAACAGTTTTAAGTGTACATTTTTGACGTCGGATTTATTGGCTAGTGCTCGGATACTTTTGCTGTCGACTTTAAGTAATTCACTGGAAGAAAGGCGGATGTGAAACAGTGCAATAAGGAAATAAATGTTGTTCACAGTTTCGATTTTTGTGATTTTTTTTCTTTCCTATTAATGATGAACTGATTTTGCTCCTAGTGATATCCATCTTTTTTTTTTTTTTTTTTTTTTTTTTTTAGGGGGGGGGGATAATTGCTTTGTAGCAAGAGGTTAGACCATAACGACAAGTTTATTTATTTATTTTATTTTATTTTATTATTATTTTTTTTTATGTTAATTTTTTTACAAAATAAACATTACCTTTGATGGGATGTACAATAAAATAATTTTGTACCACGCTATCAAAAGCTCGTAGAAAAAATTATGTTGGAAGATATTCTGGATTTGTAAAAATCGTTTCGCAATATATATATATATATATATATTTAAAATCTGAATATGTATTTGTTTCTTTTATTTGTGAAATGAAACTTGCTTTCCTATATGTTTCCTAAAACGTTTATTAAATGAATTGTGTAAATTACGTAAACAAGAAATTTCAGAGGGTATTATTATTAAATCATGTTCAAAATATTCTAGTACGAAAAAATGTTCAAATTTATAAGGTATTTTTATTCTAATAATAATAATAATAATAATAATAATAAAATGTGTTTTGGATTGCCTATTTAACTGTGAATCGATCTGCAGAAATATTCTAATTCAATTTTATTTCAACTGAATTAGATTTATTTAAAAGTTCCTATTGACTTTATAATCAGCATTCAAAGCACTCTAATTTGATCTACAAACTTCTCTTTGGAAAATCAATATTTAAGTCCACTAAAATTAGAAATTCAAACAACAATGGGAGACATTTAATTTTTAGACAAAGACAGTAAATAAAATAAAATGCTGAATAAAAAAAGTAATTTAAATTTTATGGATTAATTTATTTAATATACATTTGTGAAAAAAAATAATAAAGTTTATTTTGTTTAAATTAGCCTCAACTGTACAAGATGAAACAGAAATAAATAATGACACCAGATCATTTTATAAAACCCGCATAAGCACTCCTACAAAATTTTATATAAATTTAACTATTTTAGATTATATTATAGTATTTTTGATATCACTGCTATTCTGTCAATTTTTCTAAAATATATGAAGTTTTAAGTAATTTTCTTTGCAATTCAAACATATATGCATATATATTTACCTAAACATATTAGAACTGCAGATTTTTTTTTCTTTCTTTTTTAGCATATGAATAAAAAATTATTTAGTAAAATCATGGTTGCTAACTAACGATTATTTCATTTTTATCTATGGGTTATGTACTGTTTTGAACCAGGGTTTTTTTCTTTTTCAATATAAAAAATAAGAGCACTAGTGCCTTTATATACATTTTTTTTAATGAACTGATGTAGGAAAATAAGTTTTTATACAAATTATCATTTAGGAGTACATATAGCATGTAATATAAGAAAAAAAAATAATAAAATTACACTGTGAAATAAATTTAGTATTCGGAAAACAAAAGTATGATACATTAAGTGTTAACACTCATCAAAATTTTCAACGACAATAAAATATTATTATTATTATTATTATTATTATTATTTTAATATAATTTAACGGTAAATAAAATCTGAAAAGAAAAATCAGTTAATTTTTCGTAACCATATATAGTATATAATACAAACTAATTATTGTAAATCATTGTTTAACATATTATATTGATTCATTTACTGACTGTGATTATGGAAACGATATTTCATGATAAAAAGGAAAATTACTAAAATGAAATACAGATTCTATAGTCGATTGGTATCAACACGGTGATATCAGTTAAAAACAAATTTCGTTTCATTTAAATACCTTTAAAATATTTCTTTCTGCTAAATAGTTATCATTTTTATATTATATAAGCAGAATATTCACGAATTGTACCTATAACAATTATGAAATAGTGTTGTATTAAAGTAACAAATGTCGTCAGGTGACATTACTAGAACTATGTGCATGGAACTTCTGATAGTAATGCATCTATAAAGAAGTACTGTCGGCAAGCTATATAAAGATTTCAGTGCATGTTATTTCGTATTATTGTAAACAAAACTTTTTTTTTATTACCAAAATTGTCGAAGTTTGTGCCAAGTTAATAGTATTTGGCGAGAATTTTCTTGCACTACAATTCTTCTCATATTTATAAGGACACTTTATGTTTTGAAATAACCAATGTAAAAACAATTATGAACAAGATTATACTAAGTGCACTTAATATATTTAGTATTATAAAAACCAAAACTGTTATAGATTTTTTTTATATGAAACAAAATTAATACAAAATAGCGCAAAATATTTTTTCTCCACGTTTTTAGATGTTCATAATTATAGGGACAATCAAGATTTTTTCGTTTTATTTAACTTACTAGCGGATAAATTACATTTGACATGCGAAATTGTTAACTACTGGGCTAGATTAATTCATATATAAGCCTTCGATTTTTCTTAGACGGACATTACTGATAATTCCTCGAAAAAAAAAATAATAACTTTCGTGTAGTAAATGTGTTTTTTAAGTGGAGGGATAATTTCAATCCGGCGTATTTCTAATAAAATTCGATAATCTAAAATTGCTAAAGGAAATGTGATTGGCCAGTGAGTTTAAAATGGAGAATCAACTACACTGTGTCATTTTTCTGCACATATTCGGAGGAGGGAGGGAAGATAAAACATGTTATTTTGTTGGTCTATTCATGAATTTTGCCGGTTTCACATATTGCAATGGGCAACTAATGGGGACATCCACTTTACTTTTTTTTTTTTTTTTTTTTTTTTTTTGCATTATACGACTATTGGATATAAAATAATCTGGAGTGTCACTCACACGACTTTCTCTTACCCTGGAATTTAATACTATAAATACAGCTTGCAGATTAATAGGTAAGATAACGAGTACTGTTATGTAAACTTATGTTAAACAACTCATATTAGGCTTCTGAAGAGTTTTATATGATAATTAGTTCTGTGTGAGGGGGGCTACCGCTCCCCTCAACCCTCCGTTTCATTAATGCACCTACATTTATATAGAATTTAATTCGGTTATTAAAAAATAATTCTCTTTTTAAAAAATAATTTATTAAAATTATTATTTAAAAAAATTATTTTTTATGATAATGCGGACGATTTCCATATTAAAGAGGTAGTGTAACACTAAATATCCAAAAAAAGTCCATTTTACTCTCAAAAAAAAAAAAAAAAAAAAAAAAAAAAAATGCGATTTTTTTTTCTAAGTTTTTTTTTCGTTAAAATTAAAAAAAAATCTATAACTTTGTTTTAAATTATGACAGATTTATAGTTCAACCATTCGTTTTAAAGGTATTCGCAAGCTCTTTTGAATGATACCCATCATGAAAATTTATACCCCTTGAGGGGGGACTTCCCCCCCAGGGGGGGAGGCGTGGCTCCTACATACACAAAAAACTTTTCCCAGTTAACTATCTCTATTACAAAATATATATATTCGTTTCATTCGGTTTAGTGCAGTTTATAGATGTTAAACTCTACTTTCCTGCAATTTCCCCCATAGACGTAATGTATTAGAATTCTCTTGATTGTCCCTGTACATGAACCATTTGCTTGATCTTAACGAAAAGCTTACTGTAGCGTCCCTATATGATACTCATTTAGAATACCAAGTTTGAACTTTCTGCCATAATTTGTTTTTGAGATATGCTGATAACAGACAGACACACAGACACACAGACATACACACAGACCATTTGCTAAAAACATGATTTTCGTATTCAGGGGACCTCAAAACGTGTAAATATAACAAAATCTCGCGTTCGAAAATTTGACCCAAAAACAATACTTTCTCTACCTTATGGGTAAGAGAAAGTAAAAAATTGAATTGTTCAAAAAAAAAAAAAAAAAAAAAAAAGGAAAGTCAATGTTTGTGTCATTGTTGTTGATAAAAGTAAACAACTTTTCTCAATAAGTGGAAGAAATACAGGTTAATATACATGTTTGGTTAGAATAAACTTTCTTTTTTTTTAATCCATTGCAGTTATTAAATTAAAATGTAATTCAAGCAAAAAACACAAACCTACATAATTCACTTTTATAAATTGTCACTCAGACAATGATTGTACTTTTTGTGTCCCCAGTATATGGTTCTATGTTCTAGGAAAATCTTAGTGCTTTAAATGTAGTTCAGTTTGAAAGTCCATAATTCAATGAAAAACTACCTTTAAACAACTCACGCTTATTATAAGTAATGTTTAAGAATTCTTTTGTGTAGCACTGTACTTAATATATAACATGTATGCATAACCTATAATATCCAAAATTACTTAAACATCAAACTCATACCATAAGTGAAAACGCCTTTCCAACAATTATTACTAAGAAACATTACTTCGGGTACAGTACTGTATCCAAAACTTTTCTATGTCACTGTCTTAAAAAAAAAAAAAAAAAAAAAAACATAAACGATAATTTTTATATATTAACTAGTGTAACACATTTCAAATATTACGAACACAGTTTTCCGTAGAGAATTATGTAATGAAACTCTTGCGGGGCTATGTAAATGTATGATGTTGCACCCACATATTTCACAGATTTGAGGTATTAGTACACTCCCTTAATGCATATCAGTTTTATGCTTGAAATGGTAGAACGCCCTTAAAATGCACCTAAAATATTTCTTTTATATTCATCATAATGTAACAGTACTTTTGGCTGTCTCTGTTAATAAACTATAATTACTACATGTTACATTTTAAATAGGGATCACTCTATAGCAAACATCAGTGACATAACAAAAATAGAGCATTTTGAATGTATTTATGAACGATAGAGTACGACCAGACGGCTAAATAAACCGAAGTCCTAAACAATTTTATATTTATTTGAAAGTATTTGAAAAGCTACATATACTCATATGCCATTACAAAATTACAGTACTGAGATACCATGAAGTTTTGCTTATTTACCATAGTAAACTCAATGTGAAAATAGATAAACACCTTTATTTCAGGATCCAAATCAATAAATAAAATTGCAATAGAATCGGAGAGGGGGGGGGGGATTCCACTGTACATCATAGAGTAAGGACGCTTTCTCATATGGAGTGACATTATTCTCCCTTTAGGGTGCCATCCTTTCAGTCCTGGCGTGCTTTGCAGTAGGACTCCCATTATTTCAATTTGATATGCCATTTTTCTTCTCTTAAGGCGCCCTGAATTAGGGGTGCTGTTACGAAACCGAACTTTCTCAATCCATAAACTTTATGAACTGAAAGACTTTCTCGAACTTTTATTTTTATCACTGTTTATTTCCTTTTTTTTATTGGAAACAGCCACGTTTTTGTTTTACTTTTGATGATGTAGATTCAGAATGTTGTTCGAAAAGATAGAACGCTGAAATGGCGTATGACAAAATTGTAACATAATTTATAGTCAACTAAATTGTAAATGTGTAAATAAATTTATTAAATAATCGTGTTTTTTCAAGAGTCATGAAGTAATTTTGAAGTTACCACAATTCGGCAGGATATTAAACTAAGAAAAAATGAAGACATCTGACCCAAAAAGAAGCATTAAGTAAATTTATTGTATGCATTCTATTATTTTATTTGATGCTACGTTTTATTTGGCGCCCGAAACAGGGACCAGATATTTTTCATTTTTATTTCATATTGCATAATTATGTTTAGAATAAAAACGATAAAGAATTAAAAAAAAAAAAAAAAAAAAAAAAAAAAAGTTGATCTGGGTTATATTACGCAAGAATTTCGATTTAAAGAAAGAAAATTAGAATCCAGACGACAAAGTTATTTAAGAAAATTGAAACGAAATTACTTGAAAAGAATTATTCCGAAGATGACATTGAAGAATTACTTGCCGAATTAGATCTTAAAGAAAAAGAACTAAATAATTTAGATTCTCAGATATTTTCGAATATTACTGACGAAAAAGAAGTTGAATCTGAGGTACTAAAATGTGATGAATACAAAACGAGTATTGTCATAAATAAGACCAAAGTTAAAAAAGCACTTTCTAAGTTGGAAAAACCGCTTGTTCCTATTTTAATGCAAAATAATAAAATGGAAGAGAGTGCAATAGTTCGCCCGTTCGAATCCCCTTACGTAAATCTTCCTCGTCTTACTATAGAAAAATACAGCGGCGATCCGTCTGATTGGCAGAGATTTTATGATCAATTTGATTCAGCAATAAATAAAAATTGCGCAATTTCTAATGTTGATAAATTTAATTACCTTCTCAGTTATTTGACAGGTGTGGCGTCCGATGCGATAAAAGGTTTTAGCTTAACGAATAATAACTATCAGGCTGCAATTGAAACTTTAAAAGAAAGATTTGGAAAAAAAAATTGTAGTTATTAATTCTCATTTAAATAAGCTTCTGAATTTAACTCCTGCTAAAAAAATCAAATGATATAATTGCTCTTAGGAAATTGTTGGATACTTGTCAGACTGAGATTAGAAATTTAGATGCGTTAGAAATAAAATCTGATAATTATGGTTCACTACTCTGTCCAATATTGATTAAGTTATTACCTTAGAATATTGTTTTGGAAATTGCAAAACAATGCGATTTAGATGAAAATTGGGATGTTTAAAGGGTTCTTGATATTTTGAAAACTGAAGTAACTTACAGGAGAAAAGCTCAGTTTTTGACAAAAGATAGTCGCGAAAGAGAATTTAGTTCTCAATCATATTCTTCCTTCCAAAGTGCAAAAAACGAAAAGCTTCTAAATAATAAGAATATTTTTTAATACACAACTGCTTCTAATTTGTTAAATGAAACAGATAAAAATTCTAATTTGTGTTTCGCTTGTAATGGGGAAAAACATGTTTTAACTGAATGTAAGGTTTTTTCTAGTTATCCATTACAGAGAAAGAAAGATTTTTTAATGAAACATGGATTTTGTTTTATATGCTTAAAACGGCAGCATACTGCGAAATTTTGTAGAAGTCAGATAAAATGCGAAGTGTGTAGTAGAAGACATTAAAAAAAATATGTGTTCGGAATCTAAAACAGTTAGCCAAGTTGAGGATAAGGAACCCGTTTCTAAAGAAAGCGAGGTTACTAATGATACAGTACTGGGGAATAGAACACATATGAAAGATGTTTTGTTTCAAACTGTGACTGTTAAATTAAGGAATGGTAAGAAAGAAATACCTTGTAGGGTAATTTTTGATACAGGATCAATGCGTAGTTACGCAACTAAAGAAATTATTTCTAAAATGGGTTACGATGTATTAGGACACGAGAAAATGACACACAGCCTTTTCGGAGGCGTTGAAGAAACTAGGACACATAATAGTTACAGAATACATATAAGTTCTCTCTCTGAAGATTATATGTGTAATTTTGAGGTCTATGACCAGGAAGTAATGTGTTCTGATATTTCTAAAATTAGAAATGGCCCATGGGTAAGGGAAGCTGAACAGTATGGGATAATATTTTCAGATGTTGAATGTTTCAATAAAACTCTTGACAGAAATAACAATATTGATATACTAATTGGTGCAGATATTTATGGAAAACTTTTGACGGGTAATCATACAATGTTATCTAGTGGGTTAATTGCTGTAGAAACTCTACTGGAATGGACCTTAATGGGTAAAATTACTGAAACTAATTGTAATAGCGATAGTTCTATACTTGTAGTCTCTTTATTTTCTAGAATCAAAAATGAAAAATTCAGAGATTTATGGGAGTTAGATCTTTTGGGCATAAGGGATCCCGTAAAAAGTAAAAAAAGAGATGATTTGAATAAAGAAACTCTAGACTTATTTAATTCAACAGTTAAACGGGATTCGAAGGGGAGATACGTTGTACCTCTTCCATGGCTTAAAGATCATCCTCCAATACCCTCAAATCGAAAATTAGCAGAAAAAAGATTATTATCAAAGTTGAAATTATTGAAAACGTCTGAAAATTTAGAGACTTACCAAAATGTATTTAAAGAAGGGATGGAAGAACCTTACAAAGAGATAGCTAATAAGCTGAAAATGTCAGTTTATGTAGATAACTATATTTCTAATGTAAATAGTACAGAAGAATTGCGAGAATTCATAAAAACATCAAGACAAATTTTGGCATCAGCTCAGTTTGATCTTCGAGGTTGGCAGAATACACAAAATGATAAAAAGTTACTAGATGAATATTATTTTAATGACATGAAGAAAGAATATGAAGAAAATTCTGATCTAGCAATTTTGGGGCTGATCTGGAATAAGAAAGAAGACACAATAAAAATTATGAATTCATCTAATGATAAAGAAGAACCTAAATCAATTACAAACAAATCAGTTCTTCCTGTGGATAATAAAATATTTGATCCCATCGGTTATACAAATCCAGCCACTTTGATGCCAAAATTGATTCTGCAAAAATGTTGGAAAGAAAAGTTTAATTGGGATTCTCCATTGACAGAAGAAATGACAAAATCCTTTAGAAAATGGAAAGAACAACTGGAATTGTTAAGAAATATAAAAAAAACCTCGCAGAATTTCAGAATTCGACTTATGTGACATCCTTCCTGAGGATGAAGTTATATACTCAGAACAAAGAAAAACAGTTGCAACACCAACTGATGTTTCCTTTCGGGAATTTGATCTTCACGAAAATAGTTCTTCATACCAAAAGATGCTAAAAGTTACAGCTTGGATTCTTAGATTTTATGAAAATGCAAAGGAGTCAAAATAAAACCGCTTATTATCTAACTTAACAGTCGAAGAACCTACTAAAGCGGAATATGCAGTGCTAAAATATGCGCAAGAGAAATGTTTTTCTAATCAGTCTAGGAACAAATTTAACTTTCCGACATTTATTGACGAGAAAGAATTAATTAGAGTCTGTACCAGAATTTCAATGAAAGAAGACTCACGTAATTTCAGATATCCAATTGTCTTATTAGCAGATCATAATGTAACATCTAGAATAATTGAAGAAAAGTACAAATAGTTAAGTTCTATAGATTGGAAACAAGTAGTAGACTACGCAACAGTAAGGAAAATTAACTGGAAGTTCAACCCTCCACCAACTCCGTGTTGGGGAGGCTTTTGGGAACGTTTGATAAGAATTGTAAAAGCTATTTTGAAGATAACACTTGGAAAAGCACAGCTTGACTATAAAGAGCTATATATGATTTGTGATACAGAAAGTGTAGTAAATGCGCGACCTCTCGCATACATGTCAGAAGATCCAAATGGCTTAACATTTCTCACTCCCGAAGTGTTCTTAAAAGACATACGTGAAATAGGAGTTCCAAATTTAGAATTGATTGATAAAACGAAGTTGAAGAAGAGACATGCCTATACGCAAAAGTTAAGAGAAGATCTTCGACAAAGATTCCTTAATGAATATTTCGGAACACTTCAAGAGTTTGCTTCGGTAAAAACATCTACCACATTTAAAGAAGGTGATTTAGTGCTTATTCGAGGTGATAATATAAAACGTCTCCAGCGTCCTATGGCTAAAGTGTAGAAATTGTATAACAGCAGAAATGGACAGTTTCGTGTAGTAAGACTGAAAACTAAAAATGGTGAACTGTTACATCCATGTCAACATTTGTGTCCCTTGGAACTTTGTAATGAAAGCTGCCCTAAACTACAACAACAAACCCGATATTGTCGCATAGTGCAGCCAGTGCAGCGCCTTGGTGTGGACTATGACGATCCAGGTTGAGCACGTCTTATGCCCTTTCCTGCTCAAGGTGGGGAGGATGTTACGAAACCGAACTTTCTCAATCCATAAACTTTATGAACTGAAAGACTTTTTCGAACTTTTATTTTTATTACTGTTTATTTCCTTTTTTTTATTGGCAACAGCCACGTTTTTGTTTTACTTTTGATTATGTAGATTCAGAATGGTGTTCTAAAAGATAGAACACTGAAATGACGTATGACAGAATTGTAATGTATTTTATAGTCAACTAAATTGTAAATATGTATATGAATTTATTAAATAATCGTGTTTTTTCAAGAGTCATGAAGCAATTTTGAAGTTACCACAATTCGACAGGATATTAAACTAAGAAAAAATGAAGGCATCTGACCCAAAAAGAAGCATTAAGTAAAGTTATTTTATGCATTCTATTATTTTTTTTTATGCTACGTTTCAGGTGCCATCTTTTCACCCTTTTTAAGGGTATCATTAATGAGACAAGCTTTTCACCCCCAGAGGGTGCCATGTGTCACCTGTAGTTTTAGCTGTGTACATTAACACTCTGGAACATAAAGTTCCATTTTTTTTTTAATCTTATTTTATAAAGTGTTTTAAATGAGTTAATGTATAGTGTTTAAAATGTGTTAATTCATGGTCTTTTAAATTGTGAGTGATGCTTGAAATGTGCTGTTAATTTGGGGCAAAGTGTTGCACTAAAAAACACTGTTGTAAGACACATTTTCTTCACAACTTATTTACAACACTTATTTTTAGAACACATTTTCAAAGAGCAACACGTTTCTAATGTATTGAAAACACTTATCACAACACAATAAAGTGTTGCAATTACATTCCTTATGAAGTGTTCTAGATAACAATAACATAAAGTGTTGTTAATTTGAAGACAAAAAGTGTTCCTAAATGTATTTATTTTTATGCGTGTGCGTTTGAAGTGAACAGAAAAAACGAAATTTCAAAAATGTTACCTAAAGTATAATACTTTCTGTATCATACATTGGTAAGTGGAAGTTATCAAGTAAAATTTACATTTGCTACAATAAAAAAAAAAAAAAAAATGTTATAACTGTTCTATTAAAATTACATAAACTTCGATTTATTGTGATATATTTAGTACTATACAAAAAAAAATAAATAATATGATTTATCAAAGTTTTTCTGTGTTTTAAATAACTATTAAAATACGTTAATTAATACCGGAGAAACAAAGAAAAAAATAGCTAAGAAATTAGGCATTAAACATACTTATATCTAAAGATAAAGAGTGTTTTAAATACATTTATTTATTTTCCCAATTTTTTTTAATATTATCAAAATTTCCATTGTTTCCGTTTTTCCATAATTTAACCAAAAATTTTTGTTTTCCTTAATGATGATTAATATGTCTTTTCTTATGAAGAAATTTATTTTTTTCCCCTTCAAAGTAATACAAAGGAAAGATAACATATATTTGTTTTCATTCAGCATTATTATAAATGTCTAGAATGTTTGAGGTAAGAGAGAAAAAGTAATGAAAGATTGAAAGCAAAATTGTTTTGTCTATAATTATTCAGCTCTATAATTTACATAAATTTAAATAACGGGATAAATATACAATAACGAGCATAAACTTGTGATACTTACAACTACTAATCATTGAAATGTATATTTAGAGACACGTTGGGATGTAGTACAATACTAAAATATAGAATATACGTACATCATTTAAAGAAAAGAAAATTTAGATAAATTAAGTTTAAAGAATATTTTAAAAAGAAATTCAAATTATTTTAATTATACAAATAATTAGCTGTTTTGCCCGTTCTTCGCACAGAAAATCATTTTAGACATACATACATACCTACACACAAATATATATATATGAATAATAATTTATAAATCATATACATACATTTTATTAATTCATATTTTGAATTTATAGTAAGTTGTGTGGATATTATACTATCATTTTTTCTAACATAATTTGAATTTCAAACCATGTGCGCATTTTTTAAAAAGAAGTTATTTAAAAACTAAATTTTGAATTTTGAATAAACAGCACAACAGAATTTTAGATCGATAATTTCGTCAAAAACGTCAACAATTCAAACGGTGAAAATAAATCAACTCTTACAGTCAACAGCAAAATTGTTCGAGCGCTAGCGATAATTCGTATGCAAAAAATGTACAATTAATACTCTTTTGTTAAATAAATCCTTGTCGCAGCATGTTTTTATACTGAATAAGAACATAACTCGACAAGGATTTATTTAATAAAGCAATATTAAGTGTACTTCTTCTACATAGGAACTATTGCCAACGCTGGAATAATTTTTCTACCGACGGTACATGGTCATAGGGGGTTAATAAAAAAAGTTATGTTTAGAACGTGATGCCTGAAAAGCGATGACATCACAATATGTTTAAATTATTTTTATATTACTAACAAAAGTCTTATTGTCAATGCGATAACGCTTTTTGACCATGCATGTAAATCTGATTAAAATTTCGAAATGGACAAAAATATAACTTTAATTTAGCTGCAGGCGGAAACCTCTGCTAACTGTCAAACAGTTCTGTTCAGTCGTTCTCACGCAGTATCGGGACAAATAAAGCGTTCTAGAGAACTCCTACTCTCCAGCCCAGATACAGAAAATACTCTAAAGACATTTTTTGCTTTAATGCATAGAACCTATAGATATCACTTTTGTTTCTCTTTCTACGTATAATATCGAGAAAAACTTTATTGCGAATGCAAAAGTTTTTTCTCCAATACTTCCAATTCTCATTAAAATTTTGAAATTTTCCATAGTTATAACTTTTGTTTGGGTATATGTCTAAACCATTACCAGTTGTACCTTTAATCCATCCAAACTTTCTAAAATTATATCTGGACCAATAAATAAATAAAATAAAATGAAATTAACATAAAAAATAGAAGGTCTCCAAATTTGGCTACACATTACGGAGGCGCTCTCATCTGTGATGATAATGACCATTTGAGACGTAAAGTTACCAATATGCAGAAATAGGCCCGTACGTATTATCCCATCAAACATTTTCCGCAATATAAAATCGGGGCTTATATTAATGCCGCGATATACAGACTATAATAAAATGTAAATAACTTTTAACTATTTGGGTTTCATTATTTTTATAGTATATTCTGTCAAACTAATATATATATATATATATATATGTTCAAAATGTTCGCCACCATTTTGAATGCAAACATGTACACGTCGAACCAAGTTTTTGGCACACTTCGCAGCACTGTTGGTGTTATTGACGAGATTTCTTAAGTTATGATCTGTTTTAATTCATCGATGTTTGCAGGACTTCTCTAGAAAAGCCTATGATAATGTAAAAATGATAATGATAATGTAAATGTAATGTAGGAATGATAATGTAAATAAATAATAATAATAATTATTATTATTATTATTATTTTTTTTTTGAAAAATAAAAATAAAATTATTACAGGATAAAAAAAAAAAAAAAAAAAAAAAAAAAAAATGTGTGTCTCCATTTCTGTTTTGCCTCACAGATAAAATTGTAAATGTCCAACAGTGTTGGAAATTTTCTGCCACACTTAAACAGAGTTCAAACAATTGTAGTTCAGTGTTAGAAAAGTCGCCACAATCGTCATATTATACATGCCACTATAGGAAATACCAACGGGTACTCTTTTAAATTGATTATCCTGTATTTGTTATAGCTTTAGTACAGAAGGTGCTTGGAGACTTTGGAATCTTTGTTGTCATTTTAGCGATGTATTACAATGTGTATCGCAATTGCGCATGAAAAGATATTGGAGAAACTTCCGAGCTATGTTTAGTGCCGAATCTCAAGTTTCGCCAATTATGTTCTTTTCGCAATTTTTGTCAATTCCTTACTAAATATTTTCCATTTCTTTCACACCATTTTTCTCAATTTTCTTACTTTTTTTTTTTTTTTAAACATAAAGTCCAAAAAACTAAAAATATTATTTTTTCATTAGACTAAATATAGAAATACGTAATAAAAAAATAAATAAAATAATAAATAACTGATATTTACCTTAAAATATTAAGTAGTTTTTTAGCAACGGTTTTTACTTTCATTTCTTTAAATGTACTTTTTTGCCTATTATCTTAATTTTATTTATTTGTTTTTTTTTTAACTTGTCCCCAAAGAAAAAATTACCCTGACTTAATTATAGACATATTGAAAATGAAGCACAGCAAATGATGACAAATGAAATATCTGCCTGAGAGCAATAGTAATGTTGTACAAAATGTTTCTTACAAGCTTCCTTACATACGCATACACACATAAAATATTCTAAAAATGTTTTTGGCTCCCTTTATGTCTGATACATAAAGATAACGCAATAATTATTCGATTCTACGTGCTTTACTGACAAAAACCTTATTGCGCTTGTGGAAGCTGTTTTTGAATATTCATTTACAAATTGTTTTACACTTGAATGCTATATTTACGACAAAGGTATAGTAAATCAAATAAATCTGTTTGATTATGAGGTATAAAATAAAGAATTCTAAAATTTAATTTTTTTTAAATAACCGTGTAATTAAGAATCTATATGAATTTGGTATTAAGGTTTCTCACTTGACTGCAATCTATAAAACAATACTATAATAAATTAAATAAATCTATTTAAATATCAGGTAAAAAATACAAATATCAAAATTTTAGCTTGTTAAAAAAAAAAAAAAAAAAAAAAAAAAATCGTATGTTTAAGAATCTGTATGAATTTGTTATTAAGTTTATTCATTTGAATACAATCTCCAGAAATGTGAGGAGAATTTAATTAAATAAAGGTTTCAATTGTTAAAATAATAAATTAAATAATAATAAGAGCTAAAGTTTTAAGCAAATCGCAAAATACGATTTTAATGAAGTGCTCTTGTATAAATTTAAAACAAACACACCTAACTTAGTGTTCTCTAAATCAAATTAAAGTTTCTTAATTCAATTTCGTGAACGATTTTATTTCAGGAATGCTAGACGAATTTATCAAATGTGGAATTTTGTTTGTAGCATTTTATACAAAATAAGCTTATCGTTACCCAAACAAACGTCACTTTACTTTTCAATTGCTACAAATATAGACATGACACAAAATAAATAATTCCTCCTTATTATAAAGTTAGATATAATGACATGTAAGTTTCAATTACCTCAAATAACTAGATAAATAAATTAATTAATGGATGTTATTTTACATTCTTATTAACGACAACTGCAAATAAATTCAATATGATATTGTGACGAACGAAAACATTAATTTGGGATATATAACGAATTAAAAATAAAAAGCAGAAATGTTTCCAGTAGTTGACGTTTTATAAACTTAGAATCAAACAGTGTAGTAAAACATTCAGATTTAACAATTTTTCAAATAAAAAAATAATTAACAATATTTCATTATATATATAGAGAGATAGATAGATAGATAGATAGATAGAGAGAGATAGAAAGAGAGAGAGAGAGATAATAGATAGATAGGTAGACAGATAGATGTACGTACGAATGCAGTCTGAAAATTGCAACGCTGCAATACAGATAATATGCCTTATATTACTATTTGCCAATTACTTCAAAAATTTAATATTCATTAAATCAGTGCGATTTGAGATACGTTCCAAATTCCGAGAATTCACAATAAAAAATCACTGAAGATGTAGTTTTGTAATTAGCATTTATTTTCTGATTATCGAGTATTTAATTTTTATAATATTTTGATTAAATATTTATTTATTAAAATGACATATAGTGAATTATTAAATAAAATGCTGAATACTAACTTCTCTACTAAATGAAGTACAAGTGATAGTAAATAAGTGCAAATTATTGAAATTAGTACAAATAAAAGCATATTAATTATCACATGCATTTAGGCACTAATTTACAATAAATAGTTGACTTTTGTTAAAAAAAAAAAAAAAAAAAAAAAAAAACATATTGTGATATTTTTATAATTGACAAGATCTATTGTGCAAAAGTTCTCATTTCTGATTGGTAGAAATTGTAACTATCATCTAATAAAATGCTATGTTAGAATTTCTGATAACACCTAATATTTTCCTTCTGTGTAGGATGATCAGATTTTTAAAATTGAATTTGAGGATAAATATGACGGCGACCTCGAGTTTCGAGATAAAATCAGTAAATCACCTTGAATTATAAAATTTTAGTACTTTTTGTGTATTAGGTACCTAGAACAACTTATTTCAACTTATTTATCACACATATAATAAATTATTATCATAAAACATTAATAAAATTTAAACCTGAGTGTCCACAATTGTGTTCAATTTATATATATATGATACGAAGGGAATTTTCGATTACTGTCCTTGGTATTCGAGGACGCTGGTCAATCTGATTCTATTTTAACATAGGCCACAAAGCTTAAAGTAATTATCTGTTATTATTAGCAAGGCGTTATGAAAACAATCTTAAACCACAAAACTTTTTTATTGAGTTATTTAGGACATTTACATTTGTTTAAGATAAATAAATATATATTTATAATGGCACGATCATGAAATCTCTTAACTGCGGATATTACGATGTTTTCTTCCTAATAAACTGGTACGAAACTTTCACTCGTTTTATTTGATTTTACTTTTAATTTTGGATTGATAAAATGATTGGATAAATTTTAATAGCATTTTAGAATTTAGATTTATTTAATTTCAGATTGCATTATTTGATTTGAATTACGAATCGGGGAAGATATCACATCCACGGAGAATCAAAATTACGATGGGAAATCCACGAATCAATCCCAGGAGGGATCCATCCCACACAGTTGCCAATTGCCACTTCGTTGCTAAATGCAATGTAAACCCACCCAACTTCAGTCCGAAACTTAACTATACCTACCGCAACTTAAAATTTCCACCCGTAAAAAACAAATAAATAAATAAAAGATAAAAATAAAGTAATAATTTATTAAAATTTCAAAATATCAATTTAAATTATTCGTTCTAATTATTTTATTTCTGTGCTCTTCTACTATCGTTTTCATATAAATCCGATTATATTTTCAACTTTTTTGAATAATACTAATATTTTTAATTTTTCTGTGTATAATAATTTGACATTTTTTTTTGTTTAGTCAGTTATCATTTGCAATTTGGTTTTATTCGAATTTCGAGGGGGCTTTACTTGACATAGAGGCGGATATCAGACCTTCGCCAATTACCAATTGATTAGGTCTATGTGACGTAAAATTCACGAAAACTATACCTGCATTCTGTAGGTTTAACTACATGACCATTATTAAGCCTAATATGGAGCTCACTTAAAATTCTCTGTCATATGACATCGTCATTCTCCGTTCTACAAATAACGGTTATTTTAGTACCGCATACGTTGGTGTGGTATATACAGGACATTTAAATTTTGATCGAAAAATTGAGAGGTTAGATAGAAAGCAACAAGGAGTTGAAAACTTACCACAGATCATGGGGATGTAAACCACGTTCAGAGGATTAATATCACGAGAAACGCATGTAGGTTTTGGCGCCACACTGTAACGACAAAAATACAATACCAACTACAAAATGATATATTTGATTAATTATTATAAGATATTTTGGAAGAGAAGGCCACTGATGTCATTCCATAATCTACACCGACGTAAAAACGATAATCGGACGCGCTGCAAGATGCAAGATAAGCTTTTGAGGTCTGAGGCAATCCGAGCTATGAGATCCCCCGGCGTACCCACAGACGTGATAAAAACGAGTATCATGAAACGGATTCCACGCATCCAATCGACATCCGTATTTGTCGCGACTTTCATACGTTCAATCGGATTTGCGACTCCATATTCTATGGTAAGTTTTCATCTTTTTGGTGCCTTGTATCACCTCTTTGAATTTGTAGGTCGAATTTTCGAATATATATATATATATATATAATAAGTTTTTAACAAAAGGAAAAGAATTTGTAATGAAATCTTCTATAAATAACTAAAGAATTCGGAAAGAATATGGGAATATTTTCTTATTCTATCTAAATTGTTATGTTTGATTCTTATTTAAAAAATAATCAGATTTCTAGTAACAAACCTTAACAGGTTTTCTACAACATAATCAGGATACATACAAGATGATGCAGTATGTTCTAAACATATTTTTCCAAGTATTTTAATATTAGTGATAGAGTAAATCATAAACGTAATCTCAACTTTCAAATTACGATCATTAATTAGTTAAAAATGCATAAAAACACTCTGTGCATTACAGACATATCGTATAATTAAGATTTAATATTCTTTTAATGCAATGTACCAGACATATAAAATTTACTTATATATATATTTATATATGTTCGCATGTATCGCATTTCATTAAATTCTCGGAAATCGGCAAGTTAAAATATTTTTTAAAATATATAACCAAGCGTGTAAGTCACAAATAAGTTTACTTTCTTAAACACTTTTTAAAAGCTTTTGCAATATGTCCTAGGTCATTGATTTATTATTATTATTATTATTATTATTATTATTATTATTTATCTCTCTGTATGAAGAAGTACTTTCTTGTATTATTCTCGTCAAAAACTTCCGCAAAGAAATTTCACATTTTTATTTTTCATTTTCTCACAACAATTTTCTTTCTTTCATTCTTTTTCTTTTTTTTTAATATGTATCCAAAATATATATATATATATATGGTGTGTAGTTTCTTTCTTTTCTTTTTCCTTTTATGTTGAATATCGTATTATACTTCAGAATGTTAGTGTAGTAACATAAACGAATTTGAAAACTTTAATAGGAAAATTATGGAATAACATTTATAATGCATGGCAGAAAAAGACGGGTTCAACACTTAAAGAGCTAAATCCGTTAACTAGAAATATAGATTTTCGACCTATGCGCACAAGGCACGCCAATAAACTGAATAGACGAAATGATTGAGAATTTCTAGTCTACACATTTCTAGATGGTGAAACAATATTCTGAATCTTTTCTATTGCGAGAAATTCTCGCTTGATTTTCTAGAATTGGGTAATAAACTAATATTATAGTTGTTGAAACCCGCCTTTTGCAGTCTTATTTATTTGTAGAGATTTTTAAATAACTTTGCCCTCGGTAATATAGGCAAACTCTCTAGAATTCTAATAGGAGCTTCTAGAACTCGCTTTCCAAGGGGACTAGAATTTATAAGGATGACATGGAACTAATTTTTTTAGAGGCACAATTTAGAATCTAGATGCCAATTACAGAATTTTTTCTCAGTGTATACAGCTATTTTTGTTTGGCGCGTGAACATATATGCCAATTTGCATGCTTTTCAGGTGGTTTTTGAAGCCGCTATCGCGGTAAAAAAAATTCTGACAATAGGTCGCCATGATAAGAGTACTTTTAGTATATTCTTGTACACGATCTTTAAATAACATAGACACCAAACTATTACAGCTATTTGTGTATAGCTATTTCTGTATAGAATATGTGTACGGATTTGAAAATAAATCGGGAATTTTCGCGGCCGCTATTGCGGTGCATACAAATTCTGTCCATAGGCCGTAATGATTAAAAAAAAAAAGTACTGTGTTCCTCTATACAAACTACATCTATGTCATTATATAAAGCGCAAAAAATTGTATGTTTGTGGAGGGTAATCTCTGAAACTGCTGAACCGATTTAAAAAAATCTTTCACTGATTAAAAGCTACACTATCCCTGATTGTTATAGGCTATGTTAAATTTTGATAAAATAAATTTTAGTTTAAAATCTGAGCATTTTAATTAAAATCCCCATAAAAGCCATAATAGAAATGGAAATAATGAAATATTAAAAAAATTAGCTGTTGCCAACATAAAAGAAACATTTACATTTTGTTTTTAAAATATCTTGACATGAAAAGAAAAGTAATATATTTGCACGTGAATTAAATTGAAATTCATATAAAGCTTTGCAAAATGTTAAACTTACACGTTAAATCTGACGTCATTATAAATTCAAAGTATTTATTTTTCTAAAAATATAATTTGATATGATATGATATAATGTAAGGATCTAAGCGTTACTTCTAAACTTTTATTAAATTATTTATTTTATAATTGTTGCCCAAAAAATTTACGGGTTAATTCATTTTTCGACATATAATAAAATATATTTTCTCGCGAATAATAATATAAAAAGTGAATTAAAAAAATATCGTCTGCATTTCATTATGCATTTGTTAAAAGAATAATCCGCGTTTGTAATGATCGATAGACGGCGCTTTGTGAACACTGCAGTTGTTAGTAAACATAGCCACGTGTGTTCCATTAGTGTTCTTTTTGTTATTCTACTTAATATTCGTACTATAATTTCTCCGCCATTACATTATGGAAAATTGATTGCTTTTGGAAAAAATACTTCAGTTTATTCAAAGTTCGATCGGAAGTAGATTTTTAACTTTAGTTGAACAAATATTAATTTCAAATCATCTGATTAATTCTTTACTTCCATTAGCCGAAGCAACTGAAATTTTAAATTTGTCATTTGGAAATAAATGGAAGCTCAATTCTGGATTTCTTGATCCTTTGGAGTTACACTGTGGCACACAAAAGTATGTGTTATCTTTTTTACCGTATTTATTCATTTTTATTCAATAAATATATGTGAAACTAAATATCGGCAAGCAATGGCGGCTGTATGGAATTCGAATTAAACCATGTTTATTATAATTTCACCTTAGCCCACCAGAGGGCGAGCATTTCATTACAATCGCGGATTGAGAAGTTTAAATCTATTTGACGACTATTTTTAGCAACTAACAGTTATGACAAGTAGCTCAATATACATAGCGCATACAACCATTACTGCAATGCAAATAGCATTTAATTATTTGAGTTACATTATGTTGATTAGAAACATATTTAATCTATCTATGCTCTATACTAATATATAAAGAGGAAAGGTTTATATGTATATGTAGAGAACGATCGCTAGAACTAAAAAGCCGATTTCTATTTCTTTCTTTTTTTATACTAATCAAAAGTTACACTGTCTCTAAGTGCTAGAGGCTATAATAAATTTTGGTAAAATACATTTTTAATTCAAATTTTCAATATTTTAATTGAAACCAAAGCATAGATTTGATATCGGTCGTCCTTGGCGATTTTTGTATTTCGAGATCGAAAACGTAATACGAAAATCTGTATATTTTCGTATTAAATACGAGATCTATGTTTTTACTTCAATTACCGTACTACCGTAGGTAGCGGAAGTATTGTATTTGGTCCAAAAATTTGATATAGAGTTTCACCTGATTTATATGTTTTAAGGCCTCCTGAGTCCAAAAAAGTAGTTTTTGGCAATTGGTCAGTGTGTGTGTGTGTGTGTGTGTACGAATGTGTGAAATTTTCCAGGTGTCATATCTCCAAAATTAATAAAGTTAGAACTACAAATCTTCACAATTGATTCAGGTCTGATGTACAGATGAAGTTTCCAAATGGTGGTGGAAATTGAAAAACCGGAACTGGGTCATCGAAAACAGGAAATGGGACCGTAAGCCCGTACCTCATAAACAACCCTAACGATTTTCTTCAAAGTTGATACATAAACAATCTATTAGATGTCCTTTCGAATGATATAATTGGTTAGTTCAGGAAAATTGATAGGCGTCCTCTATAAACAGCTCAATTTCAGATCTCATAAGTGCCTTCCTTTAACCCTTTCGACGTTACGCATTTCTTTCTATGGTTGCAATAAAAATACCTGAAATGTTTACCGTATACTGCAAAATAGACACCTGTCTTTAGAATTCAGAGTTGCACTTTAGGAGCTCTAGAGTTGAGAAGAAATATTTTTCCCCCACACACAGAGGGCTAATCTCTTTGTTGAAAGAGGCGTGTATCAATACAATGGAAATATCTTATCACAATAGAAGTTGACAATCCTTTACCTCTCAGCAAAGTTACGATGATGTTTGAGTGAAAAAGGAAACACTGCTTTTTTTTTCAGGAAAAATAAGCGCATAGATATTTCTAAGTAGAGTTAAAACTGAAAATTTTAAAGTGTAATTTATGTATAATACTAATAAAACGCATCTATTTTCCTCAGATTTATGTGTTCCTGAAAAAGATGCAGCACATCAAATCTCTTTAAATACATCCCCTAAGAACTATCATTAAAAGTTACGATAATTATAAAAACAAATAAATGAATAAACTTTATATAATAGTTAAGACAAGTAGATTGAAACAAAATAAAAACATTTAAAATTAGTTGTTCGTATATATATATATATATATATATATATATATATGGATAGAGTTTTTATTTATTTTGATTTGTGTGGAGGGGGGGGGAGGGGGTGTTGAAAGAGAAAAAAATTATGTAAAAAATTGATTGCATATTTTATAAATTATATGCTTTTTTTGAAGTGTCATGCCGTTTTCAATAATATATGCACTAAAAAAACATTTTTTATATTAATATTGTAATTTTCTATGATTAGTTGTTTACTTATTTGTTATTATTATTATTTTCTTGTAAAGTTTCCTGAAATCAATCTTGTAGCTGTAACATGTCTAGAGCCCTCGAAGTTAAAAAAAGTTTTTTTTTTTCTTTGTAAAGGAAAAAAGATACTTGATACAAAATTCTTAATAATAAAAGCTCAAGTTTACCGTAAGGAAAAGTTCCACTGAAAGCTGTGTCAAACAATGGATTGGAATACAGAAATTAAAATTTTTTCCATGATGCATTTCAAATGAAAAAAATATATGTATATATATTAATAGTAAAGGAAGATAACTTAACGGAAAAATCTCCTTAATATGTGGAATTTTAATGCGTCGTGGAAAATATCTCTCTATATCTATTAATGACTAAGAGATTTTTGAGTCTGTTTGTCTGTGTGTTGACGGAAGTTGCCACCAGCTTTCCATACTTTAGTTAATTTTAAAAAATCTAATTGTCCGATCGATAAGTTAATTAAAGAGACGGATTCAGAAAAAATGCCCCTTTCACTTGGTACCTTATTTGTAACATAATAACTTGGTAGAAGTTTTAAAAAGGGACATAAATTTTTAATTGTTGCCAAAAAAAGAAAGAAAAATAATAATAATAATAGTAATAATAATAATAATAAAATAAATAAATAAAATTACTAATTATTATTCTTCTTTCCCACAGTATAAAATGCATAGATATAGTATTTTATATAGATCTATCATCCCCATGTTATCGTGCAAAGATTTTTGATGCCGAAAAAGGTTTTGGCATCAGACAATACGGAGTATAAAACTCGGAAATAATAATCGAGTAGAATGTTAAAGAATTTTTAAAATGCCGAAATATTGTACGGCTTTTAAGTGCTGTAATAAATATATGAAAAGAAACGGGATAAGTTTTCATAGATAAGTTATATTCAAGTAATTTATGAAAAATATCATTTTTATAATCAGTTCTTTATTATTATTATGAAACAATTACTGTCTTTATATTTGATGAAATACTCTCTTTAAATTTTAAGATGATTTTATATTAGTAAGTAATATGAAATTTTCAAAATTCTTTTAAATGTAGTTAGCAGCCGCGGAAGTTAAATAATATTTTGTGGACACCACAAGATTTTCTTCTATATATAATCTTATACAAATTTACGCATAACAAATTATTTATTAATTATAATTTATTAAAATTATTTTCCATGATGAATGCAGACGATTTTTATCTCAAAAAAGTATAATAATGAATGCCGAAAGAAAGTCAGTTATGTGTAGATATGAGTATACTAGAGTATAGTTAATAAAAAAAAGGAAAAAGAAAAGGATGAAAAATTGGTATCTAGAGTTTTTCATTCTCTTTTAGTACATAAATTATTCATAAATTTTATTAGCAAAATTATCTATGTGTATTCCCGTGTATATTAACTCGAGGAAAATTATCCGCATAAGAAAGTAAAATGGCCGACTTTTCCCAAATGAAAAAGAATCCCCTTTTCACCCTCGATGATTACAATATGCTTTCACGTGGGGGGAAAAAAAGTTAAATAATAAATTCGCTCATGCATACGTAAACTACATGACGTTTTTATGGCTTTAAAATTAAATAATATTAATAATTTTAAATTTTAAATGTTACAAAGAAATAAAGTGCGAAAAATTCGCACGGGCTTGCTAGTTAATAATAAATTAAATATTTGAAATTAAATTACGTCGAGAGAAATGAATAATATGAATAAATAAACGAATACATGGTTATACAATAAAGAGTAAAAAATTTCAGCTCTATTTTTCTTGGAGACGTTTAAAATTTATATAAATATCACGTGGTGAGAGTTGAAGAAATTTGTATTAAATTTTATGTAGATCAGTGTTTAGTAATTTGAACTGGCAAGAAAAAATAAATTTTGAGATACATTTCTTATAATCGAGCGTGAAATTATTTTTTTAGTCCATGAAAATTATTTTTGTTGTTTTTCAACTAATTTCAACATATTCGATAAAAACTGCACATTTTTAAATAATCGAATAAAGATTATTTTCCTTATTATTAAAATTTTCTGCATTTATAAGATTAAATAAAACATTCTTGATTTAAATTGATTTTAAACCTTTGTATCCCACTGGTACTTTAAAGTCCCATCAAACAAAAGGGAAAAAATCCTCACTATAGCCTAAATTTACTGCGGGATTTCATCGGAACTTCAAACTCCCTATAGTTTAAGCTTTCCCTATAGTTAAGCTATAGTTAAGGTAAATTTAATAAGAGATGTTTCTCATGGAGCAAAAAAATATAACAAAAAAGTTTCAAACTATTTTTCGAAAAATAGGGTAATTTGGGATATAAAGGGTTAAGTAAATTAACTCGTTGAAATATTTTTTATTTAATTTTTTAATTTTTTAATGTTTATAATTTATATTTTAATTAATTACAAAATGTATTTCTTCCAAAATTTTGACATTTTTATTTATAGAAAATTTATGATTTTTAATGGCATCAGTGGTTATATTAAACATAAATAAACACCTCTCAGTTGATTTGTTAGCTATATTAATTCGTACTACTCTACTATTACTCCTATGACTAAATATAAGTTTTATTGTTTTAGGGAGAGAAAAAATTGGGAATGAAAGGGTTAAGGTAATTTTCAGAAAACAACAGATTCATAATCGTAAAATGGCAACATGAATAAACAAATTATTTATTATTTTGAACGATAATGTTCGTTAGGTCGGTTTTAAGAAATAACTTGTTCGAAACATGTATATGTTAAACTAATTACATTCAAATATCATTAACCTGATAAATAAATATCATTGCTAGGAAGCTTTATTAGTTACAAAACTTGCAACAGTTATTTCAAGTCAAAATAATAGTACATCACTTCATTAGGTGAAAAAGGCAAGCACGAATTCATTAACAAAGCAGAAAGGCGCTATCGCGCTTACTAAGATATTTAAAATGACTTCTACATATGGCTTTCTTAGAAACATCATTTGATGAATTTCGGAGTAGTGCTGCTGTCTAACGAAAATTGTGTTGGAACATTAAATATAATTGAATGCGCTAGGTTCCCAGATGTATGCTTACCGTTGGGCCATTTTAAGGATCTTAGCCCGTATTTACGCAAGTTTTGTAAGAAATCGCTAAAAACTCTGAACAGGTAAGCCGACGAGCGTATCTGGGATCGAACGTAGAAATTATCTCTAACAAACAGAAAGAACAAATGTTTAAAAATCAATTGTGAAAAGTGTTTTTAAAATTGCTGCATAAAAGAATGTTGGATCTTTAATTTTACTCCGAAGCTAATGTAAGTTAAAAGATTAAACGATAATATATGTTTAGTAAAATGCATGGGCTGAAAATTATTTGAAAATAATTATGCTTTGCAGCTCAAGAAGTTAGATGTGATCATCTGCAGAAGAAATTATTTTAATCAGTAATTGAGACATTTTATAGCTAAATTACACTGCGCGGAAAAAAACAAAACAAGATATAATACTATTCTTGCTGATTCTTATGTAAAGTGATCTCCTGAATCCGAATATGATTCAAATTTTGCCTAGTCACCCTCCGTTTTCTAGATACACCACCCCCTCCCTCAATTTATTACCATGTCCGATAGTTTTATGACCATGAATTTGATTTAAAGAATAAAAAATAATTAATTTCACACCTGAAAACAAAAAAATATAAAGTAAAAAAAAAAAAAAAAAAACATTAATAACAGATTTAAAAAATATAAGTTATGTAATGCATAATTTCAGTGGCAAATCCCTCCCACCCAAATTTTCCCTTGTCGCCCAAGTCCATGTTTTAGAATTTTGCTGTAGCCCCTCAGAAGATATTTAACGATTAAAATGCCCCCCCCCTCCTCCTAAAAATGAAATTTATAGCCATAAAATCACCGAAAAATGATAAAGATAGGGGGCCATTAATAAAAAAACTGTGGGTGAATGGCTAAATTGGGCGTCCTATTCGGATTCAGGAGGTCATTTTACATAAGAATGTACTGAAATGGTGTCAGAGAAAATTTTCATGCCGAGCAGTGTTATTCAACATTTAATACAAAACTGCTGTGTCAATAAAATTAATAAATGAGAAAGAAATTTTCATGATTTTAGACATATATTTGATTTTGTTTTCTACGGAAGCAAGAAATAAAATATTTTCACCCTCGCGTTTGTAAGAAGTATGTATGTTAGACATAGTATTTTAATTTTTTTTCGTATTTTATTGTATAACAGTTTTTATTTATTTATTGAAAAAAATATTTCTTTATAGAATTTTAAAATATTAACAAACAATGGATTAATTATGTGGCTTTCTATTTGCATCGCCCCAATCCTTTCGTATTTAAATTTAAATTATTTAATAGAATTAAAATTCATGATGATTGGATTACTCTATATATGTGAATGGAAAATAAATAAAATTTTGATGGAAGTTATCCTGATTAACGTTAATATAAATTAATTTTAAAAATAAAGAATGGAGGAAAAAAATACAAAGAAAGACTATTTTTTTCTATTGAAAGTAATTTGTGTATTTCACTTCTAAAGATAGCTGATTATATATAATTCTATATTATACATTTAAATTTTAAAAGTACTTTTGTAATTTAAACTGTAGAACTAACAAAGTGTAATCGTTTTTATTTAAAATGAATTAAACTAATATGAAGCAATTATATTCAAAATGTTGTGTGTAAGACATTAATTTGAAGGAGGTGGGGGGGGGGGCGGAGGCACTGGGTTTTTCATACTGCTGAGTCTCGAGTGAGCCCTGAAATTAATCTTCGTTTTAATATTGCGGAAAAACACTGGAGATAAAATAACATTTATCTAAAGCATTTCATGCAATACAATAACATATTTTCCCAAGGAATATATATTCAATATTAGAGGTTATTATGACTGTCTACCGTGCATTCCAAAAGATACAAAAAAAAAAAAAAAAAAAAAAAAAAGAAATCAAAATGGACAAATTTTCCTTTATGAACAGCATTTCCGTTTATGATGATCTCCAAATCATAAGGGATTCATCTGATAATTTAGTAATCTATTATAGCAGTTTATAGATTATATGTAT
This sequence comes from Salticus scenicus, assembly GCA_963930645.1. Taxonomy (NCBI): domain Eukaryota; kingdom Metazoa; phylum Arthropoda; class Arachnida; order Araneae; family Salticidae; genus Salticus; species Salticus scenicus. Next base: position 318,814,196 of record OZ005650.1, read on the forward strand.
TTATATTCTTAAAAAAAAAAAAAAAAAAAAAAAAAAAAAGAAGAAGAAGAATGGAAGAAAATAGCATTTGCTTGTGTGTATTATTAGTTTTCTTTCTTTTCTTCCCCCTCCCACGCCCATCCCACTGTTTTCATGCTTCTTGGATGCGTATGATCCTATATATTTTTCTAATATCTTGACAGTATGAATGACTACCGTGCATTCCAAAAGACGATCCATTTATGATTATGATCTGATCATCATTCAGTATAACTTTACCGAGTTGATAATATTTAAAAATATAATATATGTAAAGAATTTAATTTATATAAGTTTGGTTTATAAATATCAAAAACATTCATGTAATAATTTGTTTTCACCAAATATAATTGAAATATATAAATTAATATAGTCTAGTATGAAGAATATTACGGACAGTTTTGACAAGCATTAATTTTCAGTATTATGTATGGCTATTTTAATTTATGCCCGCTTAATCTTAATTTTTTTTAAATATTTTTTTTCTAAATTTATTTACGGTAATTACTATCTACATTTTAACTTTTTACTTTCTCTTATCCATATGTATGATAGATAAACTTTTGCTTTTCGGTCAACTTTTCGAAATTGTGTTTTTGTTATATTTACACGTTTTGAAGTTCCTTGAATCCGAAAGACATGTTTTTCGCCTATTTTAAATTGTTTTTAATGAACATTTACATAACAGTATTTGTTATTTTATTCTTTAACAGTATTTGTTATTTTATTCTATTTTATTTTATCTGTCATTATGGTAATGAATTTCGGGTAAGAGAAAGTTATGTGAGTGCCACACCAGAATATTTCTTTTTTACCATATAGTCCTGCAGAAAATTTTAGGCGCCTAAAAAATAAGTTTAATCCTATATAACCGTCTTAAGCAGGATGGTGTATAATTATAAAAGTATTCAAAATAAGCCATCTGAACTGCAGAATTTAGATGTAGTAAGTTTATTCCGCCTTTTATATATATATGTTATAAAAATAAAGTAGTTTTTTTTTTTTTTTTAATAAAAAAAAAATTAAAGTGTTAAAAAACGTCATCATGAAATATTCATTTATTTTAATAAATGAATTATAATTAAAAGTATAATAACAAACAGTCATGAATTGATATCACAGGATAAAATCAGATCCTAACAATTGAAAAAATAAATATTCATTGCGTAAATAATAGTAATCAAAATAATTTACTTGATAAAAGTTCATATTTAATTAATTTATTTATTTTTTCTTGAATTATTATTCAAAGAAAGTATTTTATAAAGTGTTCTAAAATTCTAATAGTGAGATATTTTGAATCAAAGCTACTCAAAAATCGCGTGAAAAATATGAAAAAATGTAGTCATTTACTTATTGCTTCATAATATAACTCATCCCTTCAATATTATTCAGGCCAATAAATTTATGTGTATTAAATTTGCAAATCTATTAATTTGAATAATAAATAATATGGAGCGGCATTCACACTACTTTCCCTTACCCTGCATTTGTATTAAAAGAGATCATTATATTTTATCTATCTATCTAATTTTTCATATTATACAGCATACTAAAAAAAAAAAAAAAAAAATCCGCACACTTCGGAGCCAAAAACTGTAATTTTTTTTTTTTTTTTTAATTTTGTGGATTTCAGTTTTTTTTTTTTTCTTACAATTCTGAATTAGAGTTTTTATGATATAATGATTATTTTAAAATAATAGTGATATAAATAAGTATGTAAAATATGCATAATAATAATAATTTTTTCAGTATTTTTTTTTTCTTTTTTCAGTCTTTGAATAGTTAATAATTTATTTCAAACATAAATGACCTAGACCTCAAATAAAATTGCCTTTATCTGTCTCATTAGATTCGGCACCTAAACTATAACCATTAAATTAAGTACCATCTTCATTTTCTTTCCCTTGGAAACTGTACTTTTAAACAATTCTAATTTTTTTTTCTTATTTTGCTCTCCACCTCTTATATTTATTTTTATTTATTTATTTATTTATTTTCAAAAAAAGTTTTTTGGCACGTTCATTTCTTGTATTAGCCTGCAGTATACTTATTCTTAATATATATTACACCGAATTATAATTTATTAAATTGCAGAATTTTAAGGCAGAAATGACTCTGGCGTTAACTATAAACAATTTCATTTTAATTATAGTATAACTTATATTTTTTAATTTAAAAAAAAGTTATAAAATTATAAATGATTCTACCCGGAAAATTATTAAAGCAGAGCTGAATAAGTGATTTTAAATCATAAGATTACATTGTATTATTAATATAATAGTAGCATTATTTAAATGTAGGTTTTCGCCCCTATAGAAAATTCAATTACACTTATAAATGTAACATTGAAATTTTATTTCCAGCATGGAGAAATATTTATTTCATTTCAAAAGAAATCTTGTGAACTTGTTTAAAAGCAAAGAAGTAAAAGTTATCTTTCAACTACAGGATTAATGTCAAAACATACATGAGTATTGTTAAAGATACAACCCCAAGGATCTGGTTGGGAATCTATTGTATTCGCTTGTAAACTATTCTTATCCGTTTAACCCACATGTCAATCAAAGAGTCTGCGTAAGGGGGAAGTGAAATCTAGAATAAAACGGGCTTGACCACTCAGCCCTGGAAATATGTATCTAAGAAAAGACGGGTTCAACGCTTCAGAGACGAAAATCTTTATCAAGAAAAAGACGGGCCTGACCATTTACGAGACACATTTCAAATCCGGAAAAAGACGGACTTAACGCTTATAGGGTTAAAAACGGCTGTACGAATTTTTTTCAAACTCGCCATGTTAACTTAATACAAAATATCCTTTTGTATGTAATTATTGTTTTCCGGTCAATAATTGAGTATGCCAAGTTTTGGTAAAAGTTGGTATCTCAAAAACGGCTCTAACGATTTTCTTGAAAATTGTTTCATTAATTCAATTTAGATAACCTTTCTCAAGTATTACGTGCATATTACAGGAATACTAACGTTCATCCTGATTAGGAAGTTCAGTTTTAGATCTCGGTAATTCGTGTTTGAAAAAATAACTATCTATTTTTTCCCCTTATTTTTTAAGTCACTATGTAAACTTTGTTGTAGGTGTCTTTATACGTGTTGTAAGTTTCTCTTACTGGAAAATCTAAAAAAAAAATGCATGTACTTAATACCTCCAAGAAATGTATATATAATACGTTTAATAGTGGGTAATGGAAGTCGTGTGGTTGTTTCACACCAGATTTTGTAATAGTATATATTATACGAATGTTGTTTCATATTATTGATTTTTCCCTTAATATACATTATTAAAAACCATCAGTTATGGAAAAAATTAAATTTATTTGCGAGATAACTTGGCAATCATTTTTTTTTTTTTTTTTTTTCGCCAAAGATGATTGATATAAAATCTTTTCCGAAAGCAAGTAGCGCAATATACATCCGCTAGGGAATTGCAAATGACATTTGATTATGCAAGGTTTATTATGTTGATTGGAAACACGGTTCATTTAAAATAAATTAAATGTGCATTCGCGTTAGAAATCTACTTTTGTATAGGGCTTCTTTGGCGATATTTAAAATTTGGCAACGCAAAAGCTAGGACGTTTCACTCGAAGGACTTTACGTATTTGCGATAACCTTTTTATTTCACCGCCAAAATCACAAAAAATTATAACGATCACTAATGAAGAACCATTACTAAAACAATAACCAGATTACTTTGCGGACGTTAAATTTAAGAAAATTAAAAACACATAAGCTCTGTGTTTAATAGAAATTAATATTATAAGAACAAATAAATAATAATTAAAGCAATTGTGACGTCAACTTTATCAAACACATATTCATGTTATAGGTTTATTTTTCAATATTTTTTATTCATGAGTAAAGACATGCTTCTTTTTATGAAATAAATAAATAAATAACATAAAGTAAAAAATTACCAACATTTAACAACTGATTGAAAAAAATAATTGTAAAATTATATTTTGACTTTTCAGTCGATAATATTGCCTGACTATAACATATAAACTGATATTTGTTTTATTTTTTGCATACCAATTCATCGTTAACTAAAATATGTTCATCCGTGCGAAGTAGGACGGGTCAGCTAGTATAAAATACACATCAAAACTGTACATCTAATTCGAGTGGTTCACGGACATGCGTAACATTTTGCAAATCAATAAGCTTATTTTTTCGAACTCCATCGTGAGACATACACAGAGGTGTCCAGTCATTACTATTTTTAAGTGATTCAGGTTAGTAACTAAAGATATAGATTTAACATTTTATGTATTTTGAACCTCATTTCTTAAAACTTGAGATTATAACATGTTCGACCGTGGTTAATTTACTTACTCTTCTCATTTTCATAAATACTGACTTTCACGTCCGTTTTTGTCTGCTTCGTTTGTTAGATAAGCTTCAGAATCGAGAACAAAATACCGAAGAGAATATATAAAATACGAAAATCTGTAAAGGTAAGCTGTGCCTTATTATTTTTTTAAGGTTGTAGGATTTTATGATTGCAAACATTATTTTCTCTGTATATTAAAAAAAAAAAAAAAAAAAAAAAAAAAAAATGTATCGCTGGCGTCAATATTTTTTGTTTGTGATAGCAAGTTGTCGCGAAAGGCAGGATTCTCCGCGTCGTGAAATATATCAGTGTATTTCGACTACTTCAAGGAAGGCATTTCAGTAGCTTAGAAATTTCTATCATTTTAATTAACGAAGTTATTAACCAAAAACTTCGGGTTTATAAAGGTAACATAAGTTATAAAGGTATTATAAGGATTTTTTAAGAATCGAATCATTTGTTCTTTTCTTAAATTATCCTCTTTGTGAGCACCATTTCTTTTTGCCTTTAAAGTATATTTATATTTTTTTATTACAATTTTTTTATTAAAAAAAAAAAAAAAAAAAAAAAAAAAAAAATGAAAAAAATGAAAAAGACAATATTTAGAATTCTATTCTATTTTTGCCATTTTATTTAATAAAAGATAGGTCTATTTTTGGAAATAAGGTAAATGGGTACATGTATAGTGTTGGTCTATAACTGGATTTAGTGATTTTTCTTTGACTCCGTTTTGAACGATAACGGCATAAATAATTTAAAATAAGCTTAATTAATTTTGTGCATTAATAATGACGCCATTTTGAAAAACGCGTTTTGCTTTTGTTTACGCTTGCAATACATGGCAACAAATTGCGAAAATGGCATTTCGCTATAATCATTAAAGAAAAATTACCAAATGCACTTGTGGACCAACACTATATTAATTTATCGAAAAACATATATATATATATATATATATATTTATGGATACTGATGATCCTTGTTATTTTTCCTTGCAAAGAAAGGAAAATCAATTTTAAATATTTATTTTATTAATATTACAAATAGGCTTAATATATTTAGGTACGTTACAAAACAGACGCATTTTTAAAAACGAGTTTTCACTTTGTTTACGTTTGGAATCCATGTTAACTACTTCCAAAATAGCATTTCGCCGTAATCACTAAAAGAAAATCGCCAAATAGAGTTGTGGACCAACCAGCAAGTTGTTCCAAATGGAATCAAAATCAAACTCATTTGTAAATCTTGTAATTTTGTCCTCATAATTTTTTAACATTACAGAAATAGACATTTCTGCGACACATTTCATATTCCTAAATATGGCAAGACAAAAATGCATCACCTAAGAAGTTTAGGCAACAGAAAAACGTATAAGTATTTGGGAAAAGTACAGGCTTTAGATTATAAGCACTAGATTTATTTATTTTTTTTTTTTTTTAACAAGCAATTACACCAAAAAATTCATCGCCAAATACTGACAAAAATTTAAAGTTACTAAATGGTTCATATATACTATTAATAAAATCAGACTTTTTTCTGTAAATTTTTCGGAATAAAAAAAATTTTGCGATATCTTCACGTTTCACACCTCGTGAAAGCCGAAAATGACTTCAGAAAATTTTGCCTGTGTGTGTGTGTGTGTGTGCGCGTGTGTGTATGTGTCACCGTGTCTGTATGTCGCTTTTTTTGTCCGGGCATCACTTGAAAACGGTTGGACGGAATTCAACGGCGCTTGGCAGGAATTTAGGTCCTCACCCAACTTAAAATTATATCTGTCAGCTTTTCAGAAATTCCCCCCCCGTTCCCCTTTGGGGGGTAAATGACTAAAACACGTTTGTCCGGGCATCACACGAGCACGGCTGGACGGAATTCAACGGCGCTCTGCAGAAACTTAGGTCTTCACCCAACTTAAAATTATATCTATAGAAATTTTCAAAATTATGATTAGTGTTTAAATTGCGGGTAAAAAACGCCTGCGCATGCGTCATAAATATTTTTTCACTAAAACGCTTTGAATAGAAAAATAAAATAGAAAAATAAATTTTTAAGATAAAGACATTTTTATTCTCGTGATTCGCACTACAAATTATGAAAAGATTGAAATGAAGTGTTGCTATCTAAATTCCATTTAATTTTAAAAAATCTAATTGTCATATCGAAAAACTGTTTACACCCCAGGATTCAGAAAAATCACCCATTTCATTTGGTACTGAATTTGCAACGATAGGTCTGATATTTATAATTTATTTTTCCCTTTTCCGTTTTTCCGTTGCCACTTAAATTTCATATGTTAGTTATTTTTTTAAAATCTAATTGTCGCATTGAAAAACTGTTTGCATCCCTGGATTCAGAAAAATCGCCCCTTTCATTTGGTATCAAATTTATAAATATGGGTCTGATATTTCTAATTTATTTTACCCTTTTTCCGTTTTCATACCAGATTCGGTAGAAGGTTTTATATTTATATATATATTTTTTTCCAGCAATAAAATGAAATATTTTAAATTTCACGTAAATAATAATAAAAATTAGAGAGAAAAATACCTATAAAAGTTGATGTTTTTTTTTTTTTTTTTTTTTTTAAATCAGGAATTTGCACGTGGATAAATATTTTCATAGAGATATTTGGCATTAGTTTAATATTTTTATTTAATTAAGCAGTACTTTTCTTTCCTGCAGTAAAACAAAAATTTTTGTTGTTATTATGTACTTTATGAGATTATTTTATGTTCTCCTCTTAATTGTAAATGATTATAATTTGGATTTTATTACGATTCTTTTTTTTTTTTTTTTTGGTAAATATCAGAAAAGAGTTTTTATTTTATTTTATTTATTTATTTATTTTGTGTATGGAACAGCTTTAGTATCGGATCCCTTTGGCAAAATTTGAAATTCGGCACCGAAGTAGCTCGGACGTTTCTCGCCAAGGTCTTTAATTGCACAATTGAGATAGCCAATTCTGTTCATCGCAAAAATGGTTTAAAATATTTAAAGTCACCAAAGGAGTCTCATTCTAAAGCTGTGCTTTTTGTATTTATTTATTTATAATATTTTCTTTTAAAGACTTGTGTTGTCACAAAATTTGGTGCGTAAATTGTTTGTATGCATCCGGCACTTATTGTAACTGGATTTCACGAAATTCGAAATCCCCCCCCCCTCTCCCTTCTCAGATTCGGAGTGCAATACACATGTGTAAAAACATGTTTTTCCGTTTGAATTCGCTTTGAATTATCTTGGAATAGCGAATTTTGGTGAATGGCTATTGATTAAGTGTATGCATTATGTACATTAGTGGGATTTTGCAAAACTTCGAACTCACCCGCTGAGGAAGGGGAAGTAAGAAGTGGGTAAGTTGCTGGGACCCAGACTCTTCACGTTGCGTGCAAGAAAACCTCTACCAATCACAGCGAGAATTTAGTTTATTAATAAAGATATGGGATTTTGACAACTCATTTAAGTATAATTTCCAGCGAAGCGGGCAAAGCCTGCAAGTATATAATAAAGCTGTAACACAAAATAGTCTAAATATTACGAATTTCCTACTATTCTTACAGAAAAAAAAAAAAAGCATATATTTTTATTTAAAAAAAAATAATAATAAGTGGTAGGAATTAAATATTATGCATCTAAATTTGCCTCACAGGGATATTATTAAGTGAAGTGAACCGAGGGTTGGTAAGTGGATCGAGCAGAGGGCAGAACCCCCTAATTTAATTAAAAAATAACTGCATTTGTCGTAATATTTTTTATATGTATAATTAAAACAGTCATTTGTATATTCTGTTTAAATTTAAATAAAATTTTAATAAGCAAAAATGAAAATAATAAATTTTTGCGTTGCCTTAACAGTTTTTTCTAGCACTGTAGACTGATTTATTAACCTTATATATTATTATTATATTTATTTTAATAGTACATAAATGTGTGTGTAAACAATCAAGAAAACATACTTCATCTTTTTGTGAATTAATAAACGTGGTTTTAACTATTCTATCTTATTATCTTAATGTATATATATATATATATATAAGATTTGTTTTAATCTCTTAATTTATGTAAAGTTGTATTTCAAAATAAAAGTATTCGTATTTTTCTATTAAGATTATTCACTTAATTAAAAAAAAAGTGTAAACTAAATAAGATTTTTTTTAAAAGAAACGCTTTCTCTTAACTATTTAATCTATCTTATTCAAACATGGAAAATTATTTTTATTAATGATATTAATATATGCCATTTATTATTAGTAGTAGTATTAAAAGAGATTAATTTTGTTTGCAGTTGACGTAATTGCATTATTTTCTTATTAAAAATATTAGCTGTAAGCTGTAATATATATATATATATATATATATATATATATATAGGTATGTGTGTGTTCGTATGAAAAATTTGTATGTACATTGTTCTTTGCATTCATAGTTATCTACGAATATTTTGTGTAATATATTTATAAGATTTTTTTTTCTATTTACATGATATAGATTAAATGCATTAATCATTTTTTCGTTTTCTTTGTAGATATAAGTAACATAAAATATTAAAAACATATTTATCATATCTTATATAGGTTTCTGAACGGAATATTTTATTGTTCAAATATATTTTGATGCATACGAAAATGATGTTTGCTAAAAAAATAACTTACAAAGAAAATTTTAGTAAAGTTTATGCACGTCGTTTTTCATAAACTTAAAAAATCTATTCCTGAATTGGTCGCGTTATTATAAGATTTATTATATTAAAATTATTTTTAAGTTTACACAAGTATACAAAAAATGATGTTGGTCACATTTTATTTAATAATTTGAACTTATACAGTCGGTAACAAAAGTCTCCGAACACTAGCAAGAATTCCTATGTAAAAAAGTACACTTAATACAGTTTTGTTAAATATCCTTGTTGAATCCTGTTTTTAGTCAGTCAAGAAACATTATTCGACAAGGATTTATTTAGCAAAACTGTATTAAGTGTACTTTTTTATATAGGAATTTTTGCTAGTGTTCGGAGACTTTTGTTACCAACTGTACACATGTGTTTTGGTGTGTTGAAACATAAAATGAAGCTAGTTTTTCTCTATTGTGTATAAATGTTTACCAATACATGGTGTCTATCTACAAAATTACTTCATTTTCGGTAGTTGTTAGTATGTTTCAATGCTTTATTATAATAAATAATAAAAACATATATTAAAAGTTGCCATATAATTATATTGGTGGAAGTTTCACGGAAGAAATATTGTCAGTAAACACCCTGTATTGTCAAAAATCTATGCGTGATAGAGAAAAGCTGGCTTCAGCTTCGTTTTCAGTACATAAAAAAAGAAAAGAAAAACATAAAGGTAAGCCAAATTTATCAAATCAAAATTATGAAGACCGGTATTATTGCTCTCAGCACGATGATTTTAGCAACATATTTTAAATTTTATATAATAAAACTTTCTACTGATAATTGTTAGTAATCTTAGAAGTTTTGATTTAAAGGTTTACACTTTTTATGTTTAATACTATATTGTACTATACTAAAAACGAATATTTAGTTAAGTGAAAAGATTTTGTTGCATTCTTTCTCACAAATTGTAATTTGTGAAGTTAATTTCAAATATATTTTTCTAAATAATTAAATCGTTCTTTTTTTTTTTTCAATTATTGCAAATGATTGCTATATTGCAATGTATAATAAATATTATACATTGAAAATTATAAATGGGGTACATATAAACAAATATTCTTTGTAATATAAAAAAGTATAAAATCACTTTTAAAAACACGTATATAAAAATTTCTCTATTAAAACCAGACACAAAATCTTTCGCTACTATCCAAATAGCATCATCATGTGTTCTTAAGTAACATAGTAGCTAGCAATATATAATTGAGAAGTTCAATACAGTTATAGTTAAAAAAAAAAAAAAAGAAAAAAGAAAAAGAAAAGAAAAAAAAACTTCAGTCCACAAAAGGTCGAGAGTAGATTAAATTTACGTAGAATAAAGTGCTTAAAATTGTTAAATTCATTACAGGAAGGTAAAATATTTTAAAATTAAAATTTAATTAATTTAAAAATTTAAGCACTTTATTCTAAGTAAATTTAATCTACTCATTCCTTTCTCCTCCCCCTGTACTATTAAACACTTAGTTGTTAATGACCGTGATATCAACAAACCTACTCGTTTGGTTTAAAAAATCCCTATTAAATATAATGATGAACTTTTTTACTACATTGGGCAAACACGACGCATGCTTAAAACAAAAATAAATGACCACATTCGAAATGTTAAAGAGAAAAAAAAAGCTCTATTCCAGTTGAATTTTTTTATGAGCACCCTGAAGCTATTCCTCTGTGGACCCAGTCCGAAGTAATTTCAGCATCTCGTGACTTTCAAGACCTTCTAATGACAGAAGCAATAAATATTATCAAGTATAATAAAGCTATTAACTCTAAGGATGTTGCATCTCTTCATAAAATATGGCACACGTTATGCTCGTAAAATTATTGAAAATTGTATTGAAATCCTTTTTTTCTCAAGTTTTTTGCCATGTAGTTCCTGTGCGACCTTTTGTGAACTAAACTTTTTTTTTTTTTTTTTTTTTTTTTTTTTTTAACTATAATCGTAAAGAACTTCTCAATTATATATTGTTGGCTACTATGTTACTTAAGAGCACCCAGTGATGCTATTTTGATAATAGCGAAAAGCTTTGTGTCTGGTTTTAATAAAGACATTTTTATATACGTGTTTTTAAAAGTGATTTTATACTTTTTTTATATAATATGTGTACACGTAAAACACTTTCTAATTTTAAACTTTTAGTAGTTTTTAATTTTAACTATATTCTTTGTAATATTTCTATAAAAATATGATGGTTCAATTGGTCGTTCGCAAACGACACTTATGGGTGTGTCATGTCATGAGGACTAAAAATTACACAGGAACTGGGTATCAAAAACGAATTTGTAACACTCTTAATGGCCATGCGTTCTGGCCTATTTGCGTACACGCTAAAAACACAAGTGATGATTTGAAGCATGGATCTCAGATAGAGAGGCATATTTTGAGCAATTCTTGTGAATTGTAATATTTTCCATTTGTACTTTGTTTCTAGATTACTTTGTTTTTTCATTTTTTTATTTTTATATTTTTTTAAAGAAAGATTTTATTTTACAGCGTTTTTTATACTTTCTTTGGATGATGGTCATGATGCAATTGAACTGTGACGATCGCGTTTTCGATTTCTTTCGTGCTGTTTCGGCATGACGTTTAGAACCACCGTATATATATGCAAACCTAATACATAAATAAATATACAAATGCAATACATAAGATATAGATACAAACGTAATGCATAATGTAAAATAATTGATAACTAAAACTGGTAAGATAATTATATTTAATGTAGTTCTAAAAATTGCTTTTTATTTAATATTCTGTGTTTTTATTTTCACCTACATTTTATTCATAATTTTATGAGTAATATTCAAAATATATTACATACATTAATTAGCTATTACGTGTGCAAATAAATTTACCATATATATATATTAATATGCTCGTTAATCTATAACAGTTTCAATTTGTATCCTTCATTAATTTATGATTTGAAACAAACTATTGTCAATTTTGTGAAGTTTTTCTCTTATGTGTCAAGAGTAAATAAAATTTTACTTACAATTGCATAAAATACAATTGATCTAAGTGCTTCAAAATTACAAATTATGAAATATTTGTATACAGTAAATCACCATATAATAATAATGAATTAAAATATTCACCATTGTTTAAATATACAGAGAATTTGGCTTTATATTATTTAAATTTATATATATATATATATATATTGTTAAGATTATTAAAAGATATCTTAGACAAGTATCAAATAAAGTTTCTTTTCACGAAAACAAAGATATTTGGATACTCTCCAACATTAAAACGACCTTTTACCCTTTTCTTTGATAGAAATAACTTACCATTAGTAAATACACTTTTATGCAAAAGTTTGACTTTAAAAGAGTTCCTTTTTATTATTCAAATTCGATTAAGCTATTAAAATTCAGTTTTAAAAGATAAAGTTCACTAATGATTTTTTTTTCTTTTTTCATATAAAAATTAATATTTAGCTCAAAAATACATGGTATGTCATTTAGAATTTAAAGCAGTTTTTCTTTTTAATAACATTTTGTTATTATTATTATTTTTTTTATATAATATTTTTAATAAAGTAACAAGGAAAGTGTTGTTTTAAGCAAAAAAATACTACGAATTTAAATTAAATTTATCATGATGCTAATTAATTTTACGTGTGAATTTGTGCATCTTTATTAACAATAAGTTTTACTAAAAATTTTCAGATAATATACTAGGTTAATATGTGTATTAAAGTACGATAAAATTATGTGTAATTGTTTGAATGATTTCAACATTCTAATACCGTAAATATTTAAATGTTTTAAGCTTTTATTGCATATTTAAAATTTGAAGCTAAATAAATTCTTAAGTTTTTTTTTTTTTTTTCAAAAGTTTCTTTCAATTGGACCTTGATTCCATTGTTATTATAATATATATTTAGCTTACATGAATTACATTAAATTAATCTCTACATATAATAAAATAAAATGTGCATTTCTATCTATGTATAAGCAAACAGCTGATCGCCGTGTTAGATAGTTTCATGGAGGTTCGTATTGATTTCTCCTGATGCAACTGGAAGCACTTTTTTTTTCTCAATTGATTTAACACAATAAATTTCCGAAATGGTCGTCTCTACAGATATAAACACAAAAACAAATAAACTTAGATCATTAGGACGTAAGGCTAGTCAAGCAGTGGTCTTGAGTTTAATCTTCGCAAGGGACAAAATGTTACTTTTTGCACGTACTTAATAGTAATGATGCCAATTGATTAAAAATAAATAAAAAAAAAAACTTTTAGTGCCTTTACAGAGTCTTAAACGACAAGGATGGCGAGAAAGTGAAATACACAAAATTAAACCTATAGGTTTTTTTTTTTTTAGACAGATGGCTGATAACATAGCTACAAATTTTGTATCAAGGTCCATTTTGCCCTAACTTGATTCATTTTCTATACCAGATAATCAAACTTTTGACTCTTTTTTTTTTTTTTTTTTTTGAATGAATTAAATATTCTGAACTAGCTAGATTATCTATTGCTACCTCTTTATAGAGATAAGGTAAAAGTCTGTCCAAAACATTTTTGTCCGAAAAAAAGAAGTTCTTTAGTAAGAGTATCACTTGCTATTTTCCAGTTAGCACCTAAATTGAAATTCCCCGTTTTTTCGCAAATGTATGCATTGAGGACGCAGAGCCAATATAACGTAGGTGGAGAACACGCTGCTGAAAGATTTTATTTTTTTAATTATAAAGCGGTTTAAAGTATAACGATTATTGTTTTTTAAAAATTCGTTTAAATATATAATGATAAGCGAAACAGTCAGTAGCCTATTTGTACATTAAATAGGTCAGGATTGTATGATAATGTATTATATACGTATATGATGTATATTTAACATAAAAGATACTTTTTAACTATATATTTTAATTTAATTTTAGACAGTATTCTCAAACTATGATTAGATATTTTTTATTATTATTCTGTTTATTTATTCGTATTATTTTTCTCATTGCTACATGAAAGTATTCAAAATGAACAAAACAAAAGAAAATAATTGAAAGGCTTTTATGCTATTAAAAAAAAAAAAAATCGATATTTTTATATATAGATAGTCATAAAATATTTGTTACATTGATAAATATTTTCTAAGAGACATACTGATACATTTTGGTATATCCTCTTGATTGTAGTTATATGCATTATTGCGAGGTAATAATAGTTTCTTGGATTTTACTTAAAAAAAAAAAAAAAAAACTTACTTTATTGAGAAAAACTTCAACATGCACACACACACACACCTAAATAAATAAATAAAATAAATAAAATAAATAAAATAAATAAAATAAAATAAAATTAATCTCAATAAATTATTTCTAGTTTCCCAATTAATATTACCTCCAACTACAATTAATTTGGAAGAATACATAATTGGATTGTTATAATCACAGGATTTACAAGATATTCGAAGAAAAAAAAAATGTGCAAACACTGAACAAGCAAAATTGTCAAAATTGGAAAGAAATGTTTAATTTCTGCTAGTGTTCAGTGCTTCAATATGTATAAAAAAATCTTAGAAGTTATTGCTTCTTTTGCAACTCTGGAATGCAACTTTGAAACGTTTTAACAATTTGCCTTTTTCACAATTTGCATTTTTTTTTCTTTTTTTATGTTTTTTCTTTCATTTATTAACTTATGATGAAATATTTTTTTAAGTACATTGTTCTGTTAAAAGAAAAAAAAAACTTTTTCTGGAAAAGATTTGTTATATTATGGAGATTGTGTTTTAATGTTTAGTCTCTGATGACCATAAAGAAATTAATATTCAACGTCTTTAACTGTAGTACTACAGAATTACCTTGGAATTTCCGTTTATTCAGAAATACATATTTCACTGTGTGCCATTGAATGTTAAAGGACACATATAAATAAAATTAAATTCCAACTTTAAAATGTTTTATGTGAAAAATGATAATAATAATACATTTCTCCATGCTGTACACAAATTTCAATCTGCGTTAAATATGAAAAAGGTTAGGGTGACATTTAAAACTTTCTTTAATAAAAACCAAGCAATGATAGTCTGTCATTAATTAACCGAATTAATTTCTTCTGTCCTCCTATTATTCTATTTTTAAAAAATTCCTTTTTGAAAGTAATCCTTTTTAAAAAATTACAATGGAATGCGCGGGAAATCAAAATTGTATCTTGGGTTTAGGATTATATATGAGATACACCATATAATGTAAATTAATTTCAATATTTCTTGTTTACGAAACAGTTTCATTTGAATATTTTTTGGAGTTTAAGTAACTGTTTGTTAAAAATGAAGAATTAAAGATTGAGATTCTAAATAAATGTGATCGGTTTATTTTTTTCTTCCAATTAATAATTTTTTTTTATTATTATTATTTGAACTATATGAAACACAGTGATAGAAAATAACTATTTAGTATTATATTAACATGACTGCGCGTTTTTAATGTATTTATACATATATATATATATATATATAGGGAGAGAGAGAGAGAGAGAGAGAAAGAGATAATGATATTAATTAAATCTGCAGATGTAATTTTTTGTTTCCGTAGTTCAGATAAATCACTAAGGCTACGAAAAATATAAATTTTAATCGTGAACTTGCTTAGATTAATATCGTATTGTAAAAATATTTCCATATGAGGTTTTAAGAGAAATTATACAATACCACTTATCGTAATGTTAAAATAACTTTATTTTGATGAATTATGATTCATAAATGAATGACGATACGATTCACAGTCAGAATATGAAGTTTCTTGAGTTCAGAATTATCTTCAAATTTCAGTTTTATTTCAGATATATATATACTACAATTCCTTAGAATGTTAATGATCGCAATTAAGTAGGGTGAAAATCCATTTTTATATGAAAGGGGCATTTTATGTACTTTTTTTGTGTCTTAATTTTAATCTGAAAATGAATCATTTCCGAACTGTGATCCTCTAATGATGTTACCGCCCAAGAAAACTATTGGATTAAGATATTTTAAGCGATTGAAAGGAAAAATATCAGAAAATAATGAATATAAATTTATTTATAATATTTCAAAAAGTAATTAATTTTAAAACTTGTAAATTTTAACAAATATTAAGAAAGGCTCTCTTACAGACATAATTCTACGTTTTATTTTCTTTTTTTTTAAATTCTTTTTCATAAAAATTGTCAAGATAAACTCCTTTTCATAAAAATTGTGAATTTTCATAGATATAATATAAAGCTGCAAACTGTGTATTTGATATAATCATATAATCAAAGGGTTTTCTCGCTGTAACATTTTATATAATTAAAAAATCTCCAGATTGCAATTTGCATTTAACACACAAATTAATGTTTTAAGGATAATATCTATAGGATAATTCATAGTGAAATTTCCTTTTAATGTATTATTATTTTTATGCTTTTATAATGGAGTTAGAAATATTGCTCTCATCATAAGATATGTTACACAAATCATCTACCACGAATGGTATTAATATATTAATATATTTTCAATATTTTAACATCATTTGTAGATATTTGAAACAGGTATAAATTAATTACAATTTGTTAATATATTAGGCTCAGTATAACTATTTATATGTAATGGGCCATCCGGTATAAAAATATATCTTCAGGGTGAGATAAAAAATACATTTGTATTGATAACGTTGTGCAGTTCTTTTTTAATAAGCTTTATATATATACTGCTATTTTGAAAAGTTTAAATTCTTAAACTGTAATAAAATAACCTTAATTCTTTATAAAATTTTGCTTTATTTTGGGGTTTAATTAACTTAATTTCTAATTACAACTTTATATAAGTCTCACAATTTAAAAGCATAAATATTGCATAATATTTTACAAAAATCACAAAAAATATAAACAGCAAAGCATGTAATTAATTCATAAGACAGTTAAATGTTCCTTTAATTGACATTAAACAAATAAACTTAACATACTTTTTTCTATTTATAGTGATTCAAATCTCTTGTTGATAAAATTCGTAAAATTCAAACCAAGAAGCTTAAAATACTCCCATTCAATTACAATCTTGAATCTTTCTTTAGTTTATACAAAAGACATAATAATTAAACATCTCTAAATAATCTAATTAATTTTTTGAAAAGAGAGTACATAATATTAAGGATTTGTAAAGTAGCATCTATTAATTATTAAGTTTTAAAACAATATCTATATAACCATGTTAGCTAATTAATTAATTTCAATGAAATCTATTGAAATAAGTAAAGGATTCCATTAAAATTATGTCTAAAATTTTGAAAAATATAATACATATTATTTAAAAAAAATTTTGAATAAGAAATATCCTGAGAATGTTTGAAATATTCACATCAGAGTTGTCTTATATAAAGAAGACAAATGGTAAATTATTTAGTTGGATAATGTTAGTGGTTGCAAAATATATAAAAAAGACATTTGTAGGAAATTGCTGTTATAAAAATGCATTAACTACATTTTATTTAATAAAAAAATTAAGACAATTAAGATTTTTTAAGTGTTTATTAAACCATATATATATATATATATATATATCATTAGACATACTTCTTTTTTACATACTTAAAATAATAAGGATAAATCACTCATACAGTGAATGAGCTATATCGTAACACATTTTACAAAATAAATAAATAAGAAATTTGGTTTTTTTAAATAAATAAGTAAATAAGATATAAAAAATGACTATCTGCTTATTACTTTCTTTCCCCTACAAAGAGAAATAGAAGTAGGACAAGTTTGCTTTTGAAATGTATGCTCTTATAATCATTTGTATCTTCCCTTCCCTTTCAACATATTACATGATATTCACCTAGTGTAAAAATAAAACAAAAATCTTTAAAAATTCATATTTATACCTTTATTATTCCCTTTCGGAAATTAACAGTTAGTTTCAGTTTTTGTAATTATACTAACATGTCATTCATTATTCTTTTCTTTTCCTTATTATTCTTTTCTTTTAGTTATTAACTATTTTAATCAATTACACATTTTAAGGAAAACTTATGTAAAATTAAGTTAAGAGAATTTTTAAATACCTAACAGATACCTCTTCTTTATTTCTTTCTTTTCCTTGTAAAAATGAATGTTTAGATAATAAAAAATATTGACTTTATACTTTCTTTACGAAACATTATTTATTTATTATTATTATTATTATTTATTTATTTATTTATTTATTTTTATACTAAAATAATTTGCTTGATTAAAATACTTTTTAAAATATTAAGAGTTTTTGTTTGAAACAATTTGTTAATACTTCCCTTTTTACTTTCTCTTACCCATAAGGTAGAGAAATTATTGTTTTGGGGTCAAATTTTCGAACGCAAGTTTTTGTTATATTTACATGTTCTGAGGTCCCCTGAATACGAAAATCATGTTTTTAGCAAATGGTCTGTGTGTATGTCTGTGTGTCTGTGTGTATGTCTGTGTGACTGTGTGTGTGTGTGTTTGTCTGTTATCAGCATATCTCAAAAACACATTATGGCAGAAAGTTCAAACTTAGTATTCTAAATGTGTATTATATAAGGATGCTACACTAAACTTTTCGTTAATATCAAGCAAATGGTTCGTGTACAGGGACACTCAAAAGTATTCAAATACATTACGTCTATGGGGGAAATTGCAGATAAGTAGAGTTTAGCATCTATAGACTGCACTAAACAAAATGAAACGATTATATATTTTTTGTAATAGAGATAGTCAACAGGGAAAAAAAATTGTGTGTGTAGGAGCCTCGCCTCCCCCCCTGGGGGGGGGGAAGTCCCCCCTCGAGGGGAGTAAATTTTCATGATGGGTATCTTTCAAAAGAGCTCGCCAATACCTTTAAAACGAATAGTTGAACCATCGATCTGCGATAAATTAAAACAAAGTTATCGATTTTTTTCTTTTTTTACTTTTAACGAAAAAAATCTTTTTTTTTTTTTTTTTTTTTTTTTTTTTTTTTAAATAGTGAGAATAAAATGGAATTCTTTTTTGTTGTTATTTAGCGTTATACTACTTCCCTAATATGGAAATCGTCTGCATTATCATAAAAGATAATTTTTTTAAATAATAATTTTAATAAATTATTTTTTAAGAAAAGAATTTTTTCAATAACTGAATTAAATTCTATATAAATGTAGGTGCATTAATGAAACGGAGTGTTGAGGGGGGCGGTAGCCGTCCTCACACAGAACTAATTATCATTCAAAACTCTTCCGAAGCCTAATTTGAATTGTTTAACAAAGGTTTACATAACATCGTCATCTTACCTCTTAATCTCCAACCAACATTTATAGTATTAAATTTCAGGGTAAGAGAAAGTCGTGTGAGTGACACACCAGATTATTTTTCTTAATAAAGGAAAACATATTTATTTTATATTCCAGATGTCCCGTAATTCTCTAGACATTTTAAAAATTAATAAAATTTGAAGGAATAGTTAAAATTAAAAGAGGTTTGTGAAAAAGTTATTTTCTTGAAGGATAGTTTTTTTGGGGGTAATATACATATATACATAGTTAAATATTTCGTCGATATAGGGCGCTACATGGAGATGTAACAAGAACTATGCAAATTAGAGTCCTATAAATTGGACGATTTTACAATTAAATAAGCTTATTTCTTATTCAGAGAATACGTTTTCCCTTAGCTAAAAACCACCGAGTAAAATTGAATTTTGTAGTGTTGTAACTTAATCGCAAACTCTATTTTGTGGTGATGGCAGATACATAGAATAAGAAATATATGTCTGCAGGCATCTGCATGTTAATTAATATTATTTTTCATGGAAATGTGTGATTTCCTCATGTACAATGCCATCTACCGACAAAAATTTAACTACTTTGTTTTCTTACTAAATAACCCCTCTTCTAAAGAATATATTTTTTTACAAACCGTGTTCAATTCTATCAATCCTTTTACTTTTTTGTGAATTTTAAAACTGTCTGCAGAATACAGGACATTCTGTATTTCTATATAAAAAAGCTTTAATTTATACTAAATAGTATTTTCTTTTGTTTTTTAATAAATAAACCAGTTTAAATAATAATAATAATAATATTGGAATTAAACTGGAAACAAAAGACTCGTATGAAAATTTTCACGTTAAATTAAAAAAAAAAAAAAAAAAAAAAAAAGAGGAAAGGGAACAAAAAAAAAAAAAAAAAAAAAAGAAAAAGAAAGGAAAGGGAACAACAAAAAAAAAAAAATGTTTAAAATTAACCTTTCTTTTCAATAGGTAAATATTGTCATTGAAATATCTTTACACCGGAAACTATTTTAAATAATAATTTTTTTTTTTTTTTTTTTTTAAACTTTTACGAATATAATGTGGAAATTGTGTCATATTACATTTTCATTTATTTTATTTTCTCTCAAGATAATTTAAAGCTACATTTTATTTTGTATTCAACGAATATGCGAATGTTACATTGTTTCCACATTCATTGTTTTCACATTATCTTAATCTTAGTTTAGATATTTTTTGTCTTCTAGGGATTTGATAATTTATTCATGTGTTTGGAATATTATTCAAAAATATAAACTTTATTTATTTAAACTGAAACAATGCATTAACATCTTTAATTTGCGCTTTTAAAGTAAAGAAATGTAATAGAACGTAATAAAATATATATATTAGAATGTTCACATTTTAAATTAAAATAATTAAAATTATTTCTTATGTAACAAAAATCTTGTTTTACTTTCGAAGCAACATAATCGTAAAGATAGATATACTATTATTTAATTATTTATTTATTTAAAGTGCTTACGTTTCGTAAAATATGAGATGACCTTTTATAACGTATTTATTATTAAATTATCTATATACATATATATTTTACTCACACATATATAATTTTGAACTATAAAATATACATAATAGTAAAGACATAACCTCATAAATTGAAATTTTTCTAACATGTACATACTAATAAGTAAAAAAAAATAAAAACATTAAAAGCTAGAAACGCTTTAAAACATGTTCATATTTATTGAGAGTTTACGTGTATTAAGAGGATATCACTCTTGAATGTCACTTGTAGTGAAATACTGCTGTCACGTCGTAGTTATACGAAGAAATCGAAAACTTTTTTCTTGTCTTTGATGGGCAAGCTTCTTGATTAAAGTGACGTTGTACTGTTGATGTTGCATAGTATCTTCACGCAGAGGTGATCGTTGATTAGTGGAAATTCTGTAAGGAAATGTAAATTAGCCATAATTCAAGAAGAAGTCCAATTGCTGTCATCAAGAAGCTTTTATTGAATAACTTTTCCAAAAAAGTCAAGGATTAACATTTCCAACAACTTTGTACAGAGCGTTGAAAAACGTTGAATAATGATGTACATAATTCCAAGGTTGAACGTTGAGATTGTCGCATGAGATGGGGGAGAGAGCGAAAGTAATTACGTGTTTACTATACTATGATCTGGAGCAGTTCTGAGATCCTTACACTAGAGCAGATCTGAGATGTTTGAAGAAAAACAGCCAAATTTTAGAAAAAACAGCCAAATTATAGTGCCAAATACTTTCATTGTTTCTCGGATAAAATGATATAAATATTTTGAATACAAAAATTCGTTATTAAAAGTTATAGCCAATTATTTCGCCAATGAAATGAATCAGTCAAATTAAAATCCGTTACATCTTACGATTGGACAATAACTGTAATTTAGAAACTAAATTATTTTTTTAATGATTTAACTGACAGAGATTTCTAAATTTATCTATGATGAAATAACTTGTGCAATATTGTTTGACATTAATTATTATAAATGAGTAATTTATCTAATAAATTATACTTTGAACTGTCAGTTTTGTTGAATTTAGATGGGTAAACAAAGAGTTATTTATTAAGCAGAAATGATTTAAATTGCATCAGTTATTGCATATTTAATAAACAAAGCAATAAATCTATTCTTAATTATTTGAGCATTCAGGAGCATTTTGCAACGGAAAGCACATAAACTGTGATCTTTCAATCAGTCATTCTATCATATTAAAAGAAATTTTGTATTATTTCTTTAAATGACTTGCAAGAACAGATATAAATAAAAGTGAGCTTTTCAGATAATTTTGAATACTTTAAGTAACTTAATTACGAATTAGATTTAAATTAAATTTATTTATTTAATTATTTAATTGATAATTTGATACTTAATAAATTTAGAATAAATTTTGATTTATTTGAATAATATGTGAGTAACTTCCTCACATATTTCTCCCCTTCGTCTAAAAAGAAAAAAAAATCGAAAGGTAATCAAAAAATATCGCTCTCTCTCACATCAAGACAAATACATACTACAAATTTCAAAATAACTTTCTATATAAAACCAATATTACTTCAAAACTATTTTTCATATTACAAAGTGGCTAATAATGTAAAATTAATCATCAAATATGTATTACACCAATAATTAATTAGAACATGCTTTTTTTTTTTTACAGGACATATTTATCTTTCATAAGAAGCAACAATGTGTATTGAAATCATGACATTATAATTATAAAATAAGCAATGCGATTTATGACAATGTATTTATCCAAAAAAAAATTTGAAAATGTATGACAAATTGAAAGCAAGAAAAAAAGAAATCAATAATTACAAAATTAAAATATTTTGAGTATTCACAAGTTTATGCAATCTATTAATTTGCTTGAAATTATTTATTATTTACTAATTTTATTATTAATTTCAATAAAACAATATTTTGATGAGATATTTTGGTATGAAAAATTTTTAGAATATAAAGAAAGTACCAGAACGCCAATATGTGAAGACCTAAAATTTATACAAATTGAGCCAGTGTGTGTGAATTAGTATACAAATCATAATTGACATTGTGGGTTGTGAGGCCACAGCCAAAAATAACGTACTGAGTTAGGGTGTGAAACAGAAGAGGCATATATTGTGTGAAATGTGTCAAAACGTGTAAAAAATGTGTAAAATAACTATTGAAAACATTGCCATTTAACCGTACCCCAAATTAATCAAATGACAATGAAGTTCTGACCTAAAAGACAGCACGTATAAGAACTCATGTACATAATGCAACAAAAATGTATAGAAAGAAACGCATAATTCTGTTACTTATTTTTGAACTTTTAATTTGAAGTATGTAAGGTGAAAAGTTTAAAAAAAAAAAAAAAAAAACATGTATGAATACTGCATGAGTGTGCATATGTTGAAAGAGTTGAAAGTGTACATATTTTATATTCAAGTACATGCAGTAAAATAATCAATACAATGTGTGTTTATTTATTTCATTTTGTTAGTTTTTTTTTTATGTATATATATATATATATATTTAGTAAAACAATTAGCGAATGCTTGAAAAAAATAATGTTTGAATAATAAGATAAATGTAAGATGTGGTTTACGCAACACAAATTTCGGTGTTGAAAATTTAAACTTATAGTCAAATATCAGCACATTATATAAAAACCATCTGCATAATATATAGGCCAAAGCAACACAATTGTGTTAACAGGGAGTGTGTGTTTATGTATATTTATTTTATTTATTTTTTTAACAAGAAGCTGTGATAACATAGTTAAATTAATTTGCTTTTCCCTTTTTTTTTTTTTTTAATAAAAATGCGAGATTAAAATTCTCAATAACTTTCAATTATGTCCGTAAACATTCTAGAATGGTATTACTAATGAAAAAAAAAAAATAGCCACAATATTATTATTTATGATCTCTGATGACAGCTCTTTAATTAATAATGAAAATAAAAAAAAAATGTGCACATGATATTGTTAAAAAAAGGTCATGACAATATAAATTTCCAATTTCAACGAGGCCTCTTAAAATGAGCTTATAATTAATATAAAGACTAGCTACGAGGGCTGTCATAAATGCTCATATCAAATTCTATAAAAACTCGAGTAAAGGAAGTATAAACAAATTCTCAAAAAAAGATGAATTCAAATTGTTCATCAAGTCGACTAAAAAATATTAATCATAATCAGCTGACATCTATAAAAAAAAAACAAAAAAATATTTGCTCAAAAGTTGCGCAGTAAATGTTATTCCAAAAAAATTATGCATCATATACACCTAAGGCCTGATATCTGATGTTATACAACTAGCTAGTAATTATATATATCTATATATATATATACTCATATTAATGAATACATATTAATAAAATATAAAAAGATACACATATGAATAAGAATATAAACCAAAAATATTAATGAGTAATTATGAATAAATAAGTGTATATATGATTATTTAACGAAGTGCTATTATATTTACAGAAACACATAAAAACATTATCATTATCTTTTTTTATTATTATTTTATTCACCTTTATTTTTTTTTTTATGGTGAGTGATAGATGTGCATCTGAAAAAGAATAAAAATTTTGAAAATTTATGTCCCAACAAACTATTTTCACTATTGCCTGAATATAAAGAGTGTTTATTTATATATTTATCTCTTGGCTTCTCAGTTCCTTTATTTATATATATTGTTTAATAAGCAGACTTCAGTTGTAATAAATGAAAAATAAATAAATTTGATATGTGCAAAAAGATAAAAATGTGTTATTGCACTAAGTGTTAAAAGGAATCTAGGCATAGCAAATTAAAAAGAAAGTTAATTTTGAATGAATGTGTAAATTTATAACAATGTGTGAGAATGAGAACATCCTGCATGTAAAATATTATGGGCAGGAAAGTCTTTTATTAACAACAGCTAATTTACTGTAATAACATAACCCTGTCACATTTACATACTGTGAACAAATGTAAAAAATACGAAAATTATTGAATAAATAAAGAATGAATGTTTATCAATTTAATTACCCTATTTTATTTATTTATTTATTTATTTTTATGTTTATGTATGTGTATGGAAAACAAATGCAGAACTGTTAATCTAGCAAAGTAAATATTTCGTATAAATGAAAATAAAATTCTAACAAAAAGGTAAAATTGTGCAATGCAAGGTAATCAAGGCAGATCTCTCCCCATAAAGAAATCTGGCCAGGATTTCCAAAGAAAAAAATATACCCCGAGTACCAACACTATTACATTCAAGACGTCATTAAATTCAACAGTGGTACACAAAAACATAAAATTTAAATCTTAAAATGGGAAACGTATAAAACTTTTGAGATGTAGAAAATAAAAATTATAATGTGTACAAATTAAATTATCATTAAAAACTTTACAACTAGATATTATTTATTAGAACCTAGAAATAGTGTATGTATAAAAACATGAGTGAAAAATGTGTTAGTGTAAAAGAAAAAAAATTATTACAAACGTCCGAAAACAGATATTTCTAGAGTTTCAGGATGAGCCAAACCAATCAATTTATCGATGATTAATTACTAATATTCCCCACAAGAATTGAAAGATCAATTTTATGAAAA
Organism: Salticus scenicus; assembly: GCA_963930645.1. Taxonomy (NCBI): domain Eukaryota; kingdom Metazoa; phylum Arthropoda; class Arachnida; order Araneae; family Salticidae; genus Salticus; species Salticus scenicus. The sequence continues at coordinate 318,839,590 of OZ005650.1, forward strand.
TGTGAAATGTGTAAATGCAAAATATTTGTAAAAAAAAAATGTGTTTGTAAGTGTGTAAATAGTGGGAAATGCTCACCTGCCGCTTATAAACACCTAGTCCCGAACGATTGCATAGAAAAAAAAAATTTCTTACTTAAATTATTTTAACTTTTTTTTTTTTTTTTTTTTGAGAAAGTTATAAAATGTACATGTAAAGAAAAGATGCCTAAAATCATAATGTACAATTGAAGTATTTTGAAATGTTTAGCAAGAAGATATAAGAACATTTTAATGAAGAGCTAGCCAATTTGTGACAACAATGTAAACTATGTGTGAAATAAATTTGTTTGAGTGTAAAACAAGAATGAAGAAAAAAATTAGAAATAAGTTTTAAAAATATAAAACAATGTATAAATAGATAATACTTAGAAAAATATTTATGGTCTTACCAAAATAAAGTAGAGCATATTCCAAATACAAAGGCCAATATAATTTATTTAGAATTCAGCCTGAAATACTGAGAACAGATTTAACTCGTTTATCTTGTTATTCGATATAAACAACTTTGATTATAGATGTGCAATTAAACATCACTCTTTTCAGAAGTGAAAAAGATGAGATATTATAATATTTATTACTTATTAAGTCTAGATATTCTATATTTTTCTTTCAAAGAGTAAATTTATTTGAACTTTTATAATATATAAAGTTGATAAAATGTATATATATTCATGTGCATTTTAAATTATCTAACAGAAAACTCAAAAAATTTCAAACTTTAAAAGAAATTATTATGAATCTAAAAAATGATTTCCCATAAAATTGATAATATATATACCTGTATGGATTACCCAACATTTTAATATACATATTAAATACAAGAAAAAAAAAGGTAGATCGTATAAGCAAGAGTACTAGTATACAAGTAAAAAAAATTATAATATTAATAAAACGAGAAAAATATAAGTTTGAAATTATGATTATATATATTTTAATTAATAATTACTAAATTTGACTGCTCCACTCAAGAATTATTTAAGTGTTATAGAATATACAAAGTTTAATTGTTTACTTTCAAAATTAATTTTCAGCATTCATTTTCTTCAAGACTAAGGAAAAAGTACTTACGAATATCCTGAAAAACAAAATTTTTATTTCTTTTTTTTAAGCAATGGAATCCTTATATTTGGCGCAATCAAACCTATATTCACTACAGCAACTTGCTCCTCCATGACAAAATAATTCGTTTTCCTAAAATAACACTAAATAGCGAAGTTTTGAAGAAAAGTTTCAAATACAGAAAGAAGTACGTAGTTGTCTTTTAGAACGAAGGAAAAAAAAAATACTACCATATGTTTAAGGTTTTTTTATACCGCAGCCCTTGATATGGGATGGAAATGCACAACCACTAAAAAACGACAAAAGCCGCGGTAATTCTGTTCTAATATTACCGTAGAATTAAATATGATGCGGAAATTATTTTTCTTAAGTTTTGCAGCAGAAAACACAGGTGGCAAAAAATGTAGAAAACGGGGTGGTTTGAATAAAAAACTTCCCGGGATGATGAAGAGTAGTTTGTGACAGAAACAGCTGCTAGTAAATCGAGAGTTTCGATTAAGCCAATAACACGCAACAGATTCACACAAAATTCTGGATTTTCACATGTATGCCTGCAACAATGCGTTGTTAAACGATTGATCATTTTTAGAAGAAAAATTTGTAAAAAGGCTAGTCGCACAATTTAGACACAATCCATCAATGGTGGCATTGCCGTCCAGTACCATATTTTATAGAATTCCTCCCACATTTTCGATATGCGTATCCATGAGTAAAGCTTGAGGAGCATCATGCAAATAGAAATGTCCAACAAACAATTCATAAAAATAAATGCAGCCCCTCTCCCCCATGTCGACCAATCTCAACTCCTGGTGCTTTGGCACCAATTTATGTTGCATAGTTTCTTCACGCAGAGGTGATCGTTGATTAGTGAAAATTCTGTAAGGAAATGTAAATTAGCCATAATTCAAGAAGAAGTCCAATTGCTGTCATCAAGAAGCTTTTATTGAATAACTTTTCCAAAAAAGTCAAGGATTAACATTTCCAACAACTTTGTACAGAGCGTTGAAAAACGTTGAATAATGATGTACATAATTCCAAGGTTGAACGTTGAGATTGTCGCATGAGATGGGGGAGAGAGCGAAAGTAATTACGTGTTTACTATACTATAATCTGGAGCAGTTCTGAGATCCTTACACTAGAACAGATCTGAGATGTCTGAAGAAAAACAGCCAAATTTTAGAAAAAACAGCCAAATTATAGTGCCAAATACTTTCATTGTTTCTCGGATAAAATGATATAAATATTTTGAATTCGAAAGTTCGTTATTAAAAGTTATAGCCAATTATTTCGCCAATGAAATAAATCAGTCAAATTAAAATCCGTTACATCTTACGATTGGACAATAACTGTAATTTAGAAACTAAATTATTTTTTAATGATTTAACTGACAGAGATTTCTAAATTTATCTATGATGAAATAACTTGTTCAATATTGTTTGACATTAATTATTATTAATGAGCAATTTATCTAATAAATTATACTTTGAACTGTCAGTTTTGTTGAATTTAGATGGGTAAACAAAGAGTTATTTATTAAGCAGAAATGATTTAAATTGCATCAGTTATTGCATATTTAATAAACAAAGCAATAAATCTATTCTTAATTATTTGAGCATTCAGGAGCATTTTGCAACGGAAAGCACATAAACGGTGATCTTTCAATCAGTCATTCTATCATATTAAAAGAAATTTTGTATTATTTCTTTAAATGACTTGCAAGAACAGATATAAATAAAAGTGAGCTTTTCAGATAATTTTGAATACTTTAAGTAACTTAATTGCGAATTAGATTTAAATTAAATTTATTTATTTAAATATTTAATTAATAATTTGATACTTAATAAATTTAGAATAAATTTTGATTTATTTGAATAATATGTGAGTAACTTCCTCACAGTTGACGTAAACTAGTTGTGATAATCAAGAACAACTGAAGAACTGACTATGATCACCCTGAATTTGCCAGCTACGTTTGATGTATTTGCCACTATATTAATGTATTCGTCGGGAATATACATCCTATCAATATTTTTTAATTCATTCTTCATTAATCCAAATTTTCGGTCGTAAGGTATGTAAGAGTAACCTCTCATTTAAAAAAAAAAAAAAAACTTTCTTTTTTCTAAAATTTTTGAGTTCCACAAATGCCATTAAGGCCCGAATGAACGCGTGGATTTGTTCTGGTCCACCCCCCCCCCATAGTTGTCACAAAATAAAAAGGTATATCTCCTACACTTCCGTCGGATGAAACTGTGGACATCGTGCAAAAAAATATTACATCATCAAGTTATTTTCTTGCAACTCCCTCGCGACAAGCATACAATCGGCAGCAAAATTATTCGAGCTCTAGCAATAATTACTATTTAAAAAAGTACACTTGATACTGTTTTGTTAAATAAATCCTTGTCCAGTCATGTTCTTAGACTGACTAAGAACATGACTCGACAAGGATTTATTTAACAAGGCAGTATTAGGTGTACATTTTTTATATAGGAATTATTGCTATCGCTCGAATAATTTTGCTGCCGACTATAACTGCTATTGTCACGTGAATTATGAATATTGAAGTGGTTGACACCAAGCTGTCAGTAGTAATAAAGATCCTTAACGTATATTTCAGGCAAATCAAGAAACACCATAAAGTCAAAGCATAATCCTAAACCTTTGCTGCCCTCAGTTTGTGAAGAAGCAACAATTTCTCTAAGAAAGTTGTAAAACTTCTGACTTCTTCTTTTGCGTACAATTAATTCGAACACAACAACTCGTTTTGCAGTTTGTTTTAATGAGGGCCGCTTAATTTTATTGTTTAGCTCCTCACACGAAACACACGTATCTTGGGGAGGTATCTTGAAGCCCAATGAAACATTCTTACGGAAGTAATCCCAACAAAACTGATATTTCACTTTCCCTTGAAGATGTAGATATGTTTTTAAAAAATAAATCATCCTTTTTTTCTTCTGTGAGATTTGATGCTAGATACTTAATGAAACTTGAAAAATATTGCAGCTGTTTAAAAGCACAGGACTGAATATGCCCATGATTCAAAGCACAGGCTTTAGAGTCATAGCATTCACACTATGGGTCATAGTTCTTAAATATATGGGTAATAGTTCACTTTGTCAGTAAGTTTGCAATTCGCTTATCTCGTTCCCTGTTAGTGTTATGCACATTAAAAAAAAGCTGAACTGCATACTTGTCGGCGTTGTTGTTGAACAAGTATATGACATACTACCAATTTAACTTCTGGCTTATGTTGTCATCTGTCGTTGAACTTCTGAAGCGTCTCTTTTGGATAGAAGACAATTACATATATATATATATATATATATATATATATGTTTTTTTTTTTTTGGTAAAAATATAATTATAGTATACTAGGGCTAAATGCTTATAAATCTTTTTTTTTTTTTTTTTTTTTTTTTTTTTCATTAAAATCTGTTAAAAATGATTTAAAAATATTTCAGGTATTGTTATTTTTAAGTGTTGTTTAAATTTAATTTACCTTTTTTTTTTTTTTTTTTTTTTTTTTTTTTCTTTTTTGATCAAAAAAATTTTATCAATGGAATTGCAGAATTAATATTTTGTATAAGTATTCATTTATATATATATATATATATATATATATATATATACATATGCGTGCGTATGTGTTTATGTTTAACGAACTGTTTACTGTTTACAAACCAGATGTTTATAACTGAAAAAAAAAAAAAAGACTATTTTCAAAATTAAACTGATTTATAATTAACAAATACTTAGCATGCCACAAATATAACATGCAAAATAACTTTTTAAAAAAATGTCAATTAAAGCTCTATTAAAGAATTTATTTCTATTTAAAAAAAAAAAAAAAAAAAAAAAAAAAAAAAAAAGATGAATGAATGAATGAAAAAACAGAAGAAAAAACCTTAAATAAATAGAAAAATAAACGAAATAGAAAAGTGTCCTCTTCAATAACATTTTCAGTCATCATAAAAAAAAAAAAAAAAAAAACAGCACGTTCTAAAATTTTTCATATCACAGCACAATTTTTGAAATGGCCAGCTTTTCAATTTTAAAGACATTAATTTCATTTTTATTTTTATGTTTTTATTTTTATTTATTTATTTATTTATTTTATTTTATTTTATTTTATTGAGTTTTTGTGAAAAGTGCATCTATTGAGTTTTGTCCTTTAAATAGTTAAAACTTTGAAAATTTTCTACATCAAATGTTAAAAGCAAATAATAATAATAGATGTTATTTCATTCGCTTTTATAATACGAAATATTAAAGTATTCCAATGTTTCTAAATGTGATTTTTCTTCTCTTAAAATTAAATAGAATATACTTCTCGTTATAAAAGTAAAATTTAATAAGTAAGAAGTAAAAGGAAGATTACCGAATACATAAATATACTAAAATCAAAAGTTCATCACTTTCAATCCCAAAATATTGGAAATCACGTAATTATTGTCATTCACATAGTAATAACATTAAAATCACGTTGCCCTTGTAAACAAAGCAGGGCACTTTTAATAAGAACGTTAGTAGAAATGGATTTAACATCCAAAGAAATCATTGTACAGTGAAAAGGAGAATCGCATTTAAGTTTCGCCAAAAAGTCATGCTATTTTTTTTTTTTTTCCTTTAATACAGTGTAAAGGTTAGTACTAGAGAGATGAGAAAGATATTTTCAAATGAAATGTCCAAGAGTATAAAAAAATTGCCAATATTAAAAACAAGAAGGCAAAAACACAGAGCGGGCTTTTGGATTTTAAGAAGAGCATAGAAATGAGCAAATATATACAGTTTTATCGATGATTGCGAGTTTAAACCTTCGAGAAAGGGAAAGGTATTTTAAATAATTATAATTATAATAATAATAATAATTATTATTTTTGAAAGATTAGAAATGTCGTAAGGTCCGAAAAATATAAGTATAAATTGCAGATATTTCCTGTTCAGGGGAGTGGTTAGAAAACACATGCAGCGGAAGAACATTTTCTACACACAGTGGTTGAAAACCAGTCGTATTTAGACAACAAAATGTCAAAGAAAGGCTAACGCAAGTCTTTTCAATCTCAAAAGTAAATTGAATAAGTAATTTTTAAATAATTTTATTATGTTACACCTTTAATTAATATATATATATATATATATATAAGAAACTTTTAAAACGAAAATGTATATGATATAATTAAAATAAAAGTGTAAAGATTAGAAAAAACAACAGGGGAATTACAAACCAATGCGCAAAATTACTGCAAAAGGAATTACAAAACTTGAATATAGGAATAATTTAACAAATGAATGAAATGAATTAAATAATGATAATGCTTTAAAAATACCTCTTGAAGATCTAAGAAAAACATTGCAAATTAACTATTACACATCCTAACTTTTAACCGAATGTTTTCAGTGTTTTTCTCTTTCGGTTTGTTTTATTTTCTCATTCATGGGTTCCTTTCTTTATTTTATTTGCTTGATTATATAAGGGAGACCCGTGTACCTAGGGCCACTTTTTTCAATGCCCAAAGACAGAGCCCTTGACCTGTTTAAAATTATCAAACTGATATGAACATATCTTTAGGGCTAATTACTTCCAATTGGGATTAATATAAATACCGAAAATAATAAATTCCGCCAAATAGAAGCTTTTTAAAAAAGCTTCACCCGTGGCCCTAGGTACAACACCCTCACTGTACCTGGCGCCAGACCTCACTGTACCTAGGGCCATTCTCTCAAACTTAGATTTAACTTTGTAAGGAATAGAAAATAAGCATATAAACATGTATTTTATAAAAGAAACAATATCAAGTAATATATTTATTTATTATATAATAATTGTCATGTTGTTGTCTTAATTTAAAACACGAAATTTTTCACTTTTTTTTTTTCTTTCTTTGGGATATTCTAACAGAATGTTTTTTTTTTTTTTTCCCTTCATTTTTTTTTTCTGGAGTGTCTCTTAGATTTCTAGATCTCTCTGGTTCGGTAAAGGATTTACTTAGGTTCGTACCTGTCAAAGCAGGACACACGAAAGGATGTTAGATGTTGAAGGTTTCGAAATTTCAACAAGACACGAAACAGAGACATACAGTTCTATCATTGTTGGTTCACTTTCTTCCTGTATTTTTTTTTCTTTTAATATATGGAGGGATCTTGTCTTTCTGTCACATTTGAACTTAAATATTCATCCTCAGTGAATGTGTTTTGATTCATTGGCTATATGCCGGATACATGAAAGCCTGATAAAATGTTTACAGGAGTAAAGGCCGACGGATAGGACTTGCTAAAACTTTCAGCAACATCATATATATTGATTGGTTTACCAGGGTTGCAAGCATCCAATTACTACAGGCTGTAATGTGTTTTTTAATACTTTCTCGGCTGCTGACGTAGATTCACGTCATTTGAAAATATGAAATTTCACCATTTCTTTTGCAATTTGTATGTCACTTGTTTCTAAAAAATATACACAATATTCATATTTGTACAATCAGTATACTATGGATGCAAATACTTTGATTGGAGAGAGATTATGATTATAATGCATATTCATTTATAATATAAATATAAATACGGAAAATTTTGTTTTGAAAAATTGTAACTTATGATTAAAACGCCCACAGGCGGACCTTACTGTCAAAAAGACAAAAACATGCAGTCTCGAAAGTGTTAAAAGGTCCAAACACACTGGTCCTAGGTACAAGGCAGCGATGTGGCCCTAGGTACACGTTTTGGTAACTTCATTCAAAATGCCTTCCACTAAAATATCCACATGCAGGGAGGGCTAATTAAATATCTCATTTATCAATCAATATAATAAGCAAAATTATACACTAGAAATGAAAGAAAAATATTTGACCCGTATTTGAAAAATAGCAAAAGAAGATTAAATGCAAAATTTTACTTCAAACCATGTAAATTCGTTTTCTACATGTAACTCATCAATACTCTCTCCTCAAAAGTTCCAAAGTAGTTGTAAAAGTAGCAATTGGTGTTGTTACTCGCCCAATTGAGTATTAAAACTTAAAATTAAATATTATTCAAATAAAGTGTCAATCAAAGCCCTAGGTACACGATGACCCCAGGTACACGGGTCTCCCCTACATTTTGTAATTCTTTATATTATTGTTTTAATAAATATATAAATTTTACATATTGTTTATATACCTTTTAAATAAATTAGTTTGAAGTATTTTTATGCCTTTTATAGAATTTTTTTTTTATTATATATGTCAGATTTCTATTCAGCTAAAGGTGGTTTTCTATTTGGTGAGAAGTTGGAGGCTAAGGATATTTATTAGCTAATTTCTTCTATTTTTTCAGAAACTTCTATTTTATCCCTACACGGAGGGTTCTCACTTATGAAGACTATGTGTTCTTGGGGGGTTTATTATATTTAATTTAGTTAAATTATTCCGATACATATATATATATATATATATATATATATATATATATATATATACATTAATGAAAGGATTTCCCATTCTTACACTTTCTTTAAAAAGGTGAATTTTATTGAAGTCAATAAAAATAATTAGTATTAATAGTAATGAGTTAAATAATAAAAGTATTAGTATTAATAATAGTATTAGTATTAATAATAACGACGTATTTCCATTTCATTTGTATTTCTGAAAAATGCAAAGATTAATAAAAAACAAAATAATGATAATAACATAAATATTACTCGACATTCATATATAATTTTTCTACAATTCTGAAAGAAATATCAAAACCTATGAATTACTAAGTTATTAAATAGTTTTTTTTTTTTTTTTAAACTATGTTTTCGTTAACCAAAATAATATTTTCCTTAAACTGTTACAAAATATAAATTTAAAATATTTAAATAAATTTACGTTATCCTTTTTCTTTTTCTGAATTGAGCTCACCTCGATTCTGATGATGTTTCCTATGCTATTGTTCTGCTAATTTAGGTAACACATTTTCTTTCTACTGATTTACATGTAGTAAAAATTTTTTGAAAGCTTCCCCGTTTTACTAATTAATTTTTGAGGGGATGCTTGTCACGATCTTAATAGCGAATTAGTGACAGAAAATGCAAAAATTAGTAGTAGAAAAGGTATGCTTTTAAGAATCGTTCTGCAGCGTTTTATTAGTATATTTCTCGAATATTGCGAGCTGTGTGTTGTTATATCTAGATGCAGGTCTAAAATTACAATTTCAGTATAAACAAAAAACATGACAAGTGGCGCCCTCAATATTTACCAAAAATTTAGATCACAGTTTCGTAGCTTTCTCCCATTGGACCTTCAACTTCTATTAATATTACTCCGTGTAATAAATCTTTATTTAAAAAAAATTAATTATTGCCATTCGACATTATACAAATACATCCAAATCCTGTGTCACATACGATAGTTTTGTATAAGTATAGATTTTTTGTTTGCCCTTGGAACCTGCCCCTGATGGGAAAAGTGCCTGGGAAACATTTGTATCTAGTATTGTCATTGATTATGAAGTTGTGTGCAAAATTTCAGGTCCTTTGGACGACAAAAAGTTGCCGAAAATTGAATTTCAAAATTCCGTTACATACATTAATAGTTGCATCATTATCTAGTTAATAGAAGTGTGTTAATTAAAAACCTTGTTAAACGCTTTAATTAATCATTTAAAAATATAAAATTAAAATAATACGTCAATCTCAATACAAATATCGTTTGTGGTGAATAGTTTAGAATGTCAGTTTAGGCGATACAAAAATACTTCATATTAATATTTTAAAATGTTAAAATTGATATCTTTTAAAAGAGAAAGTTTAATATGAAACAATATTTTGTATTAAATTAAATTATTACGATTATAATAATAAAAAGATGAAAAATTTCATCAATAAATTAAGAAAAAAAAAAACTGTGAATCACCTATGACTAAAAAGCCATACAGAAAATTATATGTTACTGCGATTATGTTGTAACATTTTCTAGAAAGAGCTTTACATGTAAAAGGATATTGCGCGTGTAACTAATATAAAAAGAATTATTAGTAAAATATTAAAAAAAAAGAAGAAGAAATTGTGCTTTACGTAGGTATTTATATATTTAGTTAGGTAGATTATTGCTTTGCAAACTAATGTTTATGGATCATGGTAAGTAAAAATATGTCGAAAGGTACTTAAGAGTTCAATAATAGTGTATTGAATTAGTGGATTTTTCCTTCATAATTTATTGCAAGAGTTTAAAAGCAAGTATTAAACTTTTAGCAATCTGTTAACTTTGAACATTTTTCTCGGTATATATGCAAAGTTGAAAGGCATCACTGAATGTTTTTTGGTTTCAAGTGCTGGGAAACGCACTGAGGTATGCAAATAGTGTTAGGTTGTGAAAGATAAATTTACCAGTTGAATCTGGTGTAAATTAGATATGTTCTTAGAGAAACTGTAAGGTTGTACGTAGAAGAGTTGGGTTAGTACAGTAAAAAGTTACTAGTCGTTTTAATTTAGTTTGGCACTTGTTTCCAGTGGAAAGGTGAGAAATGTTAGAAGTTGTAAGCTTTTTATGTTCAGTTGAATCTCGGTATTTCTAGATTAAATGTTCTAACGTAATTGAAGTGAAGTTTTTCTATAATTTATTCTTTAAACCAAATTTCCGGAGTAATAGAAGCATGCTTTTTGACGGATCCTCGGGATCGTTTTATTTTATCATGCTTCTTAGATTGTGAGTTCACTTACGAAAGGTAAAGCTAGAAAATTCATATTTGTTAAAAGTGAAGGTATTGTGACTACGTTTCTCATTCCAAACTAAAGATTAAAATTAGCTACTTTACAAAAAAAGATTTGGTATGAGCTAAATATTTTGGCAACAGAAAAGTTACTGATTCTGTAAATTTAAGGTATGGTTATGTTCTATTCAGTGAGAGTTAATTCAATACTGTTGAAGTCGAAACCTTCCTCTCAGTTTGAAGTTCTACGTAAAGAAATTAAATTTGTATCTGAGTTGTCTTCATTTCTATCATCTAGATATTTTGTAGTAATTAAAATGAGAGAAACGAATAGGGCTGAAAACCAGTCGTTACACGTGTACTGATGCAGTACCTAACCTTTGTATTTGTTACTTATAATTAATGGCAAAACAATCCCATAGCTATATTCAAAACAAATATGCAAAAGTATAATAAAATTAATAACATTTATTTACAAGAGTCAAAATAAAATGTGACTGCATTACTAAATAGTCATTAACTAGGCTGAAAGTCATATACTAGGCAGGACGTTGGAATTGCTGTCGATAACTGCAGGGCCCCAAGCCTGCATTTCCTACTGTTTGGTCTTTTTCGTCTATTTTTCGTGCCTTTTATAACAGGTGTTAGTTGTTCTTCCACACACTTGAGATTCTCCGGTTTATTTCGTTTTATTTTCTATCTATTTTTCACGTTCTTCCCACTTTTTCTATATTTTAAACTGCTGTAGTGGAGCTACTGCCACCGTCGGTGAATATTAATTAGTGGATGCTACAAAAATCATTCAAGAAGCAAAATGTGATTCATATAGATTTTTATTATTATTATTAGTAGTAGTAGTTTTTTGTTGGACAAAAAATGAAATAGTGCCTCGATGATGCCCCTGAAACACCTTGTCCGTGTACAAATATTTTTATTATGAGAGAACAAATTGAGAGATTTTAGGATTTTTTTCCCCTCCATAATTTTGAATTTTAATTGATGCATAGTGATTAGCAAGGCGTGAAAAGCCAGCTTGTAAAGTATATTTCTTATGTTATACTTCATACGTTTTTTTAAAATAAAATTATTTTATGTAATATTTAAAATAAAAAATGCATAATTAAATCAAATTTGGTGATTCTTTTCTAATCTTTTTAAAAACGTATTTTAAGGTATATTAATATTATGATAATTTCTAACTCTTTACAGAATATCTTTTATATACGAAAATATTTTTTTTCTAATTTGATGACTTCCGTATATGTTTATGGAAGAAAAAGATTTAGATTGAAACATCTGGCCGAAACACTAGCTCAAAAACCGTTTGAAGTTCAAGTAAGAAGTAAAAAAATCCCTTTGTTACCGGATAAACAAAAACCTCTATGATGATATTACAGAAATATTAGATACTAGTTTAGTGAATTTATGTGCGCAGAAACTGTCTGCAGTTGTATCATTAACACACTTAGCAAATCTACATTAAAAAAAAAAATGTTTTATATTATTAAATATATTTTCAAACTTATCATTATATAATTCCCTTTTTTCGTAAAATCTTTAAAAATTAGTAAAATAATTTATTCAGAAAATAAATGCTATTTAACTTGTAAGGTGTGAGACCTCATGCAATCTTCTTAGGTTACAGAGGCTCGAAATTGGGGTAAGTTGTCCACGGAATGGTACATTAGGAAAGATAGAGGTACCAGTTGGATCTAGTGTTATCTTGGGATGATATCGGTGAAAATGTGAGGTTGTTCATGAAAGAGGTTTAGTTCTAGCTTGGTTCTAGTGGGGAAATAGAAAGTGTAGAACTGCATTGTATTTTCTTTTGTTTGGTGAAAATAAGTATAATATCTAAATCAGAATTATTTATACATGGTTCAAAATAAAATTTGTTATCTGGTTACATGTCTTGATTTTGAATTACTGCAGGTGCAAATATATAATCTATTGATTCTAATACGATTTTATGTGTAATTTTAGCATGGCATGTTCCTTAGTTTTGTTGTTGGGAAAAGTAGCCTCTGAAAACTCACCAGCACGATTTCCATGATTTTGTATTTTATCTGTATGTAAACATAAATCATCATTTATATTATCACAATCATGGAATAATATCAACCTTTATTATAACAGTTCTATGAACAAGTGATAACTGAACATATTTTTATAAACATAATGTCAGAACCTAATTCCTTGAAATTCAGAGAGAAAAACTAAGTCGGTAAAAAATAATGTTTAAGAACTTAAGTTTAATTTTGAATATAATTTCTACGCATGCATTAAATTATATTTTTGAGTTAATAGTTATTGTATATATTCAAGAAGTAATGGTTTTTTTTTCAATAGTACGTTTTATTTTTTTAAATAAATCATTTCAAATGGCATACAGTCATGAGCTAGATTTGAATAAAAACGTAAATTAATTGACTTGAAATTACAGGTTTATACGTGAAGTATAGTAACATGGTAGGTTGGTAAGCGAAGTATAGATAAAATGGTCTAAGAAAAAAAAATGTAGAATAATTAGAATGATTTTCGTAAGAATAATTTTCATAAAAGTTACTTTGGCTTGTATAATTGTGTGACAAGTAAGTCTCAGAAGGAACAATATTAAATAAGTATATATGTATATGTACTGAAGATTTTGTCTTAATATTAGTTCCATTCCCCGACTACCGCAGGTAATGGAAGTATTGCATTCAGTACAAAAGTTCAACGTCGTTTTTTTACCTGATTTACACGTTTTAAGTTATCCCGAGTCCCAAAATTGCATTTTATGGCAATTGTGTATGTATTAGGGGAATCTTCTGGCTATCATATCTCCAAAACTAATAAAGATAGAACTACGAAACTTCAGAATTCGGACAGGTATGGTATGCATATGAATTTTCCAAATTTATTGAAGAAAAAAAAAAAAAAAAACGAAGTGGAACATTGGAAAATTGAAGGTTTCGTGTCTCCAAAAAAGCTCTAACGATTTTGACGTCCCGTCTTATGATATAGTTGGTTAGTTCTGGGAAATTGATAGGTGCCCCGCACAAATAGCTCAATTTCAGGTCTGGCAAGTGTGTTCCTTTAAAAACAACTGTACTTTTTTTTTTTTTTTTTTTTTTTAATCCAACTCGCCATATTTTCTCTGGTTTAAATATCCTTTTGTATGCAATTATTGTTTTCCTGACAATAATTGAGTATAACAAGTTTTGTAAAAGTTGGTATCTCAAAAACTGCTCTAATGATTTTCTTTAAAATTATTACATAAATCCGATTTTCATGTCCTTTCTCATCTATTACGTGGTTATTATAGAAAAATTAAGAGTCATCCGGATTAGGTAGGTCAATTTTAGATTTCGGAAAAAGTGTTTCAATAAATAATTCTACCATTTTTTTTTTCGTATTTTTTAACTCGTTAAGTAAGCTGTATTTGGTATATCTTTACTCGTGTATCAAGCTTCTCTTATTGGAAAATGTTCAGGTGTTTACTTTAGGTCAGTTCTATGTCTTCTGAGCACATTATCTCGAAAACATAGAAATAATATGTGTATTAGTAGGTAATGGAAGTCGTGTGGTTGTTTCACACCAGATTTTTTTTTCTAAATTCAGATACGTACTCTTTGACCGCGTCGGATTGATCCTTGGTTGGCAAAGTGCCAGGACGATTCCACTAACGCTCTAGGAGACACAGCAAAAAACACAGCGGGGAATCGACTGCTGTGTGTATAGAATCATTGATACCCCTGCTTCGTTTTCTGCTATAGACATTCCAATTTTATAAATGGACCAGTCATTTTCACTCATGAGCAGATGACGCCAGGGATCTTCCTTCCGCGGTTTATCAGTAAGTTGGTTTTGAAATGTATGTTACTTTACTATCTAAGTCGAACGATTCAGCATGAACAAGGGGGTAATTTTTATTGCTAGATCTTCTACAACGTTTATAGTTACTGTTACTAAAGAATCAGTTTTTGCTGGTGGAAATTTTTTTATTTTAGTGCAGATAGTATTCCTACATCTACTATTCTGTTAAAACAATTAACTTTAGACTTTTGATAAATATTGCCTGATTGTTGTGATTTTTATCATAGCGGTTAAGAGGAAAAATAATTTCAATATGTTTATTATTTTTAACATGATCTTGTTTTTCATGAGTAATAGCTTCAATGTGTTGTTTTCAAAAATGTGTTTTTAAGAGTGTGTTTGATTGGTTAACATATTAAATAGGTTTTATTACAGCTGAAATCTTTATCTCTTGATTTTGTTTCCATCTTTTAACAGCATCGTTGAAATATCGTGTTTTCTGTTTTAAAAGAATAAATTTAATGAAATATCATAAAACTGCAACAAACGACAATATTTTATAGAGTTCCTATCCTTATCATCTAAAAACGTATATAAACTTCAGAGATAATTGAATTTAGCCTACTACACAAATTGCTTACAAATTCAGATGGTAACATTTGTAACATTTGTATTGTGTGAATGATTGTGGAAGAACAATACTTCTGAAACAAACTTTGAATTTATTCAGTATTTGATTTGATACAAAGTGAAGTTTTTCTTGAAGGGTGGATCTATACAATAAAATTGCTGAGCAGCCCACGAAACATATGCTTTGAAAATGGATATGGATTCAATGTTGTTATGATTATTTATTTTATAAATAGCTTTCATTTGATTTATAAAAATATCAAGTATAGCAGGGCCCACAGCAAAAGGTTCGAATTACCTTCATAGCCACGCAGTCCACGAAAGGTGAGCTCTAAAAACGGAATCCTTATACGAGAAACACTTACGAGAAACTTTCCTTATACGAGAAACTCTTACGACAACCTTTAATGAACTCTCAACAATTTATAATGTTAGAATCAATTTACCCGAATTATTATGGTAGGATGTCCTGTTAACAAACAGTGGATGATTCTCAGTTTATATTCTACATGAAATATGCTTTTAAGAAAATCAAAAATATATGTCGATTTCATTGTGTTTATATCAGCCGATAAATGCTAAACATCTCTTATAAAAGCAATGTATATGAAATTTTTTGGATGCCCCTGTAAACGAAGTATTTGCTTGGTCTCAGTGAAATGTTTAGTGTAATATCGTATATGATACAGGTTTAGATTACGGAGTTTGTAATTCTTGCTATTATTTTTATAGAGATATGCAGATGAGAAATACACAGAAAAACAGATAAATTGTAAAAACTTTTTTTTGGATTGAGGAAACCTGAAAACGAGTAAGTTTTATAAAAACATTTTTCCAATATGTTATCCAAAAGCGTTTCAAATCCTTTTTGTACATTGTACGATCAAGAAAAAGTTAAAAAAAAAAAAAAAAAAAAAAACAGTTTGAAAGCACTTATTGTAAACCATTAATGATCGAACATTTTAAAAACTGTTTATAGATAATATTTTTATCATAATTTTCTTTTAAAAGAAGTCATTTATTTAATTCATTTTTTGTAATAACTTAATAAAATATTTATATTTGCTTTTTATTTACTTAAGCCATTCTCAATGAGAAATAAACTTATCAAATATTCACAAACACAATATGATAACTCAGAATAAAATTTCTAGTTTGCTCATCAATCTTATTGGTGTTGAACGAAACCTGCAGCGATATAAAATTGAAAATAAGTTTATCATGTTCTCATATGCAAAAGAGAAACGGAATTTCATTACTTGTGAAAATGAAATTTCAATTTTGACACTACGTGCGAAATTGCCTATCTAGGAAAAAATGTCTAGATTAAACGTAAAACACCTTTTGAATTCAATATTTTCTAGAGTTTTTATCAGGTAATTTGTTTTATGATAATAGAGAACGTTTCGATTTTTCTGTTCTTTTTTAAGTAATAAACTTAGTTCTATAAATTGAAAAATTTGTTGGTGTGTTTTTTATTAATATTACATATTAAAAATTAAATAAGATAAAAAGAATTTATGTGATGAAAAACATGCTTAAAAAGTTAGTAATAAAAGTAAATAATTATGTTTTACAGTTTATATATATATATATATATATATATATATATATATATATATATATATATAATCAGTCAGGTTTTTTTTCCGATTCTAGAAAATCAAGTGAGAATTTCTCACAATACAAAAGATTCAGAATATTAAGAATATTGTTTGAGCATATAGAAATGTGTAAACTAGAAAATGGTCACTTATTCATTCTAGAGGAAGACGGTATATTTTTTTCTCAGTGTATCATTTGGCAGATAAAGTGCAGTTTTTCCTCTCTCTCTCTCTCTATATATATATATACCGGGTGCGCCAAAAGGTCGTGAAAACTTATTGAATTCTTTACCAAAGAACATATGATGATAAAAAAAAAAAGTGCGGTTTGCACGAATGGCATCAGAAAAAGGGTGGATTTTTTTTTTTTTTTTAATGAAGTTGAGGGGGCGTTGATGTTGAATACTTTGAGCAAATTAATACTGATGAGTCATACATTAAATATAATGACCAGAAAAACAATAACAATAGAATTCTACATTTTCAAAGATTTATTTAAGCTGAAGTTGTTCAAAATGACCTCCACCACTTTGTATGAAGAATGTAAGGTGAGTCACAACACATGTGACAGCTGACTACAGCATGTTTGGATGAATCCCAGAAGAATCCTTATGCATTCAGGTATATTATTGACAACCTAATTTGCATAAATGAGATTCGTGTATGCACCGTAGTGCCACCTATCGGTATTATTTATTTATTTATTTATTTTTTATTCTTAAAAAAATCCGCCTTCTTTCTGATGCCTTTCCTGCAAACCGCGCTTTTTTATCATCATTTGTTCTTTTTTAATGAATTTTTAAAATTTTTCACGAACTTTTGGCGCAACCAGTATTTATATATATACATATATATCCTTTAAAAGTATGTGAAATAATAATTAATATTTTATTATTATTATTATTATTTTTAATAACTGCAATCTAAATTAATTTTAAAAATAAAATATCTTTCGATACACTTTCGAAAATATCCCCATTCGTCTTGCATCCCTTTAAAACCTATCTGTACCAATTTTGAATGCCCTAACTGTATTTCTATTTGGTTTTTCTAACTGTACAGTTTTTAGTAACTACAGTTTTTCTAACTGCATTTCTATTTGGCCCCTTCCCGCACCTCCTAATAATTTTACAAATTCGAAAATATCCGTAATCGATTTGTAAGTATATCGAAAACGTCTATATACCAAATTTGAACGATCTAACACTATTTTAATTTTTTTGCCCCCCCCCCTCTCCCCTCCTCCCTTCTCTCCCCTCCTAATAACTTTACACTTTCGAAAATATCCCCATTCGACTTCCAGGCTATTGAAACCTATCTGTACCAATTTTAATAGGCCTAACTGTATTTCTAATTGTTTTTGCTCCTGCTGCCCCACCTGGGCAGCAGGGAATTCCAGAAATTGGTTTTTAGATATTTGTGTTAGCTATATTTTATAGCAAAATTTCACGTATATCTGTTTTTTTTTTGTTTGAGATATATAGGATTATGCGAAATCGCGTTTTACGCATGTGAAATTCCCTTTTGCCCAACCGCACCCCCCTTGGGGACCGAATTTCAAAAATTCTAGAAATTAGTTTTTAGACATTTATATTAGCTATATTTTAAAGCAAAAATTTTACGGATATCTGTTTTTTTGTTTGAGATATGAAGGATTTTTTGAATTCACGTTTTGCTAACCCCCCCCCCCTTGGGGGGGGCGAATTTTTTAATTTTTTTTTCCTAAACCATCCCTGACCTATAAGGAAAAAAACAAATAAAGAATGATCGAAATCGTTCAAGCCGTTTACGATTTTATAAACGACATACAGACAAACATCGCGTCTTACGCATGTGAAATCCTATTTTGCCGCCCCCCCCCGCCCCCTCCTGGGGACCGAATTTCGAAAATTCCAGAAATTGGTTTTTAGACATTTATATTAGCTATATTTTAAAGGAAAAATTTTACGGATATCTGTTTTTTTGTTTGAGATATGAAGGATTTTTTGAATTCACGTTTTGCTAACCCCCCCCCCCCTTGGGGGGGGCGAATTTTTTCATTTTTTTTTTCCTAAACCATCCCTGACCTATAAGGAAAAAAGCAAAAAAAGAATGATCGAAATCGGTCAAGCCGTTTACTATTTTATAAAGGACATACAGGCAAACATTCATTTTTATATAGATATAGATATATTGCATAGGTTGAAATATATATGTATTGGGCAACTTTTATCAAAAGTGCATTTGAACAGAGTAAAAATTAAGCAAATTATACAAATATGTACGAGCTAGATTTGAGATATTTTCCAAGAGTTGAAATTTTTTAAGGGGTTTTCACATGCTGTGTAATAATTTTAAAAATCCAATTATTTTAACTACTTACGAAAAGTTCTTTTTGAGGGAAAAACTCCTTATAAACTTGTAACTTTAACATATTTTTGTTTATTTACTAAAATTCGTTAGATGATAAGGGGTTTTTCACATAAAATAACTTTTGTGCTAAGTGGTTAAAATAATTGGATCTTTAAATCAATTACGCGGCATGAGAAAAACCCCTTAAGACATATCAACTCTTGGAAAATATCTCAAATCTAGCTCATTTTTTTTTTTTTCCGTATAATTTGCTTAATTTTTACTTTATATAAATGCACTTTTGATAAACGTTTCCCAATATATCTAGCTTTTAACAGATGCAATATATATATATATATATACCTTTCGCACTTGCGCAATAAAAATGTTTCTCAGAAAAATTTTCATTTCATGAGATATTTGAGATATTTGTATTCTTATTGCAGTATATTCTTTTAAAAGTGTCTTTCCAAATTATCTGAATGTGGGAATATCTTTCATTAAACTCTCTGCACATTATAAATAAAAAACACGCTGATTTATTTTGGAGTTTCAAAATAAATGCTTATATCACCGTTATTTAAAATGCTATCGTCACACAAATTCCTCCCCAAATTAAACTAGGTCTGTATAAACATATCCTAAACTCACTTAACGATACAGGGTGATCAGAAACATTATTGATTTTGCTAAATTTGTTTCCGGCCCCTTTAATGTTGTCTTAAACCAAAATTCAATAAAAAACATGAGAAAGACTCAGTTCTCTAAATACCCAATGTTTGAAAACATTTAATCGAGAGATAAGTTTTTAAACTGAAAGAAAAAAAAAAAAAAACTGATCGTTTGCGAATCTTGCTAAACTTTTGAGCAGGAATGTATTTATAAATTACTTTCAACATCGAGCTTATAACTAACGAAATATTTCATATATCACCGAAAATAAAATATTTAAAATTTATAAAATTAAATTACACAGCTTATACTGAATATATATATAGAGAGAGAATAGTAAAATACTCGGAAAATAAATTATAAATAATAAATATTGCTTTTTTTTTAATAGTGACGTGTATCTTTGCAATAGTTCTTAAACCTAAAATTTTAATACATTTCAACGATGTGTGCTTCTTATTGTAACTCAGAAACTAATACCCATTAACATTTTACGGTATGTTTAATAATTAGAAATCAAATATTTGCGAAAGAAATAATGGCGTGTTTTAACATAAAGTATCAATGTACATGTTTTAACACAAAAGCAAATATTAAATTCCTAATTTCCACAAATATCAATTCCTTAATGGTAAAAATAAATTTCAATTTTGTTTCTTCCCACACTCTTTCAAAGAAGTATTGTTATAAGTCACGTTGTTGTAAATAGTGTGGACTGATTTATCTTTATTGAATTAAAGTCTTATTTCCTAACTCTAATGTCAAACCTGTCTAACTCAAAGTTTTCGGTAGGGCCAAAGCAAATAATGAACTAAGGGAAATGGAAAAGATACTATGCATTGTAACTGTGAATAATTATAATATGGTTCATTCGAGACGATAATCAATGTAACTGTAGCTCCCGAAACTGTCAAATGAATACAAAATATCAAATGCTGTTGGTGGATAAGCATACTGTAATATGAAAATTAAATGCCTTATAATTAAGCAACCAATATACATTGAGTCAAACCACTTTGATCGCTGATACCACCTTGGGCCCTTAAAAAACGGTTTTAATCAAAATCACGCTCTTAAATTTACTCATCTTTGTCCTGTGAGTGATG
Organism: Salticus scenicus; assembly: GCA_963930645.1. Classification (NCBI taxonomy): domain Eukaryota; kingdom Metazoa; phylum Arthropoda; class Arachnida; order Araneae; family Salticidae; genus Salticus; species Salticus scenicus. The sequence continues at coordinate 318,860,504 of OZ005650.1, forward strand.
GTTTATTTCCAAATATTTTGTTAAGAAGAAGGGACTTTTCAGGATATGTTATATAAGTTTGCTTATAACTGAAAAATTTCAAACTAATTCAAGCTAAAAATGACTTTTCCGAATCAGAATTAACAGTTATAAAATTTCAATATATACTTTTTATCTAAAATTGTTGATCTTACTGACATTTTATGACGTACAATTTTTTTTTTTCAATAAGGTAATTAGGATTTTATTTAACTTTGTTAAAAACAAAAAAATTAAAATCATTTTAGGGCATAAATTATGTCTGACGATTCACACATTTCGTGAACTTGGTAAATGCATTGCATATTTATTTATTTATTTACTTTCAATGCGTATGTAACTTTTAATTTTTTATTTACGTGTTGTTATTTCCTAAGAGATTTTCCGTAACGTATTGATTAAAAACTCTCACAAATAAAAAGATTCTTTAAATATGACCAAACGTATGTGATTCACAAACACACAAGTTTCGCCAAAAATATAATTAATAAAATATTTCATATTTCCTGTTATTTTTATTAAAAATTCACAAAACAGACTGCTCAATTTTCATGTTTTTTCTCATGCGGTTTTTTCTCAACAGTTTCTCATGTAACATTAAAAGTTACGTGAGAAAATTTTTATTTATAAAGTAATATTTTATATTAAGAAGTGTTTGTAACAGTGACTGTTAAAAAAATATTTTTTTTCTGACTGATATTTAAATCATTAGATAAATTTAAGATATTAAAATTTATAACTTATACTTTATGTGGTTATGTAAGCATCGTACGAGGTTATGCTTAGTCTATTATTTAAAGAATCACACACTCACACATATATATATATTAAGGTAGATAAAAACATATACTTAATAAATATATTGTAATATATATATATATATATATATAGGGCCCGAAATTTCAACTCAGATTACACTCGCCGAAAATAAAGTGTTACTCGCCATAAAATAGAGTTGCCATTTTTTTTCTTTTGGGTTTTTTTTTTTTTTTTTTCTTTTTCCTGACTATTTCAAATGCTTTTGCAAATATTCCTAAAATTATGTATATTAAAAGTCTGTCGCTTATCATCATGTCTCATAATCAGCTATAATTAAAAATCATTATAAAATATTGTATTTGAGATTTCAAAAAGATTAAAATGCCTAATAACATAAATGCCAAAAAGTCATTAAAGAAAAAAAGAAGAAAAAAAACCTCTTTGTTAAACAATATCCTGTGAAAATCTTTTTATTATGAAAGATTAAGCTTCCTTATTTACCGATTTATTTATTTAACTTTTTACATCAGAAATGTCTTCTTCGTCCATTTTATTTTTGTAATCAGACGGAATGTCGATGTATAACTTGTTAATTCTTGTCATTTGAAATGGCCATTTCGGGATAATTTTTTCGATAAAATCGTTGCTTACATGCCTACAAATCATTACAAGCGCAAATCCTTGGAGTTTCAGAAAATAACTGGAAAATGTGAACTGTTTTTTTTTTATCATTATTCAACAAAATAAACATAGGCAGTATTTTTAAAAGGGCTCGGGTTCATTTTCATGCGCCAATAAGGCATAGGCAAATTTCACATTTCTCTTCTCTCGTATAGTAGGCGATGGGCAAAGAGGTTCTCTACTCGTCTATTCTAACTCTGCTTAGAGAAATCACAATGGGAGAAACGAAACTGCCGAAGAGATGAAAACTTTTATGCATGCACTAAGCATTTTTCCTTTCCCAGGCTGGGAATAAATATGAGGTTATAAGGTGGCAAGATTTTGCCATATTTAAATCTATATAAAGAATGTTTTCTGTCACCATATAGTGTAAGAATTCTATCTATAACTATAGATCAATTTTTTACTCGCCACAGCAAAAATTTCACTCGCCCATGGCGAGCTGGCGAGCGGAAATTTCGCGCCCTGTAAATATATATATATAAGTGAATTCCATTCATTGGTTTTACTTTACATGAATAATATACAAATCGTTAGAATAATCAAGTAAACTCTGTTTCTCTAATTGATTTTTGACCAATTTCCACTAATTGATAAAGAATGAAATCTCAGAGAAAACTAACTGCATAATAAGAAGCGCCGTTGAGCAATAAATGTCAAAGAAATAAGCTCAATAGCATACTACGTCATTCAGAATTAATCCCAAAGTGAACATCATCATCCTTATGGTTTTTTCCAGCTTTTCTTAGTAAAACATTTTAGATAATATTCCTGTCTTTTACTCGAATATATCTCAAAATTATTAAAAAAATTGAATAAAAATTCAAGTCACTAAATACAAAAACATAATTTCATTAATACAAATACTCGTAAGAAAACTGTAAAAGAAAATAAATAAATAGTCAAAAAAAAAAAATAATAATAATAATAATAATAAATAATAATAATAATAAGTAGGGGTAATTGAGCAGAATCAAAATTTGTTTTATAAGCATATATATACACTCATTATAGGTGTTTCAAACTCTTCTGCTTAAAATTTTTAATAAATAAATAAAATAATATTACAAACAAACGCAAATACAATATGTAATTGATGACATATATTTCAGTATGTGACAGCTCTCATTAAATAAATATATATATATATATATATATATATATATATATATATATATATATATATATATATATATACTAGCAGGCAACGCCCGCTTCGCTGGTCCCTATTTTTAAATAAATCACTATAATGAATTCTCAAAATTGCATTAATTTTTATCACATGAAAAAAAAGAGAAACAAAATCTGAGTAGGAAAAATGTCGCACCGGGTTCTCACTGCCTTCGGAAAAAATTCCCAAAATGCTCTAACTCTTATTTCTATTATTTTCCCACTTCGCCCCCCCCCTCCTGTCTATCCTAATAATTTTACAAATTTGAAATATCCGCAATCGATTTGTAAGTATCAAAAACCTCTATGCACCAGTTTTGAACGATATATCTCTATTTTTATTTTTTTACCGCTCTACTCCCTCCCCCCCCTTCCCGCCCTCCCAATAATTTTAAAAATTCGAAAATATCCGCAATCGAATTGTAGGTATTGGAAACCTCTATGTACCAATTTTGAATGATCTAACTCTATTTTCTTTTTTTTTGCCCCTCTGCCCCCCATTTCCCGGCCCTCCTAATAACTTTATACTTTCAAAAAAATCCCCATTCGACTTGCAGGCCTCTAAAACCTATCTGTACCGATTTTGAACGGCCTAACTGTATTTCTATTTGTTTTTTACCATAGCCCCCCCCTTACCGCCCCCCCCCTTACCGCCCCACCTAATAATTTTAAAAATTCGAAAGTATCCGCAATCGATTTGTAAGTATCGAAAACATCTATATACCAGTTTTGAACGATCTAACTCTATTTTTATTTTTTTGCCCCCCTCCCCCCCTCTCCCCTCCCCCTTTCCCGGCCCTCCTAATAACTTTACACTTTCGAAAATATCCCCATTCGACTTGCAGGCATCTAAAACCTAACTGTACCAATTTTGAACGGCCTACCTGTATTTCTATTTGTTTTTGCCCCATAGCCCCCCCTTGCCGCCCCCCCCCTTCCCGCACCTCCTAATAATTTTATAAATTCGAAAATATCCGAAATCGATTTGCAGGTATCGAAAACCTCTATATACCAATTTTGAACGATCTAACTCTCTTTTTATTTTTTGCCCCCCCCCTTTCCCCCCCTGCTGCCCCACCTCGGGGCTGAATTTCTAAAATTCCAGAAATTGGTTTTTAGATATTTGCATTAGCTATATTTTAGAGCAAAAATTTCACGCATATCTGTTTTTTTGTTTGAGATATATAGGATTATGCGAAATCACGTTTTTACGCATGTGAAATCACGTTTTGCCCCCCCGCCCCCCTTGGGGACCGAATTTTGAAAATTCCAGAAATTGGTTTTTAGACATTTGTGTTAGCTATATTTTAAAGCAAAAATTTTACGGATATCTGTTTTTTTTGTTTGAGATATGAAGGATTTTGTGAAATCACGTTTTTCCCCCCTCCCCCCTTGGGGGGCGAATTTTGTAAAATCGCTTCTTAGTGGATGCCTACGTCATGGTAAGAACATTGTCACAAAATTTCATGCTTCTAGGTCCAGGGGTTTGGTCTGGGCGTTGATAGATCACCCCCTCACTCAGGAAGTCTTCTTTTATATATATAGATAATGAGAAATATTATAATTAACCAACTTATTCGATGCAGTCGAATTTTTACTTATAGTTATGACAGTGAATCTTTTGTAGTTAATTTTATACAAATTGCCATAGATAATAATTATCCTCTTTATTTTCTGTTAAATATTCTTAAACAATATTACCAATTAGATTATATTACTTGTAAATCACGTTTTTTGAATCGTTTATCAATTCGATTTTAAGCTTTCTTCCTTTCACTAACTGTAACTTTCATTAACTGTTTGTTTCTAAGTTTGAATTGTGTTGAATGGGTGGTATATTGCTTCATGATTTTTCTTGTATGTCGTTTTAAATTGTGATTTGGTTTTTTTTATAAATTGTTTTAAAGGTTTTTATTTGGGATTTATTCCTTATTTTACCATTTTCATGTAAGTTTATTCTAAGTTTTGACAAAGTATCTGGTATCCGGGAGGGTTGACCGGTCGTAAAACATGTTTAACCGGAGTGGGGTGGTCACAACTCCCCCCTGCCATTTAGATACTTTTGTCTCCATTTTTTCTTTCGCTCCTCTTCAGTTACATATGTTGATGTTTTTTCTTTTTCATTCTATTTAGATTATATATATATATATATATATATATATATATATATATATATATATATATATATATATATATATATATATATATATATATATATTATAGTTACTAAAGACTTTGCCCGTTTCGCTTGTCACTATATTTAAATGAATCCTCAAAATTTCATATCACTTAATAATATTTTTTTATTATTAATATATATGTATATGTAGAATCTTGAGGTGGAGCAATGATGAGATGCAACTTAGAGAACTACTCGTTTATTGAAGACACACAAGAACACAAAATATACAGAGATAATATTATAAAAGTAGAATTTCCATCAATAACCATTTGCTGGTTTCGAGGCCTAATACACATAACAAGCTCTCTTCATCATTAGAACTAACACAAAGTAACATATGAGCATTTACTCGATCTAATAATTCACATTTGTACCTAAGCGTACTATTTCAAATATGTGCGATTTTGGTATAGAGCTCTCCATGGCTCTACCAAACTATTAAGAGCACTACAAGCTCTAAATAGAAGAAAATGACCACATCAGCGTTCGCGCTGACGGTCTCAACAGCTCTTCATGGCAGGCAGATCCCAACTACCTTCCGTTCGTCCTCTCGTCGAAAGATGGGCATCGGAGGCAGCGCCATCTGTTGACTGTACAAGGAATGCGTCCCTCAAAGCTTTCCACATAACTTTCCACAGAGCTCTGCCATCCTGATTTACGGTGTCCTCACCGTCGACTCAGCCTAGGATACTAAAGGATATCAGCAAAATACAATTAAAAGTTTTTTTTTTTTTTTTCATTTACTTTCAATGTAGAGGTTACAACTACTGCATATTGTCCACCCGAAGTGCGCTTATCATGGATGTGAAGCACAATAATAAGCAAGTATAAATTAAAGGCAAATAATAATAACAACAACAACAACAAAAACAACAATAAGAATAAAAAATAAAATTGTTTCTAAGAAAATTATAAGAAATTATTATTATTTTTTTTTCAATTTCAATAAACATGTATACAATTACATAAATAGTAGACAAAATAAATAAGTTGTTTCACATGTTATAAAACATGTGAAAGTTACTAAAATAATAATAATAATAATAATAAAATATTGAAGTTATGCAAATCCTACCAAGCTAGATTTTCAAATGATTGATTAAAAACAAGTAACACACTAACAAGAATTAAAATCCAGTATGAATAACTATAAGTACAATTTGTAAATTGAAAATTCATATCAAAATTTGATAAAAATTAAATAGTCTTTGACATAAAAAGCAATTATCAATTGATATAAATATGAACTTGATATGAACTTTATTATGATATAAATAAACTTAATTTAAAAGTTAATATACTTTTTTCTAGACCAAATTAAACGCTCAATTTATTTTTTTTTTAAGTAATAGATTTTGAATTTTGAATTATAAATTAGTTTTATTTTGAGCATATGATACTAATTTAGATGTAAATTTTACCGGTTAGAAGTGATTATTATTATCATTATTCTCAAAAATACCAGTTTGTTTTTTTGAAGTGCTATATTATTAAATAAATAAATAAATAAATATATATATATATATATATATATATATATATATATATATATATATATATATACAAGTTCAGCGAAATACCGAATAAAAACCATTTATTTTCTTTTTATACAAAGAATTAATCACAAACTTGCAAGTTTAGTTTTCATAATAAACAGGTATATAGGAAAAAAAAGAAAAAGAAAAAAAAAAAAAATACGTTTACAAAGATTATTAATTGTTTTAGACTTACCACTTTTTTTTTTTTTTTTTTTTTTTTTTCAGAATATATTTAAACTTATATATTGTTCAGAATTTACTTAAAGTATTCAATATATTCAATAACTAAGCTCAGTTCACACACACACACACACAAAAAAAAAAAATATTTATATATGCGTTTTCTCATTAAAGAAAATAATTGGCTTGACAATGAATCACTTGTGTTTATGAAATATTTTTAACAATGTATGAGTGGAAATTTATATTGTTTAATTAAAACAGTTAAACAATGAATTAAAGACAATATGTCTATAAATTCATAAAAAAAGAAAAGCGTTATCTCTTTAAAAATTAATCCTGGCAGTTATTAAAATAATCTGTCACTGACCGTTTTGATTAATTTAGCTGCTCGTATATTGGTTTCTTTATATACTAATATACAAGAAACTAGAAATGAAAAGTGAGATATTCTATCGATAATTAAAACCAATAATATATATTGTAATAATTCCATGTTCATTACTTTTTTTTTCACGAGGAATTAAAATTGTACAAATTATGAAAATAGTTATAAAATGCACAAAAATATACAATTTAATTTTTAAAAATGCTAAAAAAGCATTTTTATTTTTTTTAAATGCTGAAATAATTAACGACGAATCAAATGTTATATTATTAAAAATATATATAAAAAAATAATAATAATAAATAATAAATAAATATACAAGTGCAGCGCACTACCAAATAAAAAATATTTATTTTCTTTTTATACAAAGAATTAATCACAAACTTGCAAGTTTAGTTTTAATGATAAACACGTGTATAGTGGATAATCAGGTTTGTTCCTAAGTTACCCTCTAAAAATTTTCTTAAAAAATAATTGTTTAATATAATCTCTCTCTATTTATTTATTTATTTATTTTTTAATATAGTTTGATTAAAAAAAAAAAAAAAAAAAAAAAAAAAGCTTACAAAGATTATTAATTGTTTTAGAGAAATTGCTTTATTTTTTAAGAATATCTTTAAACTTATATATTGTTCAGAAATTTACTTAACAGTTTTAATATTTTGAACAACTAAGCTCAATTCACAAAAAAATATGCAATTTCGTTTTAAAGAAAATAGTTATGTTGACAATGAATCTCTTGTGTTCATGAAATTTTATTAAAAACGTATAAGTGGAAATTCAGATAGTTTTTAATTATAACAGTTAAACAATGAATTAAAGAAAATTTCTTTATGAATTCGTTTGCTAAAATTAAAAAAAAAAAAAAAAAAAATATTATCTGTTTAAAAATAAATCCCTACAGTAATTCAAATAATCTGTCACTGAAAAAAATATACAATTTAATTAAAAAAAAAAAAAAAAAAAAAAAAAAATGCTTCAAAACCATTTTTACTTTTTCTTTAAATGCTGAAATAATTAAGGAAAAACCAAATTTGTATTTTATATATATATATATATATATATATATATATAAGACTGAATATGTATGAATATATTTGTATATCTCATTGTTATTTTGAAACGATTTATTCATTTTATTTTAAAAATGAAGAAAATGGAATTTTTTTTAATAAATATTTTCCTTCACGGAATGAATATATATAGATTTTTAATGTCAATACGTTTTATTTTTTATAAAAAGGAAAGCTGTTAACTAATGCTATTTTATCAATCACACAGTGCACATATATTTAAAAAATACATTATGAAATTTTTCATGAAAATATAAAGTTAAGATATGGGCTTCAGATTTTACTTTATTATTATTATTATTATTATTATTATTATTTTTTTTTTTTTTTTTTTTTTTTTTTTTTACAGAATGCATTGTGTTAGCTATACACACACACACACACACACACACACATATATATATATATAAAATCTATCTATCTATCTATCTATCTATCTATCTATATATATATATATATTCATAAAATACAGAGTTGCTAAATCTTCCTATTTATATCACAGTAAAATTTATTTGATTTTTTTTAATAACGAAAATTTTAATATTAAAGTCTCAGATAACTTTTCAAAAATAGTGATATTTAAATTTCCGGAGGGTTTGCAGCTCGGAAAATATAAGGTTTTAACGTAGTAGAGAAGTCATTATGAATTGTCTGTAAACTACATATCATAGTTTCATAATAACATTTAAGACTTTTACCTGAAAAGAAATGTAAAACAATTGCTCTTCGAAAATAGTGGCTTCAAAGTTATTTATATATCGTAATAACGCTATCTATCCCCAAATCATATGTAAAATAAAAGTTTATAATGGCTGGTGGCTATTAAAAATATAACACTTAGACGTTTCTTGATATTCAGTTTTTTTCTTCAATATTCTTCTTTGATTCAGTATATTTCGTAAATTTCAAACTAAAAACTAATGAAAGTAATCAATTGACTATAATAAAAATGTTTATAAATTACTTATCACAGTCTAAATTAATAATAATTATATATATATATATATATATATATATGTAGTCTAATTACACGGTCCTATTTCAATTTTCAACAGATATTGTAGTATAGTGGATTGGCGTCAGTGCCATTGTTTAACTTGTTAATTGAATCAATTTGGGAAAACTTGTAGTTTTGTTTCGGGTGTGTATGTCTCTTTGGTGAATTGTTTGACTAACTATTCTTCGTTCTCATCCTTTGCTTCTACTATCAAAATAATTATATCTATCTATCTATCTATATATTTCACTTGTATTGGGAAAGAAATGTACAATCATTGATATCAACGTAAATATTAATTTTATTAATACAACACATAACCCTTAAAGAAGCATATTTGAGGTAATTATGATGCTTTAATATTTTACATAACATAATTTATGTATTTAAAGATATAATTTATATCAAAGTTTAATACTTAAAGATATATTTTTAATTTAATACCTAATATGAAAGTTTAATACCATAGGACTTAAGTAAACGATTACGCAATATTGAAATTAATTAAAATATTAAATTTGTAAGCTTTGATATAATTAATCTTCTTCCTTCTATAGACATTTATGAAGCCACAAGAATTGTCAATACTGCTATCGATAATCATTATGATAACCAGGAAATTAAAAATACTTTAATGGCTGCAACTAACCTGATATTTAACAAAAACTTTTTAAACATTAATACGGCAGGACGCGCGCGGGGTATTTTGACACCCCATGCCCGGAAATATTTATCTGCTCTCTCTCCCTATAGACAGAAATGGTCGGGTCCTTCAGTACCTGCCGCCAAGGTCATCCTCCGTGCGGAGTGTATGAAAACGGAAAATTCAGACTCTTTTTCATTCTTATATAACACTCAGAAATTGAAGCTATGTGTAAAAACTGCAAAAAATCCAAAGTTTCTGATCCACGTACATCCTAATTATTAGGAAAAATATGTCTCAATATTCTTATCCACAGTAATGTTTCATTTTAATTATAATAAATATTGTAAAGAAAATAATTAAGTGCCACAAGGGAAAAATAAAGTTTTTCGAACAAGGCGGAAAAAGTTGAGTTCTTTTAATTTATTTTCTATTAATTTTTAAAGTTAACGATAATTTAACATTTCAGTTATTTATTTTCACAAGAAATAGAGTAATTATCCTGAATTTCATTAACACATTGAATTCTAAAGATTTTTTTTTTCGTATTTATGTTATTTAATATGTTTGGGGTGCGCTGACTCCCCACGCCCATCCTCACGTTACGTTTCACGTCGCCCGTTCTCCCGGGTTAACGGGAGATTTTATAAACATTGTCAAGGAGTCCCGATGGGCTCACCCATTTCGGGGTATATTGCAGAGTTTAAATTAAGAAAACTTGAAAACGTAATTATGTATTTATTAAAAAATTAAATTTTACATTGGTTCAGATACGTCGATGACGTTTTTGCAGTAATCTACCACGATGAAAAGATTAATAATTTAATTGAAACCTTAAACGCTTTGGATCACGATATAAAGTTCACTTGCGAAACCGAAATAAAAGATACCATCAATTATATAGACATAAAAATAACCCGTAAACGTAATGAAAATCAGACTTTATAGGAAACCGACCACTAGCAGCGAAATTATTGATAGTGAAAGCAAAACAGCCTACCAGTACAAAAACGTACGTCATTCAAAGCCTACATCAATCGAGCTATCCTAATTTGTAATGAACCAAACGATCTTAAAGAGGAACTTAAAACTATAACGAATATCGCCGTCAACGCAGGTTCTCCAAATAATTTAGTCAAAAAATTATATAGAAAAAGAATAAAAACATAAAATTATTCTTTATCAATCCCCCCCTCCTCCAAAAAAAAAAAAAATAAATACAGCTCATCCATCTCTTACGACCGCGGAGTGTCCGTTAAAATCAAGAATATTGGTAAAAAACATAATATAAAAATCCCTATTAAACCGAATCCAAACATTTACCAAATAATCCGTAATGAAAAAGATCCGATCCCCCCCACCGAAAACCCAGGTATATATAAAATTCCACTAGAAATCAACCAACAAAATAAATGTTATATAGGAATGACCAAGAGAAAAATTAAAATGTGTATAAAAGAGCATCAAACTCATATCAAATTTGAAAAGGCCACAAGCGCGTTAGGTAAAATATGTTTAGAAAAAAATGTTTCAGTTGATTTTAACAATGTCACCAAAATCACAAATTACCATAACAATACCTACGCGTTGAATCGCGAAACAGTCGAAATCCTCACAAATTGCAATTCAATTAATCGCAACAAGCCCACGGTAGGTTTGTGCCAATCGTGGCAACAGTTGATAGAACAACAAAGAGAAAGGAAGAGGATCGCTGCAAGAAACTCCACTTGTTGAATCCACCGAAAATGAGGTGGCGCTCCCTCGAAAGATCTCTGGATAAAAGAAACAACAGAAGCTATAGTAATGTGGTTTAAATTAAAGTAAAGTTTAATATCTATTATTTTATAAGAACTCACACATATCACGTTTAGTCAAATCAGGCATTAAAATTGGAAATAAGGAAATGCTGGTTTTATTTACAGCTTAAACCTATGTTCGCTGCGCATTACGTCAAAAACTACAAGAATTTTGGACTTTATTTGTGACTTCTAATTTGTAATTCATTTGTTGTGTTATAAATAATACGCTATGAGACTTTTTATATTCTATTCCAAGGTCATTTTTGAAGAATATTAAACCTGAAATAAAGTAACGACGCATGCTATTCTTTGCATTCAATAGTTATCGAGATATAACATTTCATATATTGACAATTTTCCGAAATGTAACTGAAATTTTATAATTTGCTCTTATTTCGGATCAAAAATCGGCCTAACCGCTTATTCTACGACAAAAGTTATGTGTAATGAAATGGTAGTAAATTTAATTGGCTTTCTTTTTTATCATAAAATAAAGTCTGCAGTCACAGTAGTTTTCTTGTAATTGTAAAAATCTAAAATATCGGATATTTAATTTTTGAAAAAAAAAAAAAAAAAAAAAAAAAGAGCCTAAATAGTTCAAAAAACAATTTGTGTGTAATCGACGAATGAAAAATGCATAGAATCATTTTAAAAATAATTGATTTTTTTTTTTTCTTTTAATTTTAGAATGGGTGAATGGGATAAAAATTAATAGAATCATGAATAAAGATGGAAATGTATATTAAAATGTACATTTCTTATTTAAAAATTCTATGAATCAATAATTAAAAATTCTCATTAATTGTATTTTTCGAAGGAACTAATTAATTCTGTGTGTATTTCGGGAATAAAATAAGTTGCTGGGACGAACAATTTGACCACCTCTGGCTGCTGGGCTGAAGTTAGAGGTTCGTCGAGGTAATCTAAATCCTCTTCAATTAAGATTCCAATTATGTTGTGTCTTGACAGTGCACAAAGCTAAGCACTCTAAGTCCCATTCTCCAGCAAGTGCAGGATTGTGAGTGCCAGTTCTTGCACTTACATAAAAGGACTTGAGAAGGGTTAGTGTGGTTGGTTTCCATAACGCTGTCATTGGTAATACTGTCAATGACAACTACATACGAACCAACTCTTTGTCTAACTAACTTCAATTATGTAAACCAACTCTTTGGCGAACTCTTATCTATAGCATTTATACTTCTACCAATGGCCGAAAAGTTCTGTCTTAGCTGGCGATAGTTGCTGAGTTCGAACATAGATCACATTCATCGAAACAGCCTTTAGGAGTTTTCCGTGAATATGCGCATTCAAAAAACGAATACGGAAAATTCCGAAAGTCGTGTGAATACAGGCTAAGACTCCTATGCATACTCTACGGGGTAATCACAATTGCTTTCGCTTTGACCTCAAAACCAACGCATTTTCCACTTATATCTACTTCTGTGCATGGTAGTATGTGCGATATGTGTAGGAGGAAGCAGCTTTTTTGATTGGGGTACTAGATTCATGTGCATGCCAAATGCAGATTTAAAAAAAAGAGGAACCAAAATACGTACCATAGTATATAGAGAAATAGTTTTTTATAGATTTACTGTATAAATCTATTTGGTAGAGCGTGTCGATGAATGTGCTCCTTAGATAGAGAGAGGCCAGGTACTTTTCTTAAGCATCAGCTATAGTCTCGTGATTCTTCAAGAAATGTGTTGTACAAGTCCACCAAGTTCCGCTTCTTTGAAAAAAACGATCTACAATTTAGATTGTTTTAAATTTATTTAAAGTGCATTTATCTTTTTGCCGAACCTTTCGTGAGATAATATATGATGCAAGGCATTAGCAACAATTAACTCTTTCATAACTAGAAAACGATCTATAATTTGCTCTTCACACCAATCACTTTGACAATTTGCCACTTGAAAAATAGTTGCACTTACACTTAATGATTTTACTTAATGTACAATATTCCTTTGTTATTGAAAACTTAATTTTTTTTAAGCTTGACAAATTCCTCAGCGATATTGTTTTCACAAAGAAAAGAACTTATTTAGATTGAAAACCAGGAGAGTGATTTCAGAGCAATTGGTTCAAAAACTAAATCCCCTTCACAAAGTATAGAGACCGTATCGTTTCTTTGAACATTATATCTAATTTTACTTGAATCGACCATAGTGACATAATCTAATGCTTGTCAAACATGTTTTGTTGATTCTTGTTCAAACAATACTTCACATTTCCTTCTATTAACGAAAGGGCAATTTTTTTTTTTTTTTTTACCACTGTCATTTGACCTACCCTAAGTGTAATTCGATATATTAAATAAAACCTTAATTGGCATTTAATTTGTTAAATTATATGAAAGAAATCTACAGAAAGGTTATTTAAATCAATGTTTCGAATATTGCAGTATATGAAACTTTGAAAAAAAAAAAAAAAAGATAAACTGTTGTACCTTAAACTCAAACACTCAAAGTTGTTAAGGCAGAACTTATTAAAATTGAGAGCTGATTTATTTGACCCAATTATTTTGATCATCACCGCTGATATAAAAATACAAAATGAAATAAAAGTAAAATAATATTAATAATGATAATCAGGTGTGTCACATGCACGATTTTCTCATGTCCTGTATTTCAATACAAAAAGGACAAATTGCAGATTAATAAGTAAGATCAATAAAGTAAGATAATAAAATTTAATCTATACTAATCAGAATCTAAAATATATTTTTAAACAGTTTTATTTGACATGTAATTCCGTAAGAGCCCCCAAACTCCAGTTTAATTACAGTTCTACATTTTTTTTTATCAAGTCTCTTATTAATTTACCTCAACTCTGTCATTAATTAGCCAATCTTCATCAAATGGGAAATTCATCCGAACTTTAAAAAACAAATTTAATTTTCGTCCAGAAATTTGTTTTTATGTTATGCTGATAACATATATACATGCAGATTAACAGCTAAAAATTGCTCATTCTTATTCAAGGGACCTCAAAATGGGATATTATGCAAAAAAAATTAGAATTGAAAATCAAACATCAAAAAATAATTTGTTTATAATATGGACATGATAAATTAATTTTCCTTATAGAGCAGTGCACATTGACGTTGTATAATGTCTCAAAGCACGTTCATCAGTAACATTCAACTGAAAAGACCGTTTAACTTATTTTTTGGGTAACCTTGAAAGTTGTCTAAAAATTATGTACAAATCGTAACATTCGTATACTTAAATTTAGTCCTATATCAAAAACACATACCACAAAGTAAAATACAGCGATTTTCAAATATAACCGTAATGTAGCCAAACTCTTTGGGTAGCCTTGTAAACGAATGATGAATGATTTCCATGCCACAATCTACGCAGAACATGGTTTTATTCATATAAAAATCATGTTTAGTTGCCATTTTCTTTTAGAAAGCCGTTAGATGTTACAATGTACTTACCAGAAATTTCCTCCTAAACTTAACGTATTCGAATTCTCTTGAATGGTCCTGTACATGAATCACTTGCTTAGTCTCAATGATAAGTTTAGTATAACATGACAATATAACACAGATTTAGAATGCCAAGTCGGGACTTCCTGCATTTACTTGTTCTTCAGATATGCTGAAAAAACCCTCAGACACCCCCCACACACACACACACACAAATCAACCGAAAGAAAAAAAAAAAAAAAAACGTGATTTTCACATTCAGGGGACCTCAAGTAGTGTAAATATAACAAAAAGTCACTTTCGAGAGTTTGATTCAAAATGAATATTTCCTCTTGCATATATGGGTAAGAGAAAGTAAAAATAAATAAATAAATAAATAATAATAATAATAATAATAATAATAATAATAAAGTAATCTTATGATAGACTTGCTTAATTAATAATCTTTTGGTCCTGAGTCAGGGGTTCTTTAACATTTCGGTGTTCTAATATGTTGCACGCCTCGTGGGACCTTCATCGACGACAGTCTAATAATGTCATAAGAGAAAATAAAGCATTTATGTTATCTTTGAATTTATTTTTATGAAAGAGCCACAAATTATTAATAGAAATGTTTAAGCTCCTTTCTGATTTTATGATTTTTGGAGGGTATATCGACTTTCTCTTGCCAATATAAAGTATTGTTTTGTAGTCAATTTTTCGAAATTGAGAATTTGTAATCTTTACACGATTTTAGTCGTAGTAGATCGTAAAAACGTGTATTTACGAGTTGGTCTGTGTGTCTCTAATCAGCAGGAAGTCCAGTCTCGGTATTCAAAATTTGTATCATATAGAGATACGACAGTAAAATTTTTGTTTATTTCAAGCGAATAGTTCGTGTACAGGGACATCCAAGAATATTGAAATTCGGGGGAAATTTTTGATACACTTTAAATTTATAGGCTGCAGTCAACAAACTGAATTGAAAATATTATTTTTATATCCATAAAATAATGTTTCGTGAACATTATGTTAGGAAAATCTTTCACCATTCATTTATATGCATACCCCCAAAGCTAGAATATTTTGGGACTATACATGGAAATTGGTATAAGTGCGTTTCAGGTTGAGGTGTGTGTTATTAATGTAGAACTATATAGGCGTATAGTTATAGGCGAGATACAGTGCTAATAACAATTAGCCCAAAACATCTCTAACCATTGAAAGTAATTCGTGGAAGTGCTTTTCTATATTTTACCATGTCTGTGAAAACTGCTCAGGGATTAAAAATAAATCCTCTTAAACGTATGGTAAAGAAAATGTTTTTAAAGTTATTTTTTCCGCACTTGTTTCTTGTACAATTATGCGTTTTGCTGTTCATTGAATACTCAAATAAAGTTTTTGATTGATCTTTGTGTATGTTTGTTTCAGATTACACTAAAAAATATATACCGCCTCCTTCTATAACGAATAAGTAGTTTTGAATCACTAAACTAGAAATATAGATTTACGAGGTATGTGTATAAGGTAAACAAATAACCTGGCTAGACAAAATGATCAAGAATTTATTATCTACGCTTTTCTAGATAGAGAAATAATATTATGAATATTGTAAATCCTCTGTATTGCGAGATATTTTCGTTTGATTTCCTACAAATAGGTCATAAACATAGATTGTAGTTACTAAAACTCGCTTCTTGAATTCGTATTTATTTGCAGAGATTTTAAAATAGATTTGACAACAATAATGTTGGCAAACGATCTAGAATTATAATAGAGAATTTTAGAACTCTCTAGCAAAGGTTACTAGAATTTATTAGGATGACATGAAACTATTTTTACCAGAGACACAATTTATTATCTAGATGTCAGTCACAGAATTTTTTTCACTGTAACGTAATTACAAATAATTGTAGGTAAACTAAATGTTGTAATTTGAAGTCATATGAGGTTGTAACTTAAAAAAATTGATAAAGATTGATAAATTTCAAGGAATGTGTCGAGGTAGAATTGCCTGAATC
Source organism: Salticus scenicus (assembly GCA_963930645.1). Lineage (NCBI taxonomy): Eukaryota > Metazoa > Arthropoda > Arachnida > Araneae > Salticidae > Salticus > Salticus scenicus. The sequence goes on from OZ005650.1 coordinate 318,877,365, forward strand.
TTTTTAAATATTCTTCGACCACATTTCATGAAACCATGGAATCCTCTGCGCAAGCGCTAATTCACCGAGTCCACTGATAAAATAGGAGTGGCAGTCATCCGGCTCATAGCAAATGAATGATAAAAGAGCGCAAATTATTGGATCTTTTCCAAATCACAACCTGCTGGCCATGCTGGCATCCCTCCAACATATTAGGCGCGTAGTCACTGGTAATTTTAGAAAACGTGGCTGCACTGTAAAGATTTTAATTTACAGCATCCTTAAAAACTCTATAAATATAAGTTCTATATCCAAATGTGTGGTTGTTGGGGACGGTAGATCACTTGATAAAGAAGTATTTCACGCAGAATAAAACTGTAAATAAACCTAGCTTGAATTATTTTTGAACATAGGATATAGAGTTCTTGTTATCTTATACTTTATCTGCAATCTGCCTTTATAATATTAAAAATGCAGGACATGTGAAAGTCGTGTGGGCGTCACAAAAGATTACTTGTATATTTACATTATTATGGTCTTAGACTTAAAGATGGGTGGTTCCGAAGAACTAAGCACTGTAATTAGATTTCTGTTGTATAATAATTACAGCTTTAAACGAAAACCAAACGTAAAATTTTCAATTTTTGGAAATCAGTGGTCAATTTTTTAAGTGTCATATCTCAGAAAATATCGCACATGTTGAGATACTACCACAAAGTCAGCTTTCTTCGCAGCCGCCGTGGCGTAGAGGTATGTCTTTAGACTGTCACCCAGACGGCCTCGGTTCGATTTCAGCCGGGGGCATGTAAATTTAAAGACTCTAAGTAATTATTTCTAAATTCTTATAATTACCTTTGCATATTTAATTTCCTATTCTAGCAGTTTCTAGAATATTCTAATTTATGTTAATCTTGTATTCTGGAATATTTGAATATTGTATATAAGCGACTTGTTCCACAGTTTGAGTATGTTCTCAGCCGAGTGTAGCTGTATTACAAGTTTCTGCTGGTAATAAACTACGTTTGTTACTTCACTTCGAGTGTTCCCTTTGGCTCTTCACGTCATCTACGTGACATTTTTGGTGGAGGCGCCGGGTACTAAACCTTGCAAACGTGGATAACAGTGGTGATCTTCGCAGAAGTCTCCGTTTAAGAGGACAGTCTCCCGAATACGGACTTTATTTTCCCGACAGCAAAAAAGAAAACAAAAATGTCGGAAGTGAGCAAATTGTCAGAAGAGGCCAAGCCCATCGTATTGACTCCTACCTACTAGCAGCAAAGGAGCCCATCGACCTTCCGAGGAGTGCCTGGAGAAGATCCTCTGAAATGGCTTAAAGAATACGATCGAGTGGCTAAATTCAACAAATGGGATGACATGATGTGTTTAGCCAATGTTTATTTCTTCCTAGATGATACGGCAAAACAGTGGTACGTAAACAATGAAGATACTCTGAATTCCTGGGAGGTGTTCAAGAAAGAATTAAGCGGACTCTTCGGCGATCGACAAAAGTATACCAGAAAGGTGGAGGAGATATTAAAGTACAGAGCCCAGCGGTTAGGAGAGAGTACTCAGTCCTATATACAGAGTGTCTTAGGTCTGTACCAGGAAATTAATCCTTCAATGACCGAAGACGAAAATGTGTCTCACCTAATGAAAGGCATTGCGGAGGACATTTATCAAACCCTGTTAACGAAAGAAATCAGCACCACAACGAATTTTATTAAATGGTGCAATTACATTGAGGACATGAAGCAGAAGAGGGTTGGACGACGAAGATTTGAGAGGCTTCCAAACGTCGTACCAGTGGCAGCAATGGAAGGGGAACCAGATTTAGTCTCGCTTATACGCCAAATTGTACAGGAGGAAATCCATCGACTGATCAACGAGACGAAAGAACCTTCAGAGCCATATTCGCAATTCCTAGAAGAAATTGTCCAAGATGAAGTTCAAAGGGTCTTAGCCCCCGTTTCATCAACACCTGCCAAAACACCCAGACGACCAACATATGCCACTGTACCCAGAGAATCCAGAGTTCCTGTTCAGAGATCACCCACGCAGCCGAGGAAAACTGACCTCTGGAGAACAGCTGACAACAGACCAGTCTGCTTCCACTGTGGAAGTCCTGGACATGTGCGTTATTGCAGAGAAAGAAAAGCTATTTTCGACAGCTATCTATGTCGCCGACGGAACCCTGAAGAAATTGACGCAGAAGATGAACTTCGCCGACCAATCTTCACTTGCCGTTCATCTCCTTGTCCAACTACAGGCCGATCTCCAACACGCTGTTTCAGATCACCGTCGCCCTATCGTCGATCAAGTCGATCTCCAAGCCGCACGAATGAGGAAAACTAAACGGAGCGACCTTCCAAGGAGGTGAGGCCGCATGTAATGAAAATCCTCCATCGGCCGAAAAGATGACTGGTAACCAACTAGACATAATCGTGGATAAAAAGCCGATACGAGCCCTAGTGGATTCTGGAGCCTCATTTTCTGTCGTCTCCGATAAGTATCGTCGATCCCGAAAAAAGTTTCTGTTTTCTGTAGCCAAGAATGTTATGCTGAAAGTCGCCGATGGAAATTTTGTCCGGTCGATGGGAAAATGTGTTTTACTTGTTCACATAAATAGCAGAGAGCTGCCATTTGAATTCATTGTTTTGTCGCATTGTAGTCATGACATAAACCTTGGATGGGACTTTTTGGAAGCTTCTAATGTCGTGATAGACTGTAGACAGAGTGAACTGTTTTTAGAAGACGTTTGTCAAGACCTCGCAACGATGGACGCCTGGAAGTTGTACGCCAAAAGAGACTACACTCTTAAGCCCCAATCTTTAAGTAATATAGCAGTTTCAGGATGCCAAGTACGAAGAGAGGTAAATGTAGTCATAGATGGCAATAAAAATCTGCTCTTCGAGAAGAATTTTGCTATACCATCCATGTTAACCTTATACCATAACGGGCGAAGTGAAATCTGGGTCGCCAACCTCCAGTCCAGAAACCAAGTAATTCCTAAAGGAATGTGCCTAGGCCTCGCCGAACCCATGAATGAAGGACATTTATGTGCGATTGCCGACACGACGGATGGCCTGAATACACGAAACACGTCAAATTCCCTGATGGACTGCTCTCGAATGATGTCCCCTGAGTTGAACAAAGAACAAAGAACCAAGCTAGCCGAACTGATTCGAAAGTTTTCTGGAATCTTCGAGAAGACTGATAAGTTGACAGCCTCACGGACGAATGTGAAACACAGGATTCATACAGGTGATCATGCTCCAATCAGCCAACGAACCTACCGTGTATCACCGACCGAAAGACGCGTAATTCGTGAAGAAGTTCAGAAAAGGCTTGATAAAGGTATCATCCAGCCATCTGAAAGCCCTGGTCTTCACCTGTGGTGCTCGTTAGGAAAAAAGATGGAAGCTGGCATTTTTGTGTAGATTATCGGAAGCTCAATAAGATCACGAAAAAAGATGTCTATCCTCTACATCGTATCGAGGATACGCTAGACTGTTTGAAAGGCGCCAAGTTCTTTTCTTCTATGGACCTCTGCTCTGGGTATTGGCAGATAGAAGTAGACGAAGCGGATCGAGAGAAGACGGCATTCATAACCCCCGAAGGCTTATACGAATTTAAAGTTATGCCGTTTGGACTCTGTAACGCACCTGCGACTTTCGAAAGAATGATGGACAATTTGCTACGCCATTTAAAATGGACTGTGTGTCTGTTATTTAGACGACTTTATAGTATTTTCAGAAACTTTTGAAGAACACCTCACCCGACTAAGGCTTGTTTTGAAATGTCTTCAGGAAGCTGGTCTTGTACTCAACTCGAAGAAGTGTCTATTTGCGGCGAAAGACCGTGTATACTGGGTATACTGGTCCAAAAATACTGGGTCATTTGTTTCTAGTAGTGGCGTCCGTCCAGATCCCGACAGAGTGAAAGCCGTAAGCAATTTTCCAACTCCAAAGAATGTACATGATATACGCAGCTTTCTTGGACTTTGCTCATACTTCCGAAGATTTATTAAGGGCTTTTGTTATCTCGCTGAACCCTTGCAGTTGCTTCTAAAAGGCGATGCGAAGTTCCATTGGGGTCCTGAAGAGGCCGAATCATTTAACAGTCTGAAGTCAGGCCTCACTTGTGATCCAGTCTTAGGAATGTACGACGAAAGCGCCCCTACAGAAATTCATACAGATGCCAGTGGGTATGGTATTGGGGCAGTCCTTGTGCAAATTCAAAACAATGCCGAAAATGTTATAGCTTACGCCTCAAGTACCTTGACAAAAGCTGAAAGGAATTATTCCACCACAGAAAGGGAATGCCTTGCCATCGTATGGGCTATGAACAAATTCCGGCCCTATCTATTCGGAAAACATTTTACTGTTGTAAAGGATCATCATTGACTATGCTGGCTTATAAGTCTAAAGGATCCTTCAGGAAGACTGGCAAGATGGGCCCTTCGCCTTCAAGAACATGATTTCTCAGTGATATATAAAACCGGTAAGAAGCACAGGGACGCTGACACACTATCGAGGAATCCATTGGACGAAGAAACTGAGACGCCAGAGAAATATCTAGCTGTGACTACGAGTATGAACCTTGCGATTGAACCGAAGAAACACCCTGATCTTGCAAAAATTATTTTGTCGAATAACTGCATCAACGCGGATAAAAGTGAATTTGAATTAATTGACGGAGTACTATGCAGAAATAATTTTGACCCTGATGGAAAAACGTGGCTGCCAGTCATTCCCAAACACTTACAAGCGGAAATATTAAGACATTTCCACGACGCTCCCACCGCAGGACATCTTGGTTTTGCGAAAACTTGTGACAGAATCCGCAAAAGGTTTTACTGGCCTGGGATGTACAGAAATGTCGTTCCGTATGTGATGCACAGTCGAGAATGTCAGAGGAGAAAATCCGTTCCTCAACGACCTCCTGGACGCTTAGTTTCTATCCCTCCAGCTATGGCACCTTTTCATCGCATTGGGATCGATCTTCTAGGAAGATTTCCGAAATCTACTCGTGGGAACAAATGGATCATAGTCTGCACTGATTACTTAACGAGATATGCAATAACGAAAGCTTTACCAACCGCTGAAGCTGAAGAAATAGCGAAGTTCTTGCTCGAAGAAATTCTCCTAAGGCACGGAGCTCTCCGAGTAGTTATCACATATCGTGGAGCTGTCTTCCAATCCAAACTTGTTTCCGCTCTCGTCGAATTGTGTAGCATCGATCATCGTATGACGACAGCATATCACCCTCAAACAAATGGACTGACCGAGCGGTTTAATAAAACTTTGGCCGACATGTTGTCCATGTACGTGGATACAGAGCAGAAAAATTGGGATGAAATTCTACCATTTGTTACATTTGCTTACAATACCGCTAAACAGGAGACGACGGGTTTTACGCCTTTTTATTTTCTTCACGGACGTGAAGATGAAATGACATTGGACACAATGTTACCATTTTGCCCTGATGATATAGACGACGATCACATAGCCAAGATTATTGCCAGAGCTAAAGAATCCAGGCAGCTAGCCCGAGTGCGAAGACCGTCGACGTTACGACTCCAAACACTGAATGGTTTCTTATGCTCCTGGAGATCTCGTATGAGTGTATACTCCAGTCCGAACAGTCGGCCTCTCCGAAAAGCTTTTAAGAAGGTATTTTGTGCCGTATCAGGTTTTACGTCGTTTGTCAGACGTCACCTATGAGGTTCAAGATTTTGATCCTGCCTCGCGAAGAAGAAAACCAATAGACATTGTCCACGCATTACGTATGAAACCCTACTATGATCCGGACAAGCAGATTGAGAACGAAGACCCACAAAATCCGAATGATGCCGTTCAATCTCAAGCGAGCGGTAATTACAGAGGACCAATGACGCGTTTGAGGACTAGATCTCTAACTCATAAGCCTTAAAAAACAGCGAGGCGTTGTTCTTTGAAAGGAGGGCAATGCCACAAAGTCAGCTTTCTTCGCAGCCGCGTGGCGTAGAGGTATGTCTTTGGACTGTCACCCAGACGGCCTCGGTTAGATTTCAGCCGGGGGCATGTAAATTTAAAGACTCTAAATAATTATTTCTAAATTCTTATAATTACCTTTGCATATTTACTTTCCTATTCTAGCAGTTTCTAAAATATTCTAATTTATGTTAATCTTGTACTCTGGAATATTCGAATATTGTATATAAGCTACTTGTTCCTCAGTTTGAGTATGTTCTCAGCCGAGTGTAGCTGTATTACAAGTTTCTTCTGGTAATAAACTACGCTTGTTACTTCACTTCGAGTGTTCCCTTTGGCTCTTCCACGACATCTACGTGGCAATACTATTGAGTTTACATTCTTATAAGTGTAAAAAATACAATTTTCTTTTATATGTATAGATAAAAATGTAGAATTGACGACTAATACCAAAAATTGCATAGTTGTCAACTTAAAAACCAAAAACGGAAAAGAAATCAGAAAAATTTGCAGTTTTTAAAATATAACACAGAGAACACATGTTTTCGAACCAACAAATTTGATTTAACAGTCTGTATCCCACCGGGACTTTAAAGTCCCACCAAAAAAATCCTCAATATAGCTTAAATTTACTACAGAATTTCATTGGGATTACAGGATTACATTACTACAGGATTTTATTGAGATGTATCTTGTGCATAAAGAAATATAATAATAAAGTTTCAAACTCTTTTTCCAAAAATAAACTTGGTATATAAAGGGTTTTAAGTGAAGTAATTCTTTCAGAACTTTTTTTTATTTTAATGTTTGTAATTTCTATTTTATTTAATTGTAATGTGGATTTCTTTCAAATTTTTGATATATATATTTTTTTTAATTGAAAAGTTAGGATTTTAAATTTCATTATTGGTTATATCAAATACAAATAAACACCTTATAGTAGTCTTGTTAACTATGTTAATTCGCACTCAGCCATGACTCCTATATTCAAAAATTATTTATTTATTTTATTTTATTTTATTCTTTTACTTTTGTAATGTGTTTATGAATAAATATAAGATTTATTGTTTTACGGATGCAAAAACTTGGGAATGAAAGTTTTAAGCTACCCTAAGGGATCATAATAACATAGGAAAAAAAAAAAAAGTTTATTGCGATTTCTAGCTTTAGCCCTTATTTATATGTAGTCTGATTGGACTATATACATATTGTTCTTCTGGAGGATTATTATTTCCTATTTAAGAATTTAAAGCATTTCAGAAAGTAAGAGATTTCGATGCTCATAAATTATAGTGAAGTTTACTCGATAAACGACATCTGGAAGCCCATTTCCCATTGCATTTTTTGTCGTCTTGATGAGAACTATCATCCCTATAAGTTTAACGATGGAATTACGTAAAATCATGTACATTAATACACACACACACACACATATTACTTGCTATGATTTTCTTTTAATTTTTTTTTTTTTTTTTTTTACTTAAAAAATCTGTTTTACAAGAAACACTCCCAAACTAAACAAAGAAGTACATTTGAATAAAATTTCTTTATAAGCTAAGCCGAAGCATAAATATTAATGTACTAAACTAAGTTTTTATGTGAAATCTTTTAGAAATTCGCCAAGAAATTTATCTACATCTCGAAATACTTCAACACAGTGAATATATAAAGCAGTATAAAATAAGTAAAAAGTGCACGGGGGGGGGGAGTTGAAAAGTAATTATAACTAAATTTCTAACAAACTGGAGAAAACACAAATCAGATATTTTGGATTGAAATAAAACAACAACCCTTCTTCAGTTGAACAATGGAGGCACGAGTGCTGCAAAACAATCAGTGACGCACACAATTAGTTTTGCTGCGTATTCAAAAAAAAAAAAAAAAAAAAAAAAAAAAAGATAACTAATGCAGTTTATTTATTTATTTTATTTTATTTTATTTTATTTTATTTTTATGTTATAAAATTATATTTAAAAAATACCGGTATCAATAAATTATTTATTGTCTGTTAATAATATTTATACTATATTTTAATACAAGACAACATTCAAGAAAATAAATCTATGAAGAATAAATTCTTCATTATTTTATTTAATATATAGAAATGTGTAAGAAACAAATATAATTTTACGGTAACGCTTTATTAACAAGGTGGCAATTATCATAGATTAGTTATCGTACGTAATAATAATTTAAAAAAAAGTAAGTGTGTCACCTTTATGGAATTATATATTCGTGCGGAATAATTCAAATTAAATATTCTCAAACATAATTTCTGTTAATTTTAAAAACAGTAGAAATTGAAATTCATATACATAATTTACATTTTACATCTGTTAAATAAATAAATACGTATTAAATTATTTAAATCTTTTGCAATAAAATAGTATACAATATAGAAATAGAAAGAATAGAAAGAAAATTACTTGCATTCATTTTACCATTTGTTTTTATTAGAAAAAAAAAACATTAAAAAAAAAAGTTTTTTTTTTTCTTCGTAGAATGTTTGAAATAGATTGCAGACATCAAGAATTATAAAAAAAAAAAAAAAAAAACGACTTTTTCTTTCGTAATAAATGATTGTTTTTCACAAAAGATGCATTTATAAAAACAGAACTTTTAAACTCAGAAAAGAAGTGGTTAAGATTGATTCGAAAGCCTGAAGTAGCAAGAAAACAAAAGATAAATTATTGGATTTCTGAAAACAGCTAGAATAAGTTAAATTAGCTTTGTTACAAAGTCAAAAAGTATGTAAGTTTTATTTTTTTATGTGAAGCACATGCAAATATACCTCTTTTAATATCACTTTTAATTAAAATAAATATTTATCTTATATTTTCTGAAATATGTTTCATTAAATATTTCAGTTTCATTGAATCGTCAGCATATATATGTTTTAAAATAAAAATTCTATTAGGTTGTTCAGAAAGTATTTTTTTTTTTTTTAGATAATTGTCTTATAGTGTATAAATATATATATATATATATATATATATATATATATATATATATATATATAAATATATATATGTATATATATATATATATATATATATATATATATATATATATATATATATATATATTGCTTTATCCAACATTTTTTAAGAACACATTGGATTCCTAATTTTTTTTTTAACTTTTGGGTTTTCTTAAAGATTTGCATTTTCAGAGATACCGAACCGATTTTGATATCTTTAGAAAATATTTGTCTATACGTATGAGACAAAATTTTGTGGGAGCGCTAGCTCAAAGTCTAACAAGGAAGGTCTCCATAGGCGCATATGCAAAAAATTTTGAAAAAATTACGGAATATTCTCCTAACGAGGTTATGTATGTTTATAAAAAAAACTCCGGCGGAATCACTATTTATCGTCCGTATATAAATATTGAAAATCTCCGATTCTTGGCTTATTTATCGCTTGTTAGCGAAACAATGAAAACTGATACAAAACAGTTTTTTTCATAAATGCTCATTATAGAAAATCTTTTTAAGTACTCTTCATACCTAACTAGTTTAAGAAAGTTTACTTTAAATAAATAAATTTTTATAACTACAATTTCGTCAAAATATTTAATTTTTTTTCATATAAGTAAACCTAACGATCAAATTATATAACTTTTAGTTTAACCTGAGATACCTAAATTAAGTTTAAGTTTCACTTGATCTTTAAACATTATGGCTTAAAGTAAAATAGTACACACATGTATTTATACTGCATTATAAATTAAAAAGACTGCACTTATTAATATGTACGATTAGTTACACTTTGGATATGAAACAAAGGTAAATGGCAATCACTTATCAGTTCGCTATTTTGTGTTTTCGAAGAATACCGATTTTACAACCAGTAATTTAAATGAAAATTAAAATTGATAAATATTATTTCAAACTTAAATTTAAATTTTAAATTTCAGTATAGATTACACATTAATACTGAAAATTTTCAACTTTTATTATTATTATTTTTATTTACTTTTTATTACACTGATTAGATAAAATTTACTAAATAACTTTTTTAACCCTACGTGCTAAATTAATTCAAATAAGTTTAATTTAAAAAAAAAAAAAAATACACATGTAATTCTACCTCCCACCTCCCACCTCCCACCACCGCCCGGAAAAAAAAAATAAAGCTTTTTACTTTTTTTTTCTAATATCTCCACGATTACATTTTCTGTTTGTTTCTCCCAATGATACAATTAATGTTATTTTTTTATTATTATTTATTTATTTATTTATTTTTACATATTTAAACTTTGTTTGGACACTTTTGATACTGTGACATGAATTTCCAGAATTTCAATTATGCCAGTAGCTTACAGCCTTCATCTTATAGTCCCATGATATATATATTTTCCTTATTTTCATGTTTCATATCTTTAAGAGGCAATTTGGCAGTACACTCCTTTTTATTAGAATTTTGCAATATTTCGTTAGACAAAGGATATGCATCATACGTAATGCCTTTAAATATCCCTTGATTTACAAACTCTTTTTTTTTTTTTTTTTTTTTTAAATATTTCAACATTTTTTTTTTTTTTTAGTTTAATTTCTTCTTCTATAACATTTGAAAGTGCAATATTTTTTCCCATGTATTATTTATATAGTATCCACACTATATTGTACGTGTTAACTTTTAAACACATTGTCTTTGATAAAAAAATAACATTTAATAATCTAAATTGTAAAATTCGTTTTAAACTGTAACTAAAAATAAAATTAAATATTTTGAACTTGCAAAATACAGAAGATGTGTCAATTATCAAATAAAAAAACAAAAGATATGTATAATTTAAACGTCTGTTTGACTGCAATTGAAATATTTGCAAGTGGCAAAAGGGAAAAAAGGTAAAAAAAAAAAAAAAAAAGATTTTTCAAAGCTAAAATGAAATATTTTTGCATGGGAAACAAGCAACTCTTTCGTCGATTAATTTCAAACTGCATTCACTATAAAGCTATTCAGAAAGATTTGATTTGCAAGGAATTCTTAAACGCTTCAAAACTACTTGCATTTGACGGGAAAGAAAGTTGCCCGCCCAATGGCATGCACTTTTTATCTTTAGACGCCAAATATCCTACATTATATTACTTTTTAAAAGACTATCTATTGGGATTCCGCCAATAAAGTTGACTCATCTTGTATTACATATCTAAGTAGTGTCTCTGTAACTTTTTTCACAATATTCTAAGCATGAGCTTTAAGGAGACCTTCCTTGTAAGGCACAAAAATTCATAGAATTTTATATTCACTTGCATTTTGACATAAATTGATGCCAAACTTTTAGTGCAAATTTCCCAACAGAAGACGGTTCTATTTCTCACATTTGCCATAAAGGGTTTATCTCATTTTTACAAATCAATATGTGATAGATTGTGTATTATGAAACAATATGGTAATTCAATCTGGGTGCATTTCGGTGGCAGGTGTCGCTGCTATGCTGCAGTTCACACCGTGAACGGAAATGTTATGTTTCGGTTTCTATGGTATATAAAGCGGTAGAACTCGAAATAATTCTGAATCATTATGATAGAGTATGGTATATAAATTTCGGTGCATTCCACCTCCGCTGAGTATCTGAAGGATGTAACTCAACTTCTATGTTGTACAAATGCACCAATCTTCAACTGTGAGGTATAAATGATGACTTCAGTGAATATTAACTTACAGGTGGCGCTGCTCTTATTCTGTTTTTTTTTTTTTTTTTTTTACATTTTTATTGTCTATAAGTAACATCTTAAATAATGCGTTTTTATAATGGATATCTCACATATCAAGTTTCGTGCAGTTATATGCCATACAAGTTGAGATATAGCCTTCCAGATTTTCCAAAATCTATACATTTTGAATAACTGTGACCTATAATATGTGTGTGTATATATATATATATATATATATATATATATATATATATATATATATGCTCAGTTGAATAAGGCGTTTAGATGCCATCGCATTTTTAAGATTTTGGTTCTATAGACTATAATGATAAAGAATTTTTCTTTGTGTCCCTGAAAAAAACAATAAATGCCAGATTCTCTAAAATCTAGACAGATTGAGTAACTGTGACCTATAATATGTGTATAATTTTTTTGCTCAATTGAATAAGGCGTTTAGATGATATCGCACTTTTAAGATTTCGGTTCAATAGGCCGTAATGAAAAAATAATTTTTCTTTGTATACCTATAAAAAAGCTATAAGTGCCATATTCCCCAAAATCAATAGGGTCGTGCTATGGTGACTTGCAACATATATACCAACTTACAACTCATTCGAATAAAGCGTTTAGACGCTAGCGTGTTCACTCACATACATACACACAGAGAGAGAGAGAGCTTCCAACCTAATTCGGCATGTTTTTAGTACCGCCCCTTTTTCTCCACCACTTAATTTTTAGAGCAAATCTCTTCAAATTTATCTACGATGAATTAAGAAGAAAAATACTCCAAAAAATTAAGTGGTGTAGAAAAAGGCGCGGTACTAACAATTTGCCGGATTAGGTTGACAGATCTGCACACATATACACACACATACACACACACATACATACACCCACACATACACACATACATACATCATAGCAAAAGTAGTGAAAACGTAACTCAGGGCACCTCAAAACGTATAGGAAAACCAAAACTTCGAATTCGAATTTTTGGCATGATTACAATAGTTTCCTTATATATGTATGTTTGGAAAGTAAAAAAAAAAAAAAAAAAAAAAAAAATGTACTATTCAAAATGCAAAATGTTCTTACAAAGCAATAAATTTAATATGAAGTTGAGTTTGAGTTTCTTTTCCCAGCTCAAACTTGCGAAAACTACGAGTGTCGCTCAACTCAAGTTCAGAATTAAAAAAAAAAAGAGAAGATTTCAACTCAAAACTAAGAAACTTTCAGCTAAACTCACGAGCGCGCTCATGCAAAACACTGTTTGCAATGAAATTTATAAGTATACATCATTTAAACGTAATGATGTAAGCTTTTGTTTCCATTGTTAAAGGTCGATATCTGAGATCCAGAAATATACATAAATAACTAACTTATACAGTGAAATTACAATTTACACATATATTTGCATATCGAGTGTTAAGGGTAACTATTATATATACAGTCACCCAAAAAAAAAACGCCACCCCCCCACCTAATTTCGCCGTAAATTATCGTAGAAACATGCGACTGGTATCGATCAGTTTGTAATAATGTCTAGTTTATAATGTTATAGTTAGATTTTACTTAGGGGGTCGTCTACATATTAAAACTGACATCAACTTCATTTTTTTCAATGGTAACCCCCCTTTTTTATAATATTTTTGAATTCTTTGGATCAAATCATCACGGAAAATGGTATAGTTTATATATTTCGCTCAATTTTTCATAGAGTTATAAGCTGTCAAAATTTGGGGATGCTAATGTTAAATGAATGTGACAAACATTAAATCATATCTTCCGAAATAATTATGATATTTAAATTCTGTTTTTTTTATTCCTTAGAATGAAGTGACCCAAACATATTCCATGCAAATTTTTGCTAAAAAAACATTTTTTGAATTATGAAAATTTTTAATAAATTCATATTTGAAAAAATTATGAATTATGACCTATGTTAATTTTTACACGAATAGAACGGGCATCATCAAAAACATGGGTTTCCAAATTTACAGCTCGTTCCTAACATTATTTTTTGAGTTACAGTGATATTTCATTTTTTACTGCTGTTAGGGGGGCGTCACTTGTTATAATTTGTATCATCTGTGAGTCAATATTTCTATACATTTTGACGAAAAACTATTTTAATTTACCTTTATGTTATTATAATTGTTTTCTAAGGAACATTTCGATGTTTATTATACAAATTGGTTTATTTTTTATAAAATTATTGCAATGCAGGCAAGAGATTGGGAAAGAATTCCAAAAGAAATGTAGCCCCGCCTCTATATTGCGGAAACAGTATTAAAAAACCTAGTTTGCATACTCGTATATGACACTATATGTGACGCTGGTATGCATAAATGTCAATGGCATTTACTACATTGAATGCTGAAGACAAAATTTAAATGATTTAATTGGAAGTATGTAAAATAATTTTGTTTTATAATGTAAAGTTTTAGAAAAATTCTGTAAAGGCGTGGCTTTCGTTGCAGAAGGGAGTTTACTCGATTCTGAAATGTTAAGTCTTTGTTCTTAAATATTACATAACTTTTTCTAGCTTCTCACTGCTAAAATTCTATTTTATCCCTTTTGTCTTTTGTTTTTAACTTGAATATTCTAGGATTCGTGCACCTCAATTAAGTATCATGACAGTAAAAAAACGCGGTAAGACGAGGAATATTATTTGAAAGAGCAATACGCAGTGAACAATACTTTTGTTTTTTCCTTTTTTAAAATTAATATAATTGATTTTTATTAATTTTTATCAGAATTTTTAAAACAAATTTTCTGTTTTAATCTTGTGAAATTTTCGCATTTGCTTACTCTACCGTTTATGCTATTTAAATTTTATCGCATGACGTAACATAATAAAATATAAAACTTCTATTAAATGTTTTTTTAATACTGAATAATAAAGTGGTTTTTTTTTTTTTTTCTTTAAGTTTTAAAATCTATTATTGAAACAAAGTGCAATATTATTTATTTTCTATTATTCTAATCACGGCGTAAAACTGTCGTCACATTTATTACGGAAAAAGAATTTAAAACAAAGTAATATGTCTTATTACTTTTAAAGATATAGATTTTATACATTTATAATTAAGAATTCAAGTACAGTAGACGACTGCAGAACGGGGAATATTCGTTCTAGGCAATAGGAAACCGTTTTTTCCATATCCATGTTTATTTTCATATGAATATACACAATGATATGAATATACACTCTTTCTAGTGAAAAAATTTGTTTCATACTATTTTGTTTATATAAATATGAATATAAGGAATATTCTTAAGAAATATCGTAACACACAAATTGTGAAAGAAACGCCCACTGGAGGAGTTACAGATTTCCAAATGACGTGAAACTACATCAGCAGTTGCGAAAATACTAAATATACTTTCTCAGATTTTAGTTTAAATCTTGTTATGTATATTTTTGTATATTATCTATTGTTGGTTTGTACGCCTAAAATTAAATGTAAAACTTTATAGTAACACTTTCATGCGAGGCTTACTGTATAAAATAAAAATATACCCAACAAGAAGTAGATAATAATTGTTAGTTAGTAGATTTTAATTGTTTTTATATATATTTTTTGTTTTTTAAATGTATTTTAACTTAAATTTTTGTCTCTTAAATAAAACAGTTTTTGCTTTTCAGAAGTAGATAATTCTTTTTCTTAAATATTAAACACCTTTTTTTTTTTACTGCTATTAATATTATTATCATTATTACTACTGTTCTTTTACCTTGGTATTTAGATTTTTGTATTTCAATATTGTAGGGTTTATATCATTCAAGCTATTATTTTTCTTCGTACGAAGTGATGTATTTAACTTTCAATAATAATGTTTAATAAATTGAAACCAATAAAAATCTTTTAATTCATAAGCTAATAAAAAAAGTTCTGTGAATTTGAATCGTTTTTTATTTTATAATAAATATTCCTGAACTTTTTTTCCGGTGTGAAATTTTATAAATAATGAATATTGGGTAGTTGATCACGATTTATTTTTTCTAAATGTATAGACGGTCCCCTAACACATTTTCACGTGTAACTCTGTTTAAAATTGATTTAAAGTCTATAAATAGGTAAGTTTTCCGAACTGCCTTGATCTCAGAAATCTGAATATGAGGTCAAAAATAGGGGTCGTCATTGAAAAAAATGAAGTTTATATGTGTTTTAATATGTAGATGACCCCTTAAGCAAAATATAACTACACCATTAAAAACTAGACGTTATTACAGATCGATAGGTACCAGCCGCATGTTTCTACGATAATTTACGGCGAAATTGGGTGGGGGGGTGGCGTTTTTTTTTTGGGTGACTGTACATATATATATATATATATATACATATATATATATATATATTTATTTATTTATTTATTTATTTTACATTTTTATGTAACTAACATCCCAAAAAATACATTTAAAATCAATATTTTATTAAATATAATATAATATTTGCAATTCAACAAGCATACGTGATTATTTAACTCAAATGTATGTAATTTATTGTGAAAAAAAAGTGATTTATTTTTATTTTTTCGAAATTTTAATGCATAATTTATTTCCATTTTTAGAGGTAGAACAACACTGAGAAAAAATCAATGTCTTCTTTTTATTATCATTTATTTCTTGAAACAATCAAGGTAAATTTTAAAAGATTTTGTTTTTCTTATCTTATCATAAAAAATCCGAAATTTATTAAGATTTATTCAAATCACGAGATAAACATAAATTTACTACATGTCATTTATAAAAGTGAAGTTAAATGTGGTAACATATTTAAACATTTTATTTAAATACACATAAACAGATCTAAATAACGAAAGAAAAAATATTTTTACGATTGCTACATAAAAATCAGTTTTAAATGCATTATTAAACATTATGTTTTCAACTATTTATAGCAATGCGATTTAAAAGACTCAGTAAATTAACTTAAAACATGAAATGCATTTATTTTATTTTCAGAAACGTTATAAAGTTTTAAAGAAAATTACTTAATTTTTTTATAGAAAATATTCATTTACATATAAAGCGTAAAGAAATAAATAAGAGTATATGATACATGATTATTTCTTTTTAATTCTTCACATGAAAACTGGTATATGTGTAATTAAGTCTTTTTAAATTAATGAAAATGAAATTCTGAGAAAACAAACATTTGATGTAAGTATGCATAAATATGACAATATTAAGAACTTGTACAAACTGGTACTTCCGCACCAGTTTGATATTAGTCAAATTATAACAATTTCCACAGAAAGTACTTAATATTATTATGAAAAATGCTTAACAATTAAAAATATATATATATATATATATATATATATATATATATATATATATATATATATATATATATATATATATATACCCAAGTAGCACAGGAACGTTCTGTGAACGTCTAATAACGGTTTCAATAGTTCAAACCTCGTGTTTCGTGTCAAAAGAACGTTCTAAAACACGTTCAGAAATAGTATTATTTGGAACGTTCTGAAAATGTTTGATTTGTACCATCTATAAAACGTACAATTCTAGTTCTGTATAGAACGTTCAAGTGTGACACCGTCATAACACGTTCTGTAACAGTGTAATTATAACGAATATGACAAAATGACTTTTTAGTACTATTGGTTGGGAAACTAGGTTAATCATTAAAAGTTTTGACTTCAGCTTTTGATATTTTTACACGTTTTTGGCGTGAGGAATCCGGAAGTCAAAAGGTTGGTATGGTATCTGTTAATGTGTATCGGCACCTATTAGTGTGATAGCCCGTTAGTTCATGTACACGATATCTCAAGAACAAATGATTGCAGAGAGATCGGACCAGTTTAAAAATATCACTTATGATATTGATAAGAATCTTATTGAGAGATTTGCAACATTCTAATTTAAAAACTTCGTAAGTTATTCGAAATTTATAATTTTTAGCATGATAGAGAATAGAGCATTTTTTACATTTTCAGTTTAACGTTTTGTTAGCACGTCAGTAAAGAATGCTTCCCAATAATCAGTAGCGGTGAGGTGAAAAAAAATTACAAAATTTTAAACTCATGGAAAAATTTTGTGGATTTTGTATTTCAGGAATCAATGTATGGAATTCAACCAAACTTAATACAATATTAGATCTTGCCCTTAATTGGAGTTTATTTGAATTTCATTTGGGATATATCGTCCGATAGATTACGGTGCTATGCAATGAAACCCTCCATTTATGGGACGGCTATATCTCAGCTTCTATAGTGTACAAATGTATTAAACTTGATATATTGGCATATATCATCATAACCTCTGCTAATACAATTTGGATGTATACATTGTCCAACAGGTGGCGTTGCTAATCTGCAATTTAATCATTTTAACGGAAAGGCAATATTTTAACACTTGTGATTTAACAATAAATTTTGTGATACACTGAAGTTATAAGTGAAATCGATTTTATGTAAAGCTTTACTGGTCCATTTTGGATGCACATCGGCCAACAGGTGGCGTGGCTATGTTGCAATTTAATCTCATAACGGAAAAGAAAAATCTCAACTTCTGTGATTTATAAATATTGTAAATTTGGTAAGTGAAATTAATATTACTTAAAACTCTACAGATTGCCTTTGGGTGCATATCGGACGACAGGTGGCACTGCCACGTTCCAATATTTTCCATTCACAGAAAGGCTATCTATCAGCTTCTGTAATATATATACTCACCAAACCTTCTGCGTGACATACATTTGATATATATTATTGATTCAATTTGGCTGTATAACGAGTAATAGTCAAACAGTTTTTTTATTATTATTATTATTATTATTATACATAGGACATTGTTTTTTCCCCTAGGAATAAGTATACATCATCGCTGGGGGATGGGGGAGGGGTGGATAAAAATTTTCACTATGATTATCTTTGAAAAGAATTCGATATCACCTTTAAAACGAATAATTGAAACATCGTTTTCTGATGATTTAAAACAAATTTACCGTTTTTTTTTTTTTTTTTTTTTTTTTCATTTGTGATAATAATAATAATAAACCCTTAGAAAAATACATTTTCTAAGATCTTCTATACAGCATAAAAATGATTGTCTTCAGTCATGAAAATCTATGTATTCCCCAGACCCAAAGTTTAGATACAAAACGCTAATCACGGATGTTATTGAATAAGTAATATAGTGCTTTACGCGAGTTTCAAAGAAAATCACGGGAAAACTCCGAAAACCTAAGTCGACGAGCGTGACCAGGAATCGAAGCCAACACTTCCCGTCTGTAAGGTTCGAGAGTAGAACCTCGCGGTCTCTAATACTCATCGGGAAGTTACAGAATGAGTTTTTTTCTTCTTTTCTTTAAGCATAATTTTAAACTTTTATTATATTTTATTTATGATTCTATTTAAATTTAAATGTTACTGATAAATTATCAATATTCATAATGTTCTTAAATCATTACTCTGTTTGATTGTTCTTATTTTATTTTATTTATTTTCACTGAATATTTTGTTCAATACTGAAATATACACTAAAACAAAATATGCGTTTCCGTTTAATTCGAGATTTTAAAATGGAAAAATAAAGTGATCTCATAAGTTTTTAAAATACTTTATAAAAATTTAAATAATTGTTTATCTCCACTCCATTTTTCCTTAAAATATTGACTATATGTTTTCTACAGCTATAAATGCTTTATAAATTTCTGTTTCAAATGTTGAACTTTGAAACATGATTATTGCGGATGAAAGAAGGGAGAGCAGATGATAACATCGACATCTGTGGATTGCATTTATTTAATTTTCGCTGACCGTGCAACTGCAAAGTCAAACGCCAGGGCCAGATCTTGGGAAAGTCGTTATGTGAGGCGGTAATTTTAAAACATGTAATCTGATTTGTTCAGTTTTAGCGTTATAATGACTAGGATAAGCTTTAGAAAAGGTAAAAATGTAGTATTTTTAACCTGTAATATTCTCTATGTTCTATTTATTAAAGTCTTATTTTAATATCAATAAAACAATCATTTTCATATCTGCGTAAGTTCTTAAGCCTAACATTTGATACTTGAAAGCAGCGTTGAATCGCATAAAAAACTGCTCCTGTTACAGAAAACCGCTTAGAAATTATGGATTTATTTTATTAATTTAGTCTTCTGAGATGGAATTTGTTAAAATAACTATTTTTGGTTATTTTGTTTCTGAATGAAGTATGAAGAAGTCACAAAGACTTTACAAGATAAGAGCTAATTTTAAGTGAATGCCCTTCCGACTGGTCATTGTGTATTTTAAAATGCTAGTTGCATAGGCATTTTCTTGAAGAAAATTCTTATGAAGAATATTAAAAAGGTTCGTAATTCTTTTTTTCTTTTCTTTTTAAATTCTGAAGTATTTATTTAATGTTTATATGATAATATATATATACAATCTAGGTTATGCAAATTGCATATTTTTAAAATAATATCCTAAGTTTCACCGACTTACAATTTTAAATATCTTTTTACTGTTATTTATTAAATAAAATATATGAAATTGTTTAACTGCATAATAAAACAAAGATCAATTGAATTTTATTCCACATCTTTATAAAAAAAGATATTCTGCTTAAAAAAAAAAAGACGATTTACTATATTATTTATTAATACTAATAATCTTTACATTTATCAATTATTTAATATGCCATGATAGCATAATTGCATCAAATGAGGTAAAAATTGCGTTGACTCAATTTAAAGAAATTTAAACATTTAAAAAATACCAATTACATTGCCATGTGGAATAAATTTAAATACCTGCAAACATCATTTTTGTAAACTGCTGCTGTAAACTGAAAATATGTATGCACACATGCACTGAAATTTAAAAATATGAAGTATGTTAAATATTTTAGAAAAATATTATGATTAAATATATCTATATGTATTTAAGTATTTGGACATTTTTAAAATTTCCTCCTTTTAACTATTTTTTAATTTTTTGTTTCAATTTCTTATTATTATAAATTAACACTATATTCTAAACTCAATTATATATTATTTTAGCGGTGTATTGGTACATTCATTTTTGAAATTATTTTTTATGTTGAAATATTAAAACTTTCTATAAACTTCAGCATTCAAATATATTTATAAACTATCCATGGACTTACAAAGTAGTACCCAGAAATGTTTAGAATATACAGGGTGCAAAGTCGAGAGCAGGCCTTTATTTGCGCAACAATATGTCTCAAACGTCCTCCAATAAGAAAATGTATTTAAAAAAAAAAAAAAAAAAGGAAGAATTCATTATATGACATGTTTAAATTTAAAAAATCAATTTATTAAAAATCACAAAAACTGATAATTTTTATACAATTTTCATGACACTAATAGTGAAAGTTGAGTTCTAACCTAAAAAATATAACACAAAAAGTTTCACTTTTGTGCACCCAAAATTGTCTGAGATAGTTAGTTTCAAAATTTAGGATTATTTCGCATTTTCTCGGGCTTTATTAAAAAGTCAATGAAAAATTCTTTAATAAACCCAGGGAAAATGCTAACAAAGTCCAATTAGGATTTTTAAACCATATTTAACTGAAAACCATATTTGACTTTGATTTTAAACCATATTTGACTTAATTTAACTGAACTTGATTGACCTTGTTGAATTGACCTTGGTTTGAATTGGTGAAGGTTAGCTTTTTGGCTATATCACCAAACAGGAGGCGCTTCCACGTTGCTATTTCATCTCATTTCACAGAAAAAATTTTCTGTAACTGACATCTAGAATCTAAATTGTGGCTTTAGAAAAAATAGTTCCATGTCATTCTTATAAATTCTATTCCCTTAAGACAAATTATTT
Source organism: Salticus scenicus (assembly GCA_963930645.1). NCBI lineage: Eukaryota > Metazoa > Arthropoda > Arachnida > Araneae > Salticidae > Salticus > Salticus scenicus. The sequence continues at coordinate 318,898,794 of OZ005650.1, forward strand.
AAAATTCTCTGCAAATAATAAATGCGAATACAATATGAGAGTTTCAGCAACTATAATCGTGGTTTATTACCCAATTCTAGAAGAAAAAGAGGTAATTTATCTCGCAATACAAAAGATTCAGAATATTCAGAATATTGTTTCACCATATAGAAATGCGAGACTTAAAATTCTCCATCATTTCGTCTATTCAATTTATTGGCGTGCCTTATGCGCATAGCTCAGAAATCTATATTTCTAGTTAAGGGATTTAGAAAATGACCTCTTATTTATCCTAAATGAACGAGGCATATTTTTTTTCTCGGTTATGTTCTTATAAATGTAAGAGGCATTACCTGTTCTTTAATATATTGAATTTCGATGTATATGTGGTGCCCCGACAATATAGCCCAAGACAAAAATATCCAACAAATGATCCCCGACAAAACAGCATTGCAACAAAGAAGCACAAAATAGCCTCTAAAAAATATACTCTATAAAAGTGCCCCAGGTCAAAATAGTCCCGACGAAATAGCCCCGGGAAAAGAAAAAAAAAAAAAAAAAAAAAAAAAAAAGCAAATTACCAATGAAAAATCAGCCCCGACAAATCAGCCCCGACAAAACAGCCCAGACAAAACATCGCCGACAAAATACCACGACAAAACAGTCACGACAAAAAAACCACGACAAAATATCCCCCACAAAATTACACCAATAAAACAGTCCCGAAAAAAATTGTTGGCATAGGTGGACTCTGCTCAGTTCCCCATCATATCTATGTTCTCATATATTTCTTGTGCGAGACGTATTATAATCATGTTAAAAGAAATGAATTTACCAAAGCTTGATACAGTGACACAATGAAATCTCCGCCTAATAGGCTATCCACCGTTCACTTCGATATATTTATCTTATTCTAATCTATTAATTTATTTTATCAGGGTAAATTTTGTTGTTTAGTTTTCATGCTACTATTTCCAATGCAATAATCCTCAAAATTAATATTTATGTGAAAAATTTACAATTTCGCTACGTTGATAAAATCGTAAATTACGAATAATTTACGAAATTTTCCTATTAGAATATTTGTATTCAATCATGTTCAAACAAATATCATTAATGTAATTTTGAAGTTGTCTAATGTATTTATGATCCTCAAAATGGAAGTTTATGCTCAATTTTACCTTATTCTGACATGTTAAGTAAATCGTAAATTCCAAATAAATTACGTATTTTTTTAATTTAAAAAGTCATAGTCTATGATATTCATGCCAGTATCCAAAATAATATTTAAAAAGTGGTTTGATATCTTTACGATGAAAATATCCCTCAAGATTGGCGTTTATGTGAAATTTTGCTCTATTCTGTTATATTAAGAAATCCGTAAGTTTCCAATAACTTGCGAAATTTTTATATTGGAACATTCATAGTCATTAATATTCATGCCAGTGTTCTAAATAATATTTCAATATTAGTCTGACATCTTTGCGATGAAACTACGCTTACGATGGAAATACGCTTTCACCAATTTTCAAGCTTTGTTGCACTATAATCTAGTTTATTTGTTTAGCCCTATAAATGAACAGGGCCAGATTTCCATACCATATTCTACATGAAACATGTTTTTACACATATAAATGTACATATATTCGTTTCATTATTTAGTGTATTCTATAAATGTTAAACTCTAGTTACCTGCAATTCCCAAAAGATGTATTTGAATGTATGTATTGTGACATAATATATTTGAATTATTTAGGGTATCCCTGTACACGAACCATTTGCTTCATCACAACGAAATGTTTAGTGCAGCATGCCTATATGATACATATTTAGAATACCAAGTTTTGACTTTCTGCTATTGTCTATTCTTGAGATCACATACATACAGAGACCAACCGTTAAAAAATCATTTTTGGATTCAAGGAACCTCGAAACGTGTAAATATAAGAAAAACTGAATTTCGAAAATTTGACCAAAAACAATACTTTCTCTACCATACATATTAGTAAGAGAAAGTAAAAATCCGAATTATAACTATTTGAAATTAAGGTGAGAATTAAGGTATCCTGATTTCCGCGGGAGACTTTATTCCATGAATTTTCTGCAACAATTTTCACTTTAGTTAATCATCTAAAAATGATAGTACCTACGCCTCTTAAAAAACATTGGTGCCAAATCTGATTTCAATTTCAAACTATTGGTAAGTAAGTGAGAATATAAAATAAGACATAAATTAGACGTAAAGTATCAATAAACACGAAAAAGTTTGATTTACTGTAGGAAAGAAAAGTACTTAAAAATTTCAAGCTGAATCCAAACATCTCTATGAAAATATTTATTGACACGCTATTTCTAATAAAATATGTACCAATTTTCGTAGCGCAACTTTTTTTTTTCAACATGTAATGAAAAATATTTTATTTCTAGAACAAAAAAAATAAATAAAAGCATATTTTATTTGTTTATTTTGACCACAAATATTTCTTTCTTTGTAATCATTCTAAAGTTAAAATGGCATTTTCGTTTAGTAACTTTTGATCGAATTATCCGATTGGACTAAAAAATACGACGTTAGCCAGATTTTTTTCATGGTTAATAAGTGTACCCCTTTTCGTAGCTGTTGGTTGAACGGAGTAGCTTTGTATAGCGAACTCATAATACGGAAAGACAAACAATCAACTTATATATATAGAAGATTAATAGGTTATACAAAAGACGATTTTGTAATGTATCATCTAGTATTTAAAATAAACGTTGAGGGGAATAAAAAAAATGTATGAATTAAAATTAGCAATCTTTCATGTTTACTATTAACTGAACATTATCGACAAACATATGTGATTTATCCGATAAAGATCAAATTCCTAAACTGAAATAAATTATTCCAAATGCTTTGTAAAATTTCGCTTTATTTGATGTTTTAATAAACATAATTTCAAATTACACCTTTATTTAACGCTTCAAAAATTAGAAGTATTAATTATGCACAATGTTACATAAATATCGCAGCAAACTTACATCAATGGGGCGTGTAATTAATTCACAACGCAATTAAAAGTTCCATCATTGACATTAAATAAATAATCTTAACATACATTCCTATTTTCAGTGATTAAATCTCTTGTTAACAGAATCTGTGAAATTTAAATCAAAAAGCTTAAAGTATTTGAGTTCAATTACAAGCGTGAATTTTTCATATTAACTTATGCAAACGACACAGTAATTAAACATCTGAAAGTAATCTGATTAAATTTTTGAAAAGAGATAGCGCAAAATAAAGGATATGTAAAATTGCTTCTGCTTATTATAAAGTTTTAAAAGAATATCTATTGAGCCCTGTTATCTAATTTATTGATTTAAGTTATATTTGTAGTATTATGTAAAATATTGTTTCAAATTTTAAAGAAGATAAAAAAAAGATTATTTAAAACTATTTTCCAAAAACCTGTAGCATTGTGTCCCAGACCGTCGCCAATTGCCCATCTGCGCAGAACTAGTGCGACGAAAAACTAAATCATCCAACCAACCATCCCGAAAATAAATCTGCTATAATTGCTTTAAATATATGTTTTATTTAATGTCTGGTATTAAAAGCTAACACAAAATTCTCAAAGTCCGATATCCACTAAAAGATACCATTCTTTCAATTCTAAGTACAGCAGCAGTCGCTCATTAAAAATCACATTCGTCCTGAGCCAAAGTAATTTTATTAAGCGGCGGATTTTTATATCCGTCGAAATATCCAGCCCTCAAGAAAAAGGTATTACTTTAACAAAAATTTGGAAAGAAATTTAAAAAGGTAACGAATAATAGAATTAATAAACAATATTAATTAAACTTTGACAGATAAATTAATTTATTGTTCCTTCAAATTATATAAATAAAACATATTCCATGCTCCGATGCGTTTCCCTTCGATGAAAAACCTCATTTCTTTACCAAAAGTTCGCGTTTTTTTTTTTTTTTTTTTTTTTTTTTTTTTTCAATTTATATTAAAATTGTTTCGTTTAAATATATTGCTTCTTAGTAATTTCAAAATCAAAACTAGAGATAGTCTTTAATTAAGTAAAAATAAAAAATATATATCACTTGTGAACAAAATCATATTTGTAGCTTATTAATGGATCAAAACGTTCATTGAAATTGTTACTGAGACAACTGATGGGGCGTTTTTAATTTGTAACTATGCTACAAGTGTAAAATTTTCGATAAAGAGTGATAAAGAGGGTATTGCTGTGTTTTATTTGTTTATTTGTTTATTTGTTTATTTATTTATTATTATTATTATTATTATGTTTAGCGTGCATAAATTACATTTTTGCTGAAAAAGAGATATTTTGAGTTCTAAACTGGCGGTACTAATTTTATTATACTTTTAAGAGTAATTTGCATTCATTTAATTCCGGTCCTGGCAATTCGATTAGATTAAGTGGGGGATTTTATTAAGCAGTAAATTTATTAAGCGGTGGTTACTGTATATTGTATAAATTTACAGCATAATAAATGGTTAGAAAATTCATAGAATAAAATTGCAAATAATTGACAATATTTTTACCTTATACATAATTTGACATAACGTAATAATGTTCTTAAAAAGTAAAAATTGTTTCTATTATGTAAATAAAAAATCTATTTAGGAATGGTTTGTTTCATTGAAGACATCTGATAGTACATAAAAACATATAATTTGTAAAGAAAATTTTTATGAGATTTAATTTCTCAAGTTAATGCAGTCATAATATATATATATATATATATATAGTATTTAAATTGAACAACTTATTAATTTCGTGTACAATTTCGTCAATCGACTTCGATTTAATAAATTATAATCTACTCAGGGAATATGAATTACATTGCAAAGTTCGAAAAAACAATAAGCTCTTGATCGATTTATTTTGTGTGTCGGATGCAGATTAATTTAGAAGATTTTCACTCTTAATGAAAGTGAGAAAAGAGGGATAAAGGTTAATTTTGAGGAGTTCAGAGATTTATTCTCAGATACCCCTGGCACGTTGCAAGTTGCATAATCGATACAACTGGCTAAGTTCCAGTATTCATAAAACCATACTGTTATGACAATGTTCAGCAGGTTGTCATAAATTGGCACATAGATTAAAGCGACTAAACGTCCCTATTTTCCGGGAACAGTCCTCACTTTTGGTAGCTTGTGATTATTTTTTTTCCATCTCGCACGAACTAGTTTTCTAAGTAAATCTTTTGTCGCTATTTATAATTTAAAACTGACGATTAGGCACATTTTCAAAGTATTGCATTCATCACCATTTCTTTTCTCGAATTTGTAGACACCGCAGTCATTTCTCTACACCTTTTCTCTATATAATAAAAAAAAAGTTACTGTCGCTGGAGTCAAATATTTTTGTCTGCGACAGCATCTTCTCACGAAGGGCATGGTCCATCGCGCCATGAAAGGTGTCGATGTGTTCCGATTACTCCAAGGAAGACATTTCAATAACTTATAAATTTCTATTATTTTGATTAAAGAAGTTATTAACTAAAAACGACAGGTTTATGAAGATACTCTATTTGCCACCTTGAAAAAAGTTTCTCCCAGTCACGTTTTTCTTCTGTCACGAAGTCATTTTACACGGGAAAATTAAAATATGATCCATGGTTGTAGATTATATAGGTAGGTTAGGTTTAACGTCGCACTAGTACTGCGTTATGGGTAAAATGGACAGTCTGGGACACATCTCTAACACGTTGAGCGCGATGTCAGCCATTCTAGATTCTAGACATTTTGTCATATATCTGTAACTACTGAAAGAAACATCTTGAAACTTTAGGAGTGGGCAGAACATGTTATACTTCAGAAATTTCAGTGAAAGTTTTACCCCGAAAGTAAAAGCAGTACCAATAAAAAATTAAAATGTTGAGCGCCCTGTCAGCATCGGTGGCTGACAGTGTCAAATATGATATAAAGCCGCGTCAACCATAGGTGGCGGATATAAAATAGGATATAAAACTAAAAATATTACATTTAATGATTGAAAATTTATTAAAAATTTGTTTAATTTCTTCTTAATACAGGAGGAATCATTATGGAATTTTAATGAATTTTAATAATTTCTGTGGCGCTCAACGTGCTAGGGGTGTTCCGGAGATCTGTCATCACAAGTCTGATACTCCACGGAGGGGATTGTTGCCCGATTTGGTTATCCCCAGTGGTATAGTTTTGATAGGAACGTGAAGGACTTTGCGGCCTCGACGGATTTTATATGCACCAGCCACCATTAGTGTACACGACGGTTTTTGACCATCTCAAGTATCGAATCGATAATCTTCCAATTACGAACTCTGCGCTTTACCGACTGGGGTACCGCGGCCTGGAACCATGGTTGTAAAAAATAAAATAAATGTCAATGTTGCTAATAGCAACATTTTTTCTCTACTTTTTGAAAATTAATTTTCTTACATTAGAAAAATAAAATATGATCGATAGTTGTAGGTAGATAGGTAGTAAGATAGGTTAGGTTTGACGTTGCACCATTACTGCGTTATGGATGATTAGCGACGGTCTTCCCTATGGATGTTGCGGAGACATGCCATCACAGATTTGATAATACACGAATGGGATGACTCCCCCGCTTCGTTGACCCCAAGAGGTATAATTTTGATAGGAAAATGGAGGGCAGATTTTACGTGTAACAGCCTTCATTGGTGTACACAACAATATTTGGCTGGATCGAGTACCGAACCGTAATCTTCCAATTATGAGCTCGACGCTCTGGGCGCCGCGGTCCGGATCTATAGTTGTAAAAAAGAAATAAACAGGACCATATACTAAAGCTGTAATGTAAAATGGTGCAGATATTATGAGGTTCTTTCTTTAAAAAAAAAAATGAATTTTAGCATAATTGTCATAAGATTAAATAAAAATAAATAATGTGCTATTAAATATTATATATTTCAATTTGACATTGAATATGGGGATTTTTATAATAATTTTCTGCTTTTGGCTTGTGTTATGCACTATTAATATTCCTATTCAGTGAAAGGAAAGCAGCGAATAGGTGGGCAGAGTTCTGCATGCGTTATAAGCAAAATGTGTTGGGAGGCGAAGCCTCCATCGGGGGTTGGTGAGCGGAGCGAGCAGGGGGCAGAGCCCCTAGTCATTAGAAAAACCTTCAAGTAGGCAAAATGTTATATAATGGAATGATAACCTAATAACATCGCTATATTCGTCGTCAGTGGTTTTGTGCGGAAAGAATGAAAAATCAGTAAAAGATAGAAATCATTGCGTTTCGCAGTAGACTGTTGGAAATTCAACTCTGAAACTAAACTAACAATATTTTGTTTCTGCGATTTACAGTTTATTGAATAATATTAATATTAACGGGTTTTTATTAAATGCTAGTTAAACTACTTCGGACGATTTCAAATTCCGATGAAAACAGATAGAAAAACTACGATATGATATGAAACTAAGATATGAACGTTTGTCTGAAAGAGGGAAACTTGTAGCTTTAAGAGAATGCCTGTTCGTATTTCTGGGACGATAACAACTTTTTTGAAATTAATGGAGACCATTCTCTGTTCTGTACTCGAAACGTTTATACACATTTATTTAGATGATATTATAATAAACTCCGTTTCATTTTATGAACATCTCGAACATTTGCGTGGAGTTCGCAATTTATTTCGTGATGCAAGATTATCGTAAAATTTCAAAAAATACCTTTTCGCGCGAACTGAAATTGAAAATTTAGATTTCCGTAACACTCAAGAAGGAACATGAGTAGATAATGAAAAAAATTAACTAATATTAGATACTTGAACCCAGGAAATATTTTCTACGTCTTGGATGCCAGAGAGAAAAACTGAATAAGTTTGGTTTTTCATGTAGCATTTATCACATCGTCTTCAGTGCATAAAGTAATGAGAGGGAAAAACTCCAATACATAAGAAAGCAACAGGAATTGTTCTATTTGGCTTTCAAGAATTTAAAAAATATCTCTGGGTTTAGTTATGCGGCGTCAAGACTTCTTCAAACAATATTAGATATGTCTCCCCAGCACGTCTGAGTATGCTTCTAGAATTTTAGGTATGCACGTCTAGTAAGGAAAAGTTAATTAAAACTTTACATATATATGCAAAACTCTATTCAAATTAAAACTGAGAAAAGCTAAATTTACATGGCCACAAGAAGAACAAGAGGATTTTAAAATCGATCGAGCATAATGCACAAATTCTATAAGAGATTTAAGCTGTTAGAAAAATTTAAAGGTTTATTCGACATTATTCAGAAAAATATTAGCTATATTATGCCGACCTTGAAACGTACCAATCTCAGTTAAATTTTTAAGTGTCAATAACATATGTCCTACAAAACGACCAATTTGTATTTCATGCAATTATTTCTTTTTACTTTATGCAACGTATTACTGTATAGGATAGAAATGTAAAATATCGAGTATGGACATGCTATTACTTTTTGTATTTGCGACATGATGATAACAGAAAAACACGAACACACACGCATGTACTTACACACACGTGCAAGCATACTTATACCCATACTGATACGCATGGAAATGAAGAGCTAAAAACCTAAATTTCGGATTCATTGATCTTTAAAACCTTTGAGTATAGCAAAAATTAAAATCATAATCAATATTTCCCTAATATTATAGCGATAGATGAAAATTAACCTTTAGATAATAAAAAATATATTCCAGTTATCTTTTTGACTGAAAACACTTTGTTTAAAAAAAGATATATATATATATATATTTACAAATGCCTTTTTTATGAATTGACCTATTTTTCTAAATTCATTTTTCAATGCAATATAAGAAACAGACAGTGCATTGGCATGCACTTACATGCATACACTTGGCAAAATAATAATAATAATAATAATAATATCTCTCCTTGCGTATGTGAAAGCTTTGTTTTAAGCATAATAGAATTTATTAAAATGCAAAAATATATATAAATCAATAAAAACAAAAATCAGCATTATTGGGATTAAAATTTAAACAAAAAACCTCCACGGAAATCTCACATTAAAATAATTTAAAAATAAATCCTTCTATTCAAAGAGAAAATATTGTCTTATATTACAAATACATTGTCTTTGTAATGTCTATAAATATGAAACTTTTATTAACATAATAATTACTATTTGTTTATTATTTTTTAACTTTAAATTTAGAATATAATTTGAAAAATGTGTCGTATTACATCTTCAACTGTTTAATTTTCACTCATTATATTTAAAAGATTTTTTGTTATTTTATATTTAACAGAATATCCAGATTTTAATTGTTTACGCATTCTTTCTGCATTATCTTATTAAAAATATTTTTTTGTTCCCATGGTATTTGGTAATTTTTTCACATGCTTGCGATTTTTTTTTTGTATGTAATCGTGATATATATAAAGTAAAATAATTTACTGAAATTTGTAAAATGTGTTCTAAAGTAATTAAATATAAGCACATGATAAAGAAATGTAAAAGTTCACGTTTTTACATAAAATAATTTAATTTGTTTTTCCTAAAATCATAAAAAGCTTTGTTTACCTTTAAATTTGAAATTTAGGCAGTTTATTTGTGGAGTTTGGTATTTTTTTTTAAATAATATTTAGCGTAATTATTTTTCATAATTTATGAGGTGAATTCCATACCGTATTTGTTACTAATATACATAAGCATATCTTTAAATAAAAATAACATAAATTTTAATAAAAATATCTTCAAATTATTTTTCTTAAGTCAACAATTTAATGAGGTAGCTTTAAAACACATAATTCATTCTTTGCAACTATATAAATAATTCTTATGAATTTTACTTTTAATAACACATAGGTAAGCGTAATTATTTATTAACCACAGTATAAGTTTACATTCACTAAAATTAAATGTTTCAAGTTTTATTTATTACTATTTTTTCCACCAGCTTAACTAAATAATAATAATTATTATTAAAAATGTATATAAATATCAATTATTTTTCATTATTTTAAAGTTACTTAGATCATAAACTACTACAATAACTTGTAATAAACATACTTCCAAAAAATCACCACAAAATGCTAGAAATCGCAATAGTTGTTTCGGGTCGAAAGAAGACATGACCCTTGGTCAGGCGAATAAAGTATGCACGAGTGCTGCAATCAATGCAACAACGCACCAGTGCAGCACTCGCACATACTTTATTCGCCAGGCGAAAAGTCGTGCCTTCTTTCGAACCGAAAAAAAAGTTTGCTATTTCTAGCATTTTATGGCGTTTATTCAAAGATTTGTACTTATTACTTTCACACGTCAGTTCTGCGGTGCTTTTTATAATTTTTACAATAATTTGGTTTATTATAGAGGATATGCCATTTCAGTAAATATAGCATAACTGTGTACACATAGTGGCTCAATACATCGTTTCAGAACATCTGGAAATTGTAGATGCATGAAGCTGTCTAATAATCATATAGCAATGAAGTGTCGGAAATGTTTTCCTCCCGCAGTCTTGTACACAGTAATACAAAAATATAATAATGAAAAGAAAAACGCTACGTAAATGAATATTCATTTTAAAGTTAAATATACATGAACAAGAGGAACATAGTTCGAAGATAATGTTATACATTTCGTACACAGACATCAGTGCAGTCCTCATATCGACGTTGCGTGGAATTTCGAATAATCTGGAATACTTCGAGCTGATATACAATTTTTCAGGCAGGCACCTACTTCGATTCGTGTAACTAGCTTTCGGGCATTGTCAATACGGGTGATAGAAAATATATCTCCATCTGCCCCCCCCCCCAAAAAAAAAAAAAAAAAAAAAGAAAAAAAAAAATCAAGGCAGGATAGGTACGCTTGTCAAGCAGAATAACGTTCGGATCTCCACATCTGATACACTCTTCGCCAAAGTTCATGTTTCCGTGGTTACGAATGTAACGAATGATAAATACAGGTGTCGCTTCGTGTTGGAACCACATTGTCTGTCGCATTGATACAGAAAAGTGACCCTCATCGGAAAATTTTTAAAATACGGGCTAAAGAATCAAGCAATTACTAAAGTTTTTATCCAGATTTATCGACGAAAATTGTCTACTCACTATTAAGGAGCGGTTGCGAGCGTTGTAGTTTCCCCCGACTTTCTCCAAGTCGTGGGTGGTCGCCACTCGACGCAGAGAAGGCAAGAAGCCAAAATTT